>CM016621.1:75431770-76028161 GCA_005393395.2 Gossypium australe | reverse complement strand
AGTATTTGATGACTCAGAAAGACCTGAACTTAAGACAGCGCAGATGGTTAGAATTGCTAAAAGATTACGAATTAGTAATTGACTATCATCCGGGAAAAGCTAAAGTTATTGCGGATGCATTAAGTAGAAAATCATTGTTTGCTCTTCGTGCGTTGAATGCACATATGGTTATGTCCAGAGATGGTTTGATCATAGCTGAGATGAAGGCTAGACCGTTGTTTATTCAGCAAATTAGTGACGCACAGAAAGTTGACAAAGATATAACTTCTAGACGAGCACAATGTGAAAATGATACAAAGTCAGAATTTCGAATTGATAAAAATGACTGTTTGAACTATAAAGGTCGTTTGTGTGTACTGAGAAATGCTGACTTGATTCAAATGATATTGGATGAAGCTCATAATAGCCAAATGTCGATACATCCGGGTAGCACAAAGATGTACAATGATTTGAAACAGTTCTATTGGTGGCCGAGCATGAAGCGGGATATATCTAAATTTGTTTCGAAATGCTTAGTTTGTCAGCAAGTAAAAGCTGAGCATCAAGTGCCATCCGGACTACTTCAGCCAATCATGATACCTGAATGGAAATGGGATAGAATCACAATGGATTTTGTATCCGGTCTTCCTATGACACCGAGTAAGAAAGATGCCGTCTGGGTTATAGTTGATAGACTGACTAAATCAGCTCATTTTGTGCCAGTACGTATAGATTATTCACTCGATAAACTTGCTGAATTGTACGTATCACAGATTGTGAGATTGCATGGTGTACCGAGTTCTATTGTTTCAGACAGAGACCCGAGAATCACATCGCGATTTTGGAAGAAGTTGCAAGATGCTTTAGGTACTAAACTTCATTTTAGTACAGCCTTTCATCCGCAGACAGACGGTCAGTCTGAACGAACTATTCAGATACTTGAGGACATGTTGAGATGTTGCGTTCTCGAGTTTGAAGGTACGTGGGAACGATACCTACCTTTGATTGAATTTGCTTATAATAATAGCTTTCAATCCAGTATCAAAATGGCACCCTATGAAGCTTTATACAGTCGTAAGTGTCGAACACCATTATATTGGACTGAACTCAGTGAGAACAAGATACACGAGGTCGATTTGATCAAAGAAACTGAACAGAAAGTGGCCATAATCAAAGATAATTTGAAAGCTGCATCAGATCGACAAAAGTCTTATGCTGATTTGAAACGTAAAGATATTGAATTTCAGGTCGGAGATCGAGTATTCTTAAAAGTTTCCCCGTGGAAGAAAGTACTCCGATTTGGTCGGAAAGGAAAGTTGAGTCCGAGATTTATTGGACCTTATGAAATCATTGAACGTATTAGGCCTGTTGCTTATAGATTAAAGTTGCCCTCTGAGTTAGAAAGGATACATGATGTATTTCACTTTTCAATGCTTCGTAAGTACAGATCAGATCCGTCTCATGTGATTACACCGTCTGAGGTTGAAATCCGATCCGATTTAACATATGATGAAGAACCGATTCGTATCTTAGCTCGGGAAATGAAAGAGTTAAGAAACAAGAGAATACCGTTAGTGAAAGTTTTATGGAATCGGCACGGAGTTGAAGAGGCTACGTGGGAGCCTAAAGATTCAATGAGGCAACAATATCCGATGTTGTTTAACGGTAAGATTCTCGGGGACGAAAATCCTTAGGGGGGAGAGTTGTGACAGACCGAATTTGACCCTAATCAGAACAGTGGTTTCGGGACCACGAATCCGAGTCCGAGAATATTTTTTATATTATATTTTATTTTTCTTATATGTGAATTGATGTGTGTGAAAGTTTCGTAGAAAAATTTTATCATTTGTGTGTTTAATTTAGAAAAAGGACTAAATCGCGTAAAAGGTAAAAGTTGCATGCTAAAGTAAAATGTACCAATTTGATTGTGGCTTTTTAAGTGGATGTCCTAAAGGGGCAATTAGCCCATAAACCATGGTAGTGGACGGCAATGGACCACACTAACCTTATGATATATGTTAGTTTAATAATTATAATAAGGTTATATTAGTAAATTACAAATAATGTTATTATATGTTAAATAAAACATAAAATAATGCCACTATCATCTTCATTTTCTCATGGCCGATTCTTAGCTAAAGAAAAGGGGTAGGGAAAGCTTTAAATTTCGGCAATTAGAAAGCTTGATTAAGGTATGGTTGGTTTTCGGTTTTTGATAATTTTTATGTTTTTGTGATCGTTGCTTCGTATATTACCCGACCCATGCTTGAATTTTTGAAATTTGTATGTATATAGGATTCGGCCATTAACATGTTTAAGTGGTTTTGGTATTTGATGGTTTTAGATTAAATATATGTTAAGGAATTACAAGTTTTGTATTAGGAATTTTGGTGAAATTTGGTATTTAGGGCTAATTTGTAAAAATAAATATTAGTAGGGACTTATTTGCAAAATAAATGGAAAATATGGACATGTATAGCCCTATTGAATATTCGGCCCTTGAGTTTATTAGTAAAATTTTGTGTATTTTGAGTTTTATGCAAATAGGACTAAATTGCAAAATTGTGAAATAGTGGGGGTAAAATGGTAATTTGCCCATTTATGTGTTTTGGGACTAAATTGAAATGAAACGTACTTGAGTGAGCTGAATTTTAATGTGTTTAGATCAAGAACAAAGAAAAACGGATTTGGATCGGGGAAAGACGAAGGTTCTCGAATAGCCGATTTGCACGGTCTATCGACAACCGAGGTAAGTCCCTAAGCATTCTAATGTCAATGAATTTATTTATGAACTTAGTGAATGATGAATTTTGGATATTTAAAGCATAAATACATGATATGGCCGAATATGAGTGTATGGTATTGAAGTGAAACTATTTTGTTTAATGCAATGTGAATAGGTAAGTTTGGTTCGATAAGTGAAAGTAGTATAAAGAATATAAGATGTTGTGATTTCATTATTAAGCATTGTGTATTTGAAATATTAAATGTGTTGATATTCGGGCTTTGAGCTTAGCAGGCCTTGTGCCGGTGGAAAGTATCGGGCTAAATGCCTAGCAGGCCTTGTGCCGGTGGAAAGTATCAGGCTAAATGCCTAGCAGGCCTAGTGCCGGTGAAATGTATCGGGCTTTGAGCCTAGCAGGCCTTGTGCCGGTGAAGAGTTACGGGCTTATTGCCTAGCAGGCTAAATGCCGATGATTTCTAAATACGAGCTTATGCATATAAACTGGTGGAGTTATGTTGGCAAAAAGGACAAGCTTAAGATTATTCATATGAATTGAATTACAGAGCTGTACGGGTAAGTACCTGTGAGTTGTTTAATCGAGTAATTATATTCGTTCAATTATAAATGTATATACATATGTATTTGTGTGTGATGTTGGACGAAAATGTGGTATATGATTATGTTTGTATATTCAAATGGTTGTTTGGAAACCCATATTGATATTTCGTGCATGTTGGACTTTTGGAGTGATAAGATGTAAAGTGAATGAGTATATATATATATATATATATATATGCTTTTGTATATGATTCCATTTAAAATGATGTGCATATGATTTGAGTATTTGGCAAGGAATGGATAATTATCATTTGAACTTGAGTTGATTTAATAAATTATTTGTTAAAGATAGAATAATGAGAAATGTCAAGTTAAAGATGATATTGAAGTTCGATAATGTGACACCATATGTGTGATTTGTTAAAGTTCCATGTAATATCAAGTATTTGACTTGGAAAGTTTAGGTGTCAAGTTGAATTATTTTCGTTAAATTCGCTTAAGACTTGCTAAGCTAGTTAGCTTATTTCGTGTATGCTCTTTGTTCTATTTATTTAGATTTCCATCAAGCTACGGGCATCTGAGGATCGTCGAAAAAGTCAATCACACTATCACCCCTTTTTTTTTTGGTACTTAATCTTAGTTTTGAATCGAAGGCATGTATAGGTTAGACTAAGCAGTAGAACTAAGGATTTGTAATCGTGTAAATATTCTTAGCCATGCGAAAATGGCTATCTATCTTGGTTGAACTTTGTTTTTGTGTTTCGATGGTATGGGTTGCTCATGCTTATAAATTTTCATTGGTGTTCAGATGTGGTAGGCATTATATGAAATAGCATATACATATATATATGTATTTTGATACGTAATGTACAACTTAATAGTTTAGGGTTGCATCTTATTAATATATATATGATAGATAGATATATAGAGATGTGACTACTTTATTTTAGATGATTATTGTGAAGACTTGCTATGCTTAGGTATGCTTTTGGTTATAAAATAGTACTATTGAGTTGATCTCATGAAAAATGTTATAAGTTATTTATTTATGGATATGTTAGGTATTGAATATCAAGAAGTTGATATGAAAATGATATTGAGTAATATGGCATATTCGATCATGGGAAATGAGTGCTAAAGTGTGATTATGATGGTATACATATGCGTGGTGATCATTGCCGAATGTGATAAGCAATTATGGGATAAATGAGTTGGTTTGATATTTATATTTATGGTATAACCGTATGTGGTAATGAAATGAGAAATGTATATAAGCGAAAGTGATGCCTATGTTCAGAAATGATATATGATTGAATGTAATGTCGATTATAGAGATGAAATAAATGAATAATTACTATATGCCTATTCGGTCTTTGTTTCTAAATTACCAAATGAATAGTGTTTTGCTTGATTTTTAAAAGTGCATTGATTTGTGTTTGGTTCAGTAATGCCTCGTAACCCTAGTCCGGCGACGGATATGGGTTAGGGGTGTTACATGTTGAGTGTTGAAGATATCTATAAGAGTATTAAATGTTCACCTAGGCTTGTTGAAGGTAGAAATGTGATTAGAATTAATTTCCGAGCCTAGGGGCGAAATGGTTATTTTGCTAAAGTCTAGACTATTTTGCCTAAGCATGATTATTGAAATGATTTTATTAATGCGGTGGTTAAAATGGGTTAAATTGCTATTATGGAGCAAGAAGAACCAAGAATTCACCTCGATCGGGGAAAGAACAAAGTCTTAGACTAAAGCGACGAGTTAGCTCATTTTAAAATAGAGGTAAGTTTGTATGTGATTAATACAATAATTATGTTAGCATAAATGAGAATGCTTGGTATCCTATTGATGCATGATGCTCTACTAAATTGATGATGAAAGAGATGTTGAAGTTCTAGTGGACCATATTGAATATGAAAATGCTATCATCGAGATATGAAGTAGAAAAGGTCCCGTATAAGACTATGTCCGGGACATGGCCTCAGAACAGAGTTAAGATCCCGTATAAGACCATATCCGAGATATGGCTTCGGTAATGAATACGAAAATCGTATAAGGCCATATCCTGGATATGGCATCGATATTAAATTTGAAAATCCATATAAGACCATATCCGGGATATGGCATTGGCATTTAGAAGTGACTCCATGTAAGACCACCCCGGGGATGTAGCATTGGCTTTGTACCTACATGAATGACGATGGATATGCGTCTTTGACTATCTCTAGTGATTAAGGGGATACGTAGATGAGTATAGAAGTAGAAATGAGAATTTTACTGAAGTCATGTGATTGAATGAAAACAGGTACTTGTGAATGAGTCACGAAGAAACAATTACGAGGAGTGGCACGGTATGTGCTAAATAAGGGCAATTGTAAGTAAGTATGGCAAGGAGCCTATGACTTGTGCATGGTTAGTTAATGCCATAGATGGATTATATTATTAGCTTATTATTGCTATTTATTTCCATGCAAACTTACTAAGCTTTATGCTTACCTCTTTCATTGCCCTTCTTCCTTGTAGTATTGCCAAGATAACTCGAGGATCGTGGACGTAGGAGTTCGGAAATCACACTATCGACATCACTTTAGTATAACAATTTAGACTTATTTTGAGTATGGCATGTATAGGACTTGGGTATTTTGTTAAGTTGTAATTATTATTCAAAGTGTTGGCTATGTAAGTTATAAAAGTCATTTTGTAAATGGCCTTATAAGTTAGGCAAATACTTGACAAGTTCTATTGCTTAATGAAGTATAAGTCCTTTTGTATATCTTGATTTTTGAAGTCCTAGAGATACCTTTTGATTAGCTTTTATGTTGGAATGAGTTCTTAGATGTGCCATTGGGATAGAAGTTGTATTGTTTTGAATTGGAATATGTATGAATGTAACGTAGGGTGGCAAGGGCTTGGTATATAGCCTGCTAAATGTCCACATGGGTAGACACACGGGCGTGTGTCTAGACTGTGTGGGAGGTACGGCTAGCACATGGTCGTATGCCCAGGTCGTGTGAAGTCTGCACCTTGCACTTGGGATTTAAATCATCACACGGCGGAAGCACACGGACGTGTGCATAGGCCATGTGGATAAGTCAGAATGACAAGGTTTGGCACCCGGACCATGGCCACGGGCGTGTCAAGGCCGTGTGAAATTAGTCAGCGTCGACCACGGGTGAAAGACACGGGCATGTCTTAGGGACAAACGGACGTGTCCCTAGTTCAACATGGACGTGTGGCCCCTGTTTTGATGAAAAGCCCTCCAAATTTGTAAAAGCCCCCGGTCTAATCTCGAAACCTTTCGGAGGCATGTTTAAGGCCATGTGAGTCGAGAATGAGCAAGAAATGGGTTTGAACGGAATTTTATAACCCTATTCTAGATGTTTAAGCAAGATTAGTTAGGTAATGCCTCAAAACCTTGTTCTGGCTTGTTTACGGGTAAGGGGCGTTATATTTATTAGTATCAGAGCTACGGTTTAGTCGGTTTTAGGACCAAAGTAGCATAAGTACGAGTGTAGCTATACATGCCATATGTAAGAGTGTCTGAGTAATGATTGTGTGATGGTTCCTGACGTATAAAATCGTGTTTTATGTAGTATATGGATTCTGATCCAGACCGAACTGCAACTGATGATGCTGCGAGTAACGCGCTGGCTCCCACTCAAGGGACTGCGCCAACTAATAATAGATCCGAGACCTTAGGTCAGGGGAAAGAGACTCGAGAAGCCTTTCTCCACATGATGAGCAACTGGTATACTGAGTATACCCAAGCAAATCCTAACGCTCAACCCCCTCCACCCCCACCTATCCCTCAACCCGCTCCAGTAGCTCCTCAAGTGGTCGAGGTGGTGAGAAGAGAAAGGCCTCCGGTGGATAAGATCTTGAAGGAAGGAGCCGAGGAATTTCGGGCAAATAAGGATGATGACCAGGAGAGAGCGGAATTCTAGCTCGAGAATACCATCAGGGTATTCGATGAGTTGTCCTGCACTCTTGAGGAATGCTTAAAGTGTGTGGTATCTCTCCTGAGAGATTCAGCCTACCGATGGTGGAACACCCTGGTGTCGGTGGTGTCAAGGGAGAGAGTTAGCTGGGAATTTTTTCAAGAGGAATACCGGAAGAAGTACATCAACTAGAGGTTCATCGACCACAAGAGGAAGGAGTTCTTCAAACTGAAGCAAGGCCGTATGTCAGTGACTGATTACGAACGAGAGTTCGTAATACTTAGCAAATATGCTCGGGAGTGTGTGTCTACCGAGGTAGTCATGTGCAAGAGGTTCGAGGACGGACTGAATGAAGACATCCGTTTATATGTTGGAGTCCTCGAACGAAAGGAATTTGTAGTGTTGGTAGATAGAGCCTGTAAAGCCGAAGAGTTGGTTAACGAGAAGAGAAGATGAAGAATGAGTCTCGTGACTCGAGGAAGAGACAACTGAGTAAGTCTCACCAATCCTCATCTAAGAAACGATGGATTTCTCTGCTCGATCAGCCACTTCAGTGGAGTTTTCAACCCGAAGTAAAGGCAAGCAGTTTTCGGGGTCAAAAGGGCAGGCCACATCAGTTGCTAGTGTGGGCAACATTCGACCAAGTAGACAGGAATGCCCTCAGTGTGGCAGGCGCCATTCTGGTGAGTGTCTAGCTAATGAGAAAGCTTGTTTCAGATGTGGGTCCTTAGACCACTTTATCAAAGACTGCCCCGAGGTGGGCAAGAAAGAAAAACCTTAGAATGCAAGATCGAGAAGTACTACTAGGGGAAAACCACTGAAAAACCTGAGACATGAGATGGGTAGCAAGAACCCATCTAGAGAGCAACCTGCTAGAGTCGAGGGTAGAGCACCAGCGAGGACATATGCCATTCGTGCTCGAGAAGAGGCATCTTCTCCCAACGTAATCACGGGTACCTTTTCTCTCCATAATACTCGTGTTATAGCTTTAATTGATCTGGGATCTACCCACTTATACATATGCATGAAATTATTCTCTAGCATAAGCATGTCTATAGAGTCTACCGAATTTATCATAAGAGTGTTTAATCCCTTAGGCAAGTGCGTGTTGGTTGATAGAGTTTGCAAAGGTTGCCCTTTGATGATTAAGGGTCATTGTTTCCCGGTTGATCTTATGCTATTACCATTTGATGAGTTTGACGTCATCCTTGGGATGGACTGGTTAGTTACTAACGGAGTAATTGTAAATTATGGGGAGAAGCATATTGAGTTGAGAGATGAAAATGGTAATCTTATTCGTGTTGAATCTAATAAGCCAGATAGGTCACCAGTAGCGATGTCAATCTTATCGACTCAGAAGTATTTAAGGAAGGGATACGAGGCCTATCTTGCCTTTGTGTTGAACACTAAAGAGACTAATTCGAGAATTGAGTCGGTACCCACAGTGTGCGATTACCCGGATGTCTTCCCGGAAGAGTTGCCAGGGCTACCTCCAGTTAGAGAAATCAAATTTGGGATTGAGTTAGCTCCGGGTACTGCCCCTATTTCTATTGTTCCATATAGAATGGCCCCGATTGAGCTAAAAGAGTTGAAAGCACAATTGCAAGAACTAACGGATAAGGGTTTCGCGAGACCGAGTTTTTCTCCGTAGGGTGCTCCCATTTTATTCGTGAAGAAGAAAGATGGTTCCATGAGACTATGTATAGATTACCGACAACTCAATAAGGTAACTGGGAAGAACAAGTACCCATTGCCGAGAATCGACAATCAATTCGATCAATTGAAGGGAGCCACAGTATTTTCCAAGATAGATTTAAGGTCAGGGTACTATCAGTTGAGAGTCAAGGACTCGGATGTGCCGAAAACTGCATTTAGGACTAGTTATGGCCACTATGAATTTTTAGTCATGCCTTTTGGTCTAACGAATGCCCCTGTGATCTTCATGGATTTGATGAATCGCATTTTTCGGCATACTTGGATAAATTTGTTGTGGTCTTCATCGACGACATACTGATCTACTCTCGAGATGAGAACGAACATACCGAGCATTTGAGTATGGTTCTGCAAGTTCTGAGAGAAAAACAATTGTACGGCAAATTCAGTAAGAGTGAATTTTGGCTCAAGGAAGTGGGATTTTTTGGGCACATTGTCTCGGGAGATGGAATTAGAGTAGACCCGAGTAAGATTTTAGCAATTGTTGAATGGAAACCACCGAGGAGCGTAATTGAAGTAAGGAGTTTTCTAGGCCTAGTCGGCTATTATAGGCGTTTTGTCAAGGGGTTTTCCATGATAGCTACCCCAATGACGAGACTTTTGCAAAAAGATGTGAAGTTCGATTGGACAAAAAAGTGTCAATAGAGTTTTGTGAAACTGAAGACACTGTTGACTAAGGCTCTTGTTTTGATGCAACCTGAGCCGGGAAGAGAATTTGTGGTTTACAGTGACGCGTCCTTGAACGGATTGGAATGTGTACTTATCTAAGAGGGTAAACTGATTGCATATGCCTCTAGGCAACTGAAGCCGCACGAGAAGAATTACCTGAGTCATGATTTAGAGTTGGCTGCAATCGTGTTTGTGTTAAAAATTTGGAGGCATCATTTGTATGGTGAAAGGTGTCAGATTTTCACCGACCATAAAAGCCTAAAATTTTTGATGACTCAAAAGGAATTGAATTTGAGGCAACGAAGGTGGTTATAGCTGATTAACGATTATGAGTTGGAAATTGACTACCATCCGGGAAAGGCGAACATAGTCGCCGATGCTTTGAGCAGAAGATCATTGTTTGCACTAAGAGTCATGAGTACTTAGATGACTTTGCTGGATGATGGTTCCATTTTAGCCGAATTGAGAGCTAAACCATTATTTCTCCAAGAGATTTATGAAGCTCAAAAAGATGATAACAGTTTGCAAGCCAAGAGAGTTATATGTGAGTCGAACGTTGAGTCAAACTTTCGAGTAGATCCTGATGGATGTCAAACATTTCGAGATTGGGTTTGTGTACCCAGAAATGATAAGCTTATTCATAAAATCTTGCATGAAGTGCATAGTGGATGTTTGAATGTACACCCAGGCAGCACGAAGATGTACAATGATTTGAGGAAATGGTATTGGTGGCTTGGTATGAAGAGAGACATTTCCGAGTTTGTATCGAGATGCATGATCTGTCAGCAAGTGAAGGCTGAACACCAAGTACCTTCAGGTTTACTTTAGCCCATTATGGTTCCTGAGTGGAAATAGGACCGTATTACCATGGACTTTGTGACGGGCTTCCATTGACTCCAAAAAAGAAAGATGCAGTATGGGTAGTGGTTGATAGACTCACAAAGTCAGCCCATTTTATACCAGCACGTGTCGACTATTCACTCGATAAGTTAGCGGACTTATACATGTCAGAGAGAGTAAGACTCTGTGGTATACTGATAAACCGTAAAAGTAACATATTTTAGACCCACATTTAATATGCTTTTGGATGATTTATCCCTTGTTTTATATAAAAAAGGTGCTTTTAATCCTTTCTTTTCATGTCTTATACCTAGGAAAGCACTCGAGGATGAAAAGAACACCAAACGGGCCTAAAACGGGGTAAATGGACCTTAACACGAAATCGACACGGCCTGGCCCAAAGCACGCATGGCTGTGCCTCGACGAACACCTAGAGCACGGCCTCAACTCCGTCACACACGGCCGTGCCTCAAGAGAAATTCGAACACGGTCAGGTCTCGATTCACACGGGCGTGTGACATGGCCGTGCCTCTGACGCTGGAAAGAGCAATTTTAGTCGGAAAAGGATACTTAAGGAGAAAGAATCGCGTTCCAAGAGCCTATAAATAAGCCCCAAGTATCACCTGTTTAAGGGAGCGAAAGCGAGGCCAAGGAGCCAAGCGAGAAGGTCAGAGTTAGGGAATAACGCGAGGATAGCCAGTTGATCCATCCCAAGAAGCCGGAGTTATACTCAAGACGGCGGAATTCTCCTTCGATTCCTTCAGGGGGTTTTAGGATTTTTCCTATGTTTTGTTTTATCTTTTCTCTTGCGATGGTTTGTTTATTCATTATGAACTAAACCCCTCAGATACCTAAAGGGGATGAAACCTAGATGGATTTTATTATTTGATTTTTAAGTTATATGATAAATTACTTAGTTTGTTCTTAATTATGTTGCTTAATCTAATTCTAATGTGCTTAGGTGGAGAAGGAATAGACCCTGCCTAAGAGAAGATCTAACATAATTAAGCGGAGTTGATCGGACGCCTAGAGATAGGGATACGAGATTTTTCCGGATTAGGGTGAAACCTAATATGGGAGTCCATTGATCGATTTACTGCTATCCTAGGGGGTTATTATAAGCTAACGAGAGTTCCACTGATTAACCTAGGGTTAGACATTATTCGCCTCGAGAGAGGGTTTAATATAGGTTAGAGAGTCTTTCGGATCAAGCTAAGTAAAAGAAATTATATAATTTAGGGTTAATTAATAAGTGAAGTCTAGGTGGATTCTTCCTGAAGGTATCGTCGTAATTAACTGAGTTTTCCCTCAAAGTTATTTTCCTATTCGTCCTTTTTGTCTTTGTGTCTTTAGTTTAGTCTTCGTCAAAAGTAATCTTCACTCTAACTTTAAGGCTAAATAATAAAAAGAAAGTGAGTATTAATACTTTTAGTTCCTTTGGATTCGATAATCGGTCTTGCCTAAGCTATACTACTGTTCGATAGGTACACTTGCCTTAATATCGTTGTCAGAGTTAGTCTCCAGGTTTGATCATTCTTTTATAAATATTTAAAGCTCTGACTTTACAGCGATCAAATTTTTGGCGCCGTTGCCGGGGAGGTAAAATATTAAGAAAACTCTATTTTTATTACTTTAGCCCTAATTTTTATTTTTCGCAATTTATTTTTCTTTTTGTTTTTATTTTTGTTTACTGAAATTTTCTCTCTTTCTTTTCAAACAGGTACCTCTAGTTTATGACTAGAAGGAACTCGAGGGGACCTTTGGTATTTGATAACGAAATCGAAGCTATCGCTCGTAGGAATCGTCGGGAAAACAGGCGAGCCCTAGATTACACGGAGAGAGAGGAAGAAGATAAATCCAATCCTACTGAAGGGATGGACGAAAACAACCCACCACCACGCGATATGGGTGACAACAACGCTCCACGCACAATGTTCGATTATGCGAAACCACATTTAATAGGTGCAAAATCTAGTACTGTTAGGCCTGCTATATCTACTAACAATTTTGAATTAAAGCCTAACACAATACAAATGATTCAACAGTTTGTTCAATTTGATGGTTTGCAGGACGAAGATCCAAACACGCATATAGCTAACTTCTTAGAGTTCTGTGATACCTTCAAAATAAATGGTGTTTCTGATGATGCCATACGTCTTCGGTTATTCCCTTTTTCATTAAGAAATAAAGCTAAACAATGGTTAAAATCGTTACAATGAGGGTCAATCACTACATGGGATCAGATGACCGAAAAGTTTTTGATGAAATATTTCCCACCGGCCAAAACGGCCAAATTACGGAATGATATCTCTTCTTCTGTGCAGATGAATGTAGAGACGCTATATGACGCATGGGAGAGATTCAAAGATCTCTTGAGAAGGTGCCCACACCATGGCCTACCCTTGTGGCTACAAGTCCAAACCTTTTACAACGGTGTAAACCCCTCAACGAGACAACTTATAGATTCAGCCGCTGGTGGAACACTGAACAACAAAACCCCTAAAGCAGCCTACGAGTTCATTGAGGAGATGTCATCAAACAATTATCAGTGGCAAGCTTCAAGGACTAAACCGACAAAATCGGCAGGAGTTTTCAACATCGATGCCATGACCATGCTATCAACACAGCTAGAGATGATGAATAAAAAGCTTGAAAATTTGTGTTCATCACAGGTACATCCAGTCATGTAGGCGATGCAAGTGGAACTGTGGCGAATTCTAAGTACTCACCCTACAAACCAGGAGCAGAAGATGAACAGATGAACTATATAGGTAATAATTTCTGATCTAATAACAATCTTTATAGTAACACTTACAATCCAGGTTGGAGGAACCACCCAAATATTTCGTGGGGAGGACAAGGAAACCAAGGAAATCAAAGGCAACAACCTCCTCAAAACTTCCGAAATCAGCCTTATCTACAAGAGAAGGAACCAATCCATGTGAAGGAATCGACAACACAAAAAAAGGCCTGCAAGATATCGAGAGAACCCTTAAAAATCAACAAGCATTAATTGAAAAATTTACCGAGTCATTTGGGGAACTCACTAAGACACTTGGAATGCTTTCCAAGATGATCTTCGAAATACGAGCAGAAAATCTTCCTAAAGAAACAGAACAGGTAAAAGCAGTCACACTAAGAAGTGGAAAGGAATTAGGTGACATGAAGAAACAGATCCCAACCGAAAATAAAGAAAATGATAAGGAAATTGAGGTGGTAACACCATTACGCAATGAGAACAAACCACCAATCCCATATCCAGAAAAGTTAAAGAAAGAGCGAATTGATGCACAATACGGTAAGTTTCTTGAACTTTTTAAACAAATACATATCAACTTACCTTTTGTTGAAGCTATTTCACAGATGCCGAAGTACGTAAAATTCTTAAAAGAGCTACTGACGAATAAACGAAAACTTGAAGAGGTGTCAATAGTGGAACTTAATGAAGAGTGCTTATCCATCCTCCAAAATAAGCTACCAACCAAGTTAAAAGACCCAAGAAGTTTTACTGTCCCTTGTTTAATAGGTAGTTTGAATATTAAGAAAGCGTTAGCTGATCTAGGCGCTAGCATAAATTTAATGTCTTATAAAATGTTTAAACAACTAGATCTTGGGGAACCAACACCCACTAGGATGAGTATTCAGTTAGCAGACAGATCTATTAAATATCCTAGAGGAGTTATTGAAGATGTTTTGGTAAAAATTGATAAATTCATTTTCCCTGTTGATTCCGTTATATTAGACATGGATAAAGACATTAATGTTCCCTTAATCTTAGGGCGTCCTTTTTTAGCCACTGCTAGAGCGATTATAGATGTAGAAGATGGTAAACTCGCACTAAGGATAGGAGACAAAGAAATCATTTTTCAAATCTATGATGCCATGCGACATTCTAAAGAGCAAGATGATTCCTGTTATTTTGTTGATACTACTGATCATATCATTCAAAATTCATTACAGGAAATCATACATAACGACACGATGGAACTGTGTCTAACTCAAGAAGAGGGGGAAGAAGATGAGGATGATGAGCTGAATCTAAATACATCACCATCCAAACAAATGAATGAAGAAAGAATTGACAATGACGACGAAATAAAATAGAAACCTTTTATCGAAGAGCCACCCAAATTGGAATTGAAACAGCTACCAAAACACTTAGAATACGCATTCCTCGGAGACAATTTTACATTACTAGTAATCATCTTTGCAGAACTAGAACCCAAGGAAAAAGAGGAACTGATAAAGGTACTAAAAGAACACAAAAAAGCCATAGCTTGGAAAATTTCTGACATCAAGGGAATAAGTCCCGCGTTTTGCACCCACAAAATTTTAATGGAAGAAGAATACAAGCCGTGTGTACAACCCCAGAGACGGTTAAATCCCAACATTAAAGAAGTGGTCAAAGCTGAGGTCATTAAACTCCTAGATGCAGGAATAATTTATCCTATTTCTGACAGCACTTGGGTAAGTCCTGTGCAGGTAGTTCCAAAGAAAGGAGGAATGATGGTAGTGCCCAATGAAAAGAATGAGTTGATTCCCACAAGAACAGTCACAGGTTGGAGAGTCTGTATAGACTATAGAAAGTTGAACGATGCTACCAGAAAAGATCATTTCTCGTTACCCCTCATAGATCAAGTGATAGAAAGATTATCCGGGCATATGTACTGCTATTTTTTGGATGGACACTCCGGTTACTTCCAAATCCCCATAGCTCCTGAAGATCAAGAAAAGATGACATTCACATGCCCATACGGTACATTTGCTTATCGTAGAATGCCTTTTGGATTATGTAATGCACCTGCTACTTTTCAGCGTTGCATGTTGGCAATCTTTGATTGGCTCGTAGAAGATATCATGGAGGTATTTATGGATGATTTTTCGGTATTCGGTAATTCTTTCCATCTTTGCCTTAAAAATTTAAAACGATTTCTAATGAGATGTGAGGAAACAAACCTTGTTTTAAACTGGGAAAAATGTCACTTTATGGTAAGAGAAGGAATTGTGTTAGGGCATAAGATTTCTAGTAAAGGGATTGAGGTAGATAAAGCAAAAGTTGAAGTCATAGAAAAACTACCCCCTAGTTCTGTTAAGGCTATCAGAAGCTTTTTAAGACATGCAGGATTCTATAGAAGATTTATTAAAGATTTTTCTAAAATAGCTAAGCCTTTGACAAAATTACTAGAAAAAGATGTTCCTTTTGATTTCAATCATGAATGTTTAGATGCATTTAACATCCTTAAAGATAAATTAATAAATGCCCCGATTATAATTGCACTTGATTGGAACTTACCCTTTGAACTAATGTGTGATGCAAGTGATTTTGCAGTAGGTACAGTTTTGGGACAACGAAGAGACAAGCACTTTCAGCCAATTTACTACGTTAGCAGAACACTAACACCCGCACAAGAAAACTACACCACCACAGAGAAAGAATTGCTAGCTGTAGTTTTTGCTTTTGATAAATTTAGACAATATCTAATATTTTCCAAAGTTGTCGTTTACACTGACCATTCAGCTCTTCGTTATCTTTTAAACAAACCTGATGCTAAACCCAGGCTCATAAGATGGATTTTACTTTTACAGGAATTCGACCTGGAAATACAAGATAAGAAGTGAGCTGAGAATCTTGCTGCGGATCACCTTTCTAGACTTGAAAATCCACACATCAAAGAGCTCGATGAAGGTGAAAGAAGTGATTCGTTTCCCGAAGAACAACTCTTCTCTATAACACATTCTGAGGTACCATGGTTTGCAAATATTGCAATTTATTTAGCAACTAACATCTTACCAAGAAAATTAACACATCACCAAAAGAAGCGATTCTTTGCTGATGTGAAGAATTATTTTTGGGAAGATCCTTTTCTTTTCTGCATTTGTGCAGGTCAGGTAATTCGAAGATGTGTTACAAAGACAGAAGCAAACCAGATCTTGGAGCATTGTCATTCAGGACCGTCAGGAGGACACTACAGTGGCATAAAGACAGCACACAAAATACTCGAATCAGGTTTTTATTGGCCCACTCTATTTAAAGATGCTCACAGGTATGTTACCTCGTGTGATCGATGTCAACGAATAGGTAATATTTCTAAACGAGATGGAATGCCTCAAACATATATGTTATCATGTGAAATATTTGACATATGGGGTATTGACTTTATAGGACCATTCCCTAATTCGTTTGGAAACAAGTACATTCTAGTAGCAGTTGATTACATGTCAAAATGGGTAGAAGTGGAAGCTTTACCTACCAATGATGCTAGGGTAGTAGTTAAGTTTCTCAAGAAACTCTTTTCTTGATTCGGCACACCAAGAGCCATCATTAGCGATAGGGGTACACACTTCTGCAATACCCAATTTGAAAAAGTTCTAAAGAAATATGGAGTGTATCATAGAACAGCAACCCCATACCATCCTCAAACCAGTGGGCAAGTAGAGGTAGCAAACCGAGAACTTAAGCACATTCTAGAAAAAACCATTGAATCAAATAGAAAAGACTGGGCATTAAAAGTAGATGATGCGTTATGGGCCTATAGAACAACATTTAAAACACCTTTGGGGACATCCCCATACAAACTTGTATACGGGAAAAGCTGTCATTTACCGTTCGAATTAGAACACAAAGCTTTTTGGGCAACAAAATTTTTAAATACTAATCTCAAAATTGCAGGTAAGAGGAGAATGATGCAGATGAACGAGCTGGGCGAGTGGAGAACAGAAGCCTATGAGAACTCAAAATATTACAAAGAAGCAACAAAGCGACGCCACAATGCTCGTCTCAAGGGATCAAAGCAATTCGAAGTGGGAGACTTAGTCCTATTGTACAACTCAAGGCTTAAACTATTCCCGGGAAAGTTGAAATCAAGATGATCAGGACCATTTATGATGAAAACAATATTTCCATATGGTACCGTCGAGGTAACCCATCCCACTAAAGGCACATTCAAGGTAAATGGTCACCGACTTAAAATTTATAATGGTACAGATTTTGGAGGTATGAGAGAAGAGCTTATGCTCTATGAGCCATCCTTTGGAACAGAAAAACAGAGAGAGTCTAGCTTAAGACTATAAACGAGCACTTCTCAGGAGGCAACCCGAGCACTAACATACTAACATAGTTCTTATTTTTCTAACATAGCACTAAAATAGTCTAACAGGAAAGTGCAGAAATTTCAACACGGCCTTGACACATGCGTGTACATAGCCGTGCATAGCCAGGAAATAGACCATTGGGCGTGCCACAACACCGTGCCTAAGCAGGGTAAAAATTTTTTTCGGTGACACGGGCTGCAACACCAGACCATGCCCGTGCCTCACAACCGTGTGAAATTACTAAGGTTACTGACTTGTTATACACGGACTTGACACGCTCGTGTTACCCCACCGTGCTAACGTCTTTTCTTATCGAACACAGGCATGCGAATTGACACACGGTCGTGCCAAAACCTTTGAAGCGTGCCCAATTTTAAGAAATCGCGAAAAGCACGGGCAATTCAAATCTAACACGGCCGTGCGAAAGGCCGTGCTCCCCTCCCTATTTAAACAAAGTAACTGTCTTCCCCCCCAAACCTCAAACCCTAAAATCAAATTTTCATTCCCCACCTCAAAATCCGGCCACTCAACTAGTCTACCCCATCCCCACCGCCGTTTCTCCCCCAAAAACTCAGTCCAACCACCCACACTGCCACAACACCACCATGCACCCAAGCACCACGCCCTTGACAGCGCCGTGCACACACCACAGACCCAACAACACCGCCGTGCGCGCCGCTCGTGCTCGTCATTCACCACCATTTCTGGTTCCCTTTCTCTTAAAATCTTCATACCATTTTTGCATATTTACCCTTTATGTCAAGTTTGTGTTTAAAAATTTGATTCATATTGTTTAGTCTAGTCTATTTCTTGTTTAGTTTATACATGGTTGTGTTTAGTTCATTTCTTTTCCTTTGTTTGAATGCTTCTTGTTGCTTTATTTTATTTCTTTAACAAACATGATTTTCAATGTTTGATTCATCTTTTTATTTATTAATGCATGTTAGAGTGGTTTTGTTGCATGTTTTGAGATTGCTTCTTTCCTTGGAGAATTGATGTCTTGCTATTGGTAAAATTTAATTGTCAATGATAATGATTCTCAATTTTCCAATATATTGGTTGAACTAGAAAACTTGCTTTATATTTGATTTACAGGAAATATGTCGACATCTCGAGTGAAACGCGCCATTCCAAGCAAGAAAAGAAAGGGGCCCGGATCCTCTTCTGCAAGCATCAAACTTCGACACCCATTCCTCTGATTTCCACAAGCCGCTCAGGAGGACCGGTACAAAGCCATCAGTGACTAGGACACCGTCGGGCAAGTAGTGCTCACCACTGATATCTAAGCACTCATATCGACTGATCCATGGGAGACCTTCTGCTCAATTAATGAGCCTACATACCTCGAGCTCACACTCGAGTTCTGCTCTACATTCACGCTGCAAACAGTGATGGCTCAATTCAATGACCCAAGCACTATACAATTCCGTCTCGGGGGCATAGTACATTAATTGAGCGTACCTCAATTTGGAGCAGCTCTTGGCCTCTATACGGCGGAATTCATAGCGGAGAACCCACTGGCCGATCTAAACCGCGAACCCCACTGCCTTCCGATCGACTGCTGGATCGACCTAAAGCCCACGACGGCCACCTACAACCCCAGTAAATCTAAGGCGACAGCCCTTCCTCCAGCACTACGGTACATTCATGCCATACTCGCGCATACCATCACAGGTCGAAAAGAGAGCACTGGTGTCGTCAACAAACACGACGTTTACTTCCTTTCCTACATGTCTGAAGGACATGTGTTCGACTTGGCATACTTTATGGCATGCGCAATTCAACATCAGACAGAGCAACATAGGAAGGGAATTTTGTCAATGGGGCCCTATATTTCAAGGCTAGCTCGGCACTTCAACCTCCTCAACACCGACAAGCAAATCAACTCCCTCAAACTGATAGGAAACATGGCTCCTCAAGGCATCCAAACCATGCTACATATGAGGATGATATCACAACAACAAGGGACCGGTCCTCCGCAGTACAAACTAAAAACACCCATCAACGAGAAAGAGGACGAGGACATTCCTGATGATGTCCCACTGCCGTTAGAGGAGGTAGTGAATCCAAGCCAGCGTCCATACCAACCAACAACATCATTAGCAGACATCTCTGCTCAACTCGACCGATTCGAGACACATGTCGCTCGGCGCTTTGACGGATTGGAGGCAACACTCCAACAAATATGCTAACATCTCCGCATTTCAGCACCACCACCGGACCCAACCATGGATGAGGACCTCTGAGTCCTTTTAATTTGTTTTATCTTCTTAATTTTTTTAAGACTTTATTTTATGCCTCTTAAATTTGAACTTTTATTATTTTCCTTACAAATTTTTATCATTGGCTATTCAATCATTCAAGCATCCCTAACACCATATCTTTTCATCAAAAAGATCACTAACAAAGTAACTTTGTAGAATAAAGCATTTATTCCACAACATACAAAAGCACAATTAGGAGCAATGCAAAAAGTCACCTAATGCCACACACTGTCCACATCCCCAAGGATCTCGTCAGAAATCCCACGAAGTAACACTTTTCCCTCCTATCTTTTAATCACTAATTGTCATCATCTAGCTTTGTACATTGAGGACAATGTACATCTTAAGTGTGGGGGGGTAAAAATACCTAACTTTCTGCATTATTCTCAAATCCCTGAGGTTAAAAGTGGAATAAAAGAACCTAACTTTTTCATTATTCTCAAATCCCTGATTTAGTCTTGTTTTTATGCAAAATTGTCATATTACTAATTAGGATGAAATTTCTAATAATTTATGATGATTATTGACATGTTTTAGAATAAGTCATAGTTAATTGTACATTGATGTTTAATTTGAAGAATACTAGAGAATCGAGCATGATAAGTCTGTTTTTCAGGAATTAAATTTTTTGCTAGGTTTTTGACCTAAATTTAAATACTACCTTGAAATTTAAAATTCATAAGGATGATGTCAAAACACCCATAATTTTTGTGAGTATTTGAACCCTATAGAGCATACATTCTTTTTCATGCTCAATTTTTTTCATTTTTTGATTATGAGTGTGTCAACTATGAACTGTTATTCTAGAACTTGCCTTGATTATACATGTCGAGACCACAGTTATGATTTGATATACCGAGATGATAAAGGCATTTAACTTTTAACCCACTTACTCCACTAAAAAGCCTACCCTCATAATTAACCCCTAGTGAACCCCGTTGAGCCTAACAACCCTTTTAATTGACTTACCTACTAACATTAACCCAAAACCCTTTGTATTTCTTATCACCATTCTTTTTAACTACCCTTTTTGTCGAGATTTGATATTAAACAAGTTTCCTAACTATGTTTTATATTTCAGTTGTAAAAATTCTTTATTACTATCATTTTAGTTTGTTCTTAAAAAAAAAGTAAATTCATTAATAATACGATGATTAAGAGAGCTTGCATGTTCAAATTCCAATTCCCAAGGAAAAAGCTCGTATTATTAGTTTTTAATTAATGTAAGATTAAGTTCATTTTCTTTCTAGTTAGGAAATTTATCAGGTCAATCTTGATTCTAACCTTCTAATTCAACCTTTATCCATACCCCTAACCTAAGCCCCGTTTCAACCCTGTCAAAGACCTTTTGATCTGTTTATCATCTCATTTTACAATGGTGGATATTTGATTTTCAGGCAAGCCTATGGGATTAACTTTTCATGTTCGACTTATGAGTGCTTAATGTTGACCCTTAAACACTTTTTGAGTGATTTGAGTGAATCTTTTGTAAGGATGTCAATCCTTGTCGGTTCTGAATTGAAAAGGTAGTTATTTAAAAGAGGGGAGACACCTATGTTTTCGAGGAGCAAAATCATGACTTATCTCGTTTGAATCTTTAGGACTCTTTGAATTAAATTATCCATGTATAAATTATCCATGAATTATGATAATACATTGTTGATAAAAATTGTGAATCAGGGAAAGTTCGTTTTAATTGTAAGTTGAGAATTTTGCTTGAGGACAAGCAAAAGCTTAAGTGTGGGGGTATTTGATAAACCGTAAAAGTAACATATTTTAGACCCACATTTAATATGCTTTTGGATGATTTATCCCTTTTTTTATATAAAAAGGTGCTTTTAATCCTTTCTTTTCATGTCTTATACCCAGAAAAGCACCCGAGGATGAAAAGAACACAAAACGGACCTAAAACGGAGTAAATGGACCTTAACACGAAATCGACACTGCCTGGCCCAAAGCACACACAGTCGTGCCTCGACGAACACCTAGAGCACAGCCTCAACTCCGTCACACACGGCCGTACCACAAGAGAAATCCGAACACGGTCAAGTCTCGATTCACACGGGCGTGTGACATGGCTGTGCCTCTGATGCTGGAAAGAGCAATTTTAGTCGAAAAAGGATACTTAAGGAGAAAGAATCGCATTCCAAGAGCCAATAAATAAGCCCCAAGTATCACCTGTTTAAGGGAGCGAAAGCGAGGCCAAGGAGCCAAGCGAGAAGGTCAGATTAGGGAATAACGTGAGGATAGCCAGTTGATCCATCCCAAGAAGCCGGAGTTATACTCAAGACGGCGAAATTCTCCTTCGATTCCTTCAGGGGGTTTTAGGATTTTTCCTATGTTTTGTTTTATCTTTTCTCTTGCGTTGGTTTGTTTATTCATTATGAACTAAACCCCTCAGATACCATAAAGGGATGAAACCTAGATAGATTTTATTATTTGATTTTTAAGTTATATGATAAATTACTTAGTTTGTTCTTAATTATGTTGCTTAATCCAAATCTAATGTGCTTAGGTAGAGGAGGAATAGACCCTGCCTAAGAGAAGATCTAACATAATTAAGCGGAGTTGATCGGACGCCTAGAGATAGGGTTACGAGATTTTGCCGGATTTGGGTGAAACCTAATATGGGAGTCCATTAATTGATTTACTGCTATCCTAGGGGGTTATATAAGCGAACGAGAGTTCCACTAATTAACCTAGGGTTAGACGTTATTCGCCTCGAGAGAGGGTTTAATATAGGTTAGAGAGTCTTACGGATCAAGCTAAGTAAAGGAAATCATATAATTTAGGGTTAATTAATAAGTGAAGTCTAGGTGAATTCTTCCTGGGGGTATCGTCGTAATCAACTGAGTTTTCCCTCAAAGTTATTTTCCTATTCGTCCTTTTTGTCTTTGTGTCTTTAGTTTAATCTTCGTCAAAAGTAATCTTCACTCTAACTTTAAGGCTAAATAATAAAAAGAAAGTGAATATTAATACTTTTAGTTCCTTTGGGTTCGATAACCGGTCTTGCCTAAGCTATACTACTGTTCGATAGGTACACTTGCCTTAATATCGTTGTTAGAGTTAGTCTCCAGGTTTGATCATTCTTCTATAAATATTTAAAGCTCTGATTTTACAGTGATCATGTACCATTGTCGATCATTTCAGATAGAGATCCAAGATTCACGTCACGATTTTGGAAAAAGTTGCAAGAGGCCATGGACACGAAATTGAGTTTCAATATAGCCTTTCATCCGCAAACCGACGGGCAGTCGGAGACGGTAATTCAGATACTTGAAGACATACTCCAATGTTGTGTTTTGGAATTCCACGGTAATTGGGAGAAATACTTACCATTGGTGGAATTCGCCTACAATAATAGCTTCCAGTCAAGTTTGAAAATGGCACCTTATGAGGCACTGTACGGACATAAGTGCCGAGTGCCCTTTTATTGGTCAGAACTCAAAGAGAACCAGATTCATGGGGTCGACTTGGTTAAGGAAACTGAAGAGAAGGTAAAAGTGATACATGACTGTCTGAAAGTCGTCTCAGATAGGCAAAAGTCCTATTCGAATTTAAAAAGGAAAAAGATTGAATTTAAATTCGGTGATAAAGTGTTCTTGAAAGTATCACCTTGGAGGAAAGTTCTCAGATTTGGCCGGAAGGGCAAATTGAGTCTGTGTTTTATCGAACCTTATGAAGTTACCGAGGGGATAGGACCGGTAGCTTATCGGTTTGGCTTGCCACCTGAGCTAGAAAAGATTCATGATGTCTTTCACGTATCCATGTTACGCCGATACCGTTCAGACCCTTCACATGTCATAGTGCCGACAGAGGTAGATATGCAACCAGATTTGACTTATGGTGAAGAACCGGTTAGAATTTTGGTGCAAGAGGTCAAGTAGTTAAGAAACTAAAGCATAGCCCTAGTGAAAGTTCTATGGAAAAGGCATGGAATAGAATAGGTGACATGGGAGCCCGAGAAAATGATGAGAAGCCAATATCCCAACCTTTTCACCGGTAAGATTTTCGGGGACGAAAATCCTTAAGGGGGAGAATTGTAACAGCTCGATTTAGGGGCTAGTCAGAATAGTGATCTTGGGATCACTAATCCGAGATTAAAAAAATTTATTTTCATGTTATATTATGAGTCAGAGCATGATAGTACATGTGCATGAAAATTTTTGGTGCTTTAATTTTAACAATTTCATGTTTAATCGCGAAAAATAACTAAATAAGATAAAGTGCGAAAGTTCCATTCTATAAGCTAAAGGTACCAAATAGTCATAGATTGACAATTGGAGGTCTTTAAAAGGCAATTTGACCCCCAATATTTGCTTGGCCGGCCATAGACTAGCATGGGAGACAAATTTGTCAATGTTAGTCAAAGTTGGTGGTAGTAGGTGGACTAATTTGACTAGTATTAATAAAATAAGGAGAGAAAAGATATCATCTTTTTCTCCTTCACTCTTCCACCAAAAATTAGCAGCAAATAGAGGGTAGAAAGCTTCAAAAATTTCAGCACACTCATCTCTTCACAAGTAAGTGTTCTAGTGATCTTTTCTTGAAAATAGTTGTACTTTTGAGACCCCTAAAGCTTAAGCTTTCAAATGAGAGGACTATTGTGCAATATGGTAAAATGTTTAGAGTTTTGGCATGAGAGCTGTCTTAGTTATTTGCTGCATTTTTTTGGAAGAAATTGAGTCTTAGTTGTTAGGTGAACAACTTTTGTGAAAAGTGTTGTCTTGAAAACACCTAATTGGACCTTGATGAAAAGGTTACAAATTTGTAGTAATTATGTGAAATATTGAGTTTTTATGATAGCTATAAGAGTATTAAATGTTCACCTAGGATTGTTGAAGGTAGAAATGTGATTAGAATTAATTTTCGAGCCTAGAGGCAAAATGGTCATTTTGCCAAAGTCTAGGGGCAAAATAGTAATTTTGCCTAAGCATGATTATTGAAATGCTTTTATTAATGTGGTGGTTAAAATGGGTTAAATTGCTATTATAAAGCAAGAAGAACTGAGAATCTGCCTCGATCGGGGAAAGAACAAAGTCTTGGACTAAACCGATGAGTTAGCTCATTTTGAAATCGAGGTAAGTTTGTATGTGATTAATAAAATAATTATGTTAGCATAAATGATAATACTTGGTATCCTATTGATTCATGATGCTCTACTAAATTGATGATGAAAGAGATGTTGAAGTCCTAGTGGACCATATGGAATATGAAAATGCTATCATCGATATATGAATTAGATAAGGTCCCGTATAAGACCATGTCCGGGACATGGCCTTGGCACTGAGTTAAGATCCCGTATAAGACCATATCCGGGATATGGCTTCGGTAATGAATATAAAAATCGTATAAGGCCATATCCGGGATATGGCATCGATATTAAATTTAAAAATCCATATAAGATCATATCTGGGATATGGCATTGGCATTTAGAAGTGGCTCCATGTAAGACCACCTCGGGGATGTGGCATTGGCTTCGTACCTACATGAATGAAGATGGATATGCGTCTTTGACTATCTCTAGTGATTAAGGGGATAAGTAGATGAGTATAGAAGTAGAAATGAGAATTTTACTGAAGTCATGTGATTAAGTGAAAATAGGTACTCGTGAATAAGTCACGAAGGAACGATTACGAGGTGTGGCACGGTATGTGCTAAATAAGGGCAATTGTAAGTAAGTATGGCAAGGAGCCTATGACTTGTGTATGGTTAGTTAATGCCATAGATGGATTATATTATGAGCTTATTAATGCTATTTATTTCCATGCAAACTTACTAAGCTTTATGCTTATCTCTTTCATTGCCCTTTTTCCTTGTAGTATTGCCAAGATAACTCGAGGATCGTTGACGTAGAAGTTCGAAAATTACACTATCGACATCACTTTGGTATAACAATTTAGACTTATTTTGAGTATGGCATGTATAGGACTTGGGTATTTTGTTAAGTTGTAATTGTTACTCAAAGTGTTGGCTATGTAAGTTATAAAAGTCATTTTGTAAATGGCCTTATAAGTTAGGCAAATACTTGGCAAGTTCTATTGCTTAATGAAGTATATGTCCTTTTGTATATCTTGATTTTTGAGCTCCTAGAGATACCTTTTGATTACCTTTTATGTAGGAATGAGTTCTTGGATGTGCTATTGGGATAGGAGTTGTATTGTTTTGAATTGGAATATGTATGAGTGTAAGGTAGGGTGGCAAGGGCTTGGTATATAGCCTGCTAAATTTCCACATGGGTAGACACACGGGCATGTGTTTAGACCGTGTGGGAGGCACGGCTAGCACATGGGCATATGCCCAGGCCGTGTGAAGTCTGCACCTTGCACTTGGGATTTAAATCATCACATGGCAGAAGCACACGGACGTGTGCATAGGCCATGTGGATAAGTCAGAATGACAAGGTTTGGCACACGGACCATGGCCACGGGCGTGTCAAGGACGTGTGAAATTAGTCAGTGTCGACCACGGGTGAAAGACATGGGCATGTCTTAGGGACACACGGGCGTGTCCCTAGTTCAACATGGGCGTGTGGCCCCTGTTTTGATGAAAAGCCCTCCAAGTTCGTAAAAGCCCCTGGTTTAATCTTGAAACCTCTCGGAGGCATGTTTAGGGCCATGTGAGCCGAGAATGAGCAAGAAATGGGTTTGAAAGAAATTTTATAACCCTATTCTAGATGTTTAAGCAAGATTAGTTAGGTAATGGCTCAAAACCCTGTTCCGACTTGCATACAGGTAAGGGACGTTACAATCAAGTAAAGAAAATGTACTCGCAATAATGTCTGGTGCAGAGGCATCTTCTCTAGCACGAATAGCATATGTCATTGCAGGTGCTCATATCTCAGATCTAACTATTGTATCCTTTGTAGTACCTCAACTACCACCAGCATTATTGGGATGACGGGGCGGTCTGCCTCTCGAGGCAGGATTACTAGGCTTTGGAGCTAGCCTTATCACTTTTTCAACTTTTTTGGGACAATCCTTGAGAAAATGGTCAAATGAACCACATCCAAAACAAGCTCCACTTCTAGACTGACATTCCCCATGACGAAATTTGTTACAATGTTTACATTTCGGCTTGGGATTACCAACACTACCCACACTGGTCACAGATGGAGATGAAGACCTCGGGTTAGAATGTTGAGAGCCCCGCTCTTTTCCAGAATATCCCATAGATGTGGTCACAAGATCCTAATACTTCTTTAATTTCTTAGAAGCAAATGATTGTGACTTACTCATAGTTCTTTTTCAAGAAACCCGAGCCTCTCTTTTAGCTTGCTTCTTTTCCTTACTCAATTCCTCAGCTTTGTGGGCTCGACCGGCTAACACTGAAAATTCCCTTATTTCGAGAATTTTGATAAGTAACTTGATATCTTCATTTAAACCCTTTTCAAAGCATTTACACATCTCAGCCTCGGTTAGAACCCATTCTCTGGCATATTTGCTCAACCGAACAAATTCCCGTTCAAATTCGGATACAGTCATGTTTCCCTGCTTGAGTTCTAAAAATTCTTTCTTCTTTTGATCCACGAATCTCTGACTAACATATTTCTTCCTGAATTTAGCTTGGATGAATTCCCATGTAATATTCTCTCTTGGTACAACTGAAGTTACGGTATTCCACCAATGGTAAGTTGTATCTTTTAGTAGTAACACTGCACATTTCAGACATTCGGCAGGTGTGTAGGATAATTCATCAAAAACCTGGATGGTATTTTCCAACCAAAATTCAACCCTTTCAGGATCATCATCTGCGATAGCTCTAAATTCTTCCACCCCATGCTTGCGGATTTTATCTATCGGAGGCTTACCAATTCTAGCGGGTTCAGCACCCTGTGGTACCTTAGGAACTGATTGAGGAGCAGGTGGGGGAGGTCGTTGTACAGCAGGGTTTGTTCTTAAGTACTCGGTAAACCACCCATTCATCAATTGAAAGAAGGCTTGTTTTGCCTCCTCACCTCGGCCCTCAGACACAGGCCTTTCACTACCAGAAGCAAAGCCACTCTTTGAACTGAAGCTGGAGCATTGCTCTCAACTTCCTCGAATTCAGCTCTAGCTCGGTTGGATGACATTACTATATGAAAACCATATTTAAAATGATCAGGAGTCATCACACTATCACAATTTATATAACGGCATGTATAGCTAAACTAGTGTTTGCTACGTTAAACCCGAGAATCGGCTAAACTGTAGGTTTGATACCACTAAATGTAACACCCCTAACCTGTATCCATCGCCGGAATAAGGTTATGTAGTGTTACCAGAAATTTTTAGAACATTTTAAGACATTTCTTGTTCATCACTATTCAATCACCGAGATTGTTCAAAACGTCCCTTAATTGGACCCTCGAGGCCCAATACAAGCATTAGAATCGAGTCAGGGGTCACACGCCCGTGTGGCAGGCCGTGCAATCTCACGCGCCCATGTCCCTAGCCCGTGTACAATTTATTTTATTTTTGAACTTACAGGGGTTTTCACATGGCCGAACACACGCCTATGTCAATGGTTCGTGTCCTTTACACGGCCTAGACATGCCCGTGTCTTCACCCGTGTGGAAAACTAGGGGTATTCTGTTTATGACGTCAGCAACCCCATATGGGACACACGGCCTAGGCACACGCCCGTGTAGCTAGCCCGTGGTCGACATTGACTTGCAACACTAACATGCAGGGGCACACGGCCCATCAACACACTCATATGGGTTGACCATGTGACTCACATGGCTTAGACACATGCCCGTGTGTCTACCCGTGTGGACACTTAAAGGCTATTTTCCAAGCCAATTGCCACATTGAAAACAAGAACATACCAACATCCATTCCAACTACTCAAATATTGCTTCAATTGCATGAACAATAATGCCTAAATTAACAACATCAATGTATAGACTTAATAAATATTGGCAAATCTCTTAAGCCATATACAAAAAGAATGATGACCTTTATAGCCAACACTTTGGCTTTCAACATGTTATAATTTAGAATGACATAACTCCTATACATGCCATACCAAAATAAACTACTTAGCTATACCAAAATATTGATTGATAGTGTGGCCTGAGCTCTGACGTTTATGATCCACGTATTCGCTTGGCGTAACTATAAGGAAGAAAGAAATGAAAGAAGTAAGCATATACCTTAGTAAGTTTGCATGAAACTCATATAGCAATATATTTGCTAAATAATTCATCTATCATGAAATAATGACAACATAAGCCTCAAGTGCTTGGCTTACTTACTCATACTTATCCTTACTCATCACATGTAATATAACAATTTCATACTAGCATTATAATTATGGTACCTATGTCACTTAATCATACAGATTAGTACATTTTGCTGATACAAAAGTAAACTTAATTTTCATTCTTCTTAATATGATAATGCTTTTTATCAACATTGAATGACTTAACTTAGATATATCTTTACTTACTTAACTTTCTTGTTATCTCTTTCAATACTTGGCTCTTTTTCCTGATGAATTACCCAGAATAATTGAGGTTACTCAATCTAATCAAACATGGATCTCGATGCCAATGTCATGTCCCAGACATGGTCTTACATGGGATCGCCTCATGATGCCAATGCCATATCCCAAATATGGTCTTACATGGGATCTCTTAACTTGGTGTCGATGCCATGTCCCAGACATAGTCTTACACGAGACCTTCCTTATGTGTTTCCCTTGGAAACTTACCATTGCCATGTCTTGACATGGTTTTACGTGGTATCCTTGCCTTGTGAATCTAATCAATGCCATGTCTTGACATGGACTTACATGACCTCTCTGCCTTATGAATTCACCAATGCCATGCCTTAGCTTAGACTTACATGGGATCTTTGCCTCATAATAACTTTTCAATGCCATGACTTGTCATGGATTTACATGATATCCTTGTCTTAATGCTGATGCCATGTCTTGACATGGTCTTATACGGACTTTCCTTGCCTCATGCAGTGATATTAGTATCCTCGTTATTCCGAGTCTTCAATCGGGACTTTCTCTTACATATTCTCATTCATGCTCTCATCATGATATCATTTACTTACCTTCATGAAAATAGTGTACATATTACAACATCATAAGTAATTATATGAAAATACATGTGAAATCTTAAATTCTTACAAACTTACCTCGATTTCAAAATGAGCTAGCTCGACGGTCTAGCCCGAGACTTTGTTATTTCCCCGGTCGAGGCGGATTCTTGGTTCTTCTTACTCCATGCTACCAAATTAGCTCATTTTAATCACCACATTAGTAAAAGCATTTAAATATTCATGCTTAGGCAAAATTACTATTTTGCCCCTAGACTTTGGCAAAATGACCATTTTGCCCCTCGGCTCAAAAATAAATTCTAATCACATTTCTACCTTCAATAAGCCTAGGTGAACATTTAATACTCTTAAAGCTATCATCAAAACTCAACATTTTACATACTTACTACAAATTTTATAACATTTTCATCAAGGTCCAATTAGGTGTTTTCAAAACAACACCTTTCACAAAAGTTGTTCATCTAACAACCAAGACTAAATTTCTTTCATAAAAATGTGGCAAATAAAAATGATAGCTCTCATGGCAAAAATCTAGACCTTTCACTATATTGCACATTAGTCCCCTCGTTTGAAAGCTTAAGTTTTAGAGGTCTCAAAAGTACAATTATCACCAAGAAAAATCATCAAAATCACTTACTAGAATGGAGGAGAGCTTGCTGAAAATTTTGAGCTTTCAAACACCTATTTTGCTTGCAAATTTCAGTGGAAGAGTGAAGAAGAAAAGATGACATCTTTTCTTTCCTTATTTTATTAATACTAGTCAAATTAGTCACCAACTATCAACCACTTTGACCAATTTTGTCCGTTTATATCTCCCATGGCTGGCCACTAATATATTGGGGGTCTAATTGCCTTTTAAAGACCTCCAATCATCAATCTATGGCTATTTGGTACCTTTAGCTTACAAAATGGAACTTTTGCACTTTATGCGATTTAGTCCTTTTTCGCGATTAAACATGAAATCGCTAAAATTAAAGTACCAATATTTTCATGTACTTATAAAATCATATACTAACTCATGAAATAACATGAAAATAATTTTATCTAACCTCGGATTAGTGGTCTTGGGATCACTATTCTGACTAGTCCCTAAATCGGGCTGTTAAAATTCTCCCCCTTAGGGATTTTCGTCCTCAAAAATCTTACCGGTGAAAAGATTGGGGTATTGGTTTCTCATCGTTTCTTCAGGCTCCCATGTAGCCTCTTCTACTCCGTGCCTTTGCCATAGGACTTTCATAAGGACGATGCTTTTATTCCTTAACTGTTTGACCTCACGAGCTAGAATCTTAACTGGTTCCTCACCATAAGTCTTGTCAGGTTGTATTTCAACCTCTGTCGGTGCAATCACATGCGAGGGGTCTGATCGGTAGCGTCGCAACATAGACACGTGAAACACATCATGAACCTTCTCTAACTCAGACAGTAAAGCCAATCGATAGGCTACCGGCCCAATTCTCTCGGTAATCTCATATGGTCTGATAAAACGCGAATTCAATTTGCCTTTCTGGCCAAACCTATGTACTTTCTTCCATGGCAACACTTTCAAGAATACTCTATCACCAACTTGATACTCGATCTCTTTCCTTTTTAAATCTGAGTAGGATGTTTGTCGGTCAGAAGCAGCTTTTAAGCAATCTCGAATTACATTCACATTTTCTTCAGTCTCTCTAACCAAATCAACTCCATGAATCTAGTTTTCCTTAAGCTCAATCCAATATAAAGGCGTTCGACATTTATGCCCATACAAAGCCTCATAAGGCGCCATTTTCAAACTTGACTGATAATTATTGTTGTAAGTGAATTCCACTAACGGCAAGTATTTTTCCCAGCTACCCTGAAACTCAAGAACACAACACCTGAGCATGTCTTCGAGAACTTGGATCAACCTTTCCGACTGACCGTCGGTCTGGGGGTGAAAAGCTGTACTAAAATTCAACTTTGTGCCCAATGCCTCTTGCAACCTTTTCCAAAAATCTAGAAGTGAATCTTGGATCCCTATCCGATATAATCGACAAGGGCACTCCATGAAGCCTTACTATTTCTGAAACATTCAAGTTTGCCAACTTGTCAAGTGAGTAGTCAACTCGCACAGGTATAAAATGGGCTGGCTTCGTAAGTTTATCGACTACAACACATACAGAATCTTTCTTGTTCCGTGTCAATGACAAACCCGTAACGAAGTCCATAGTAATACGATCCCACTTCTACTCGGGAACCATAATAGGCTGAAGCAGACCTGAAGGTACTTGGTGTTCAGCCTTTACTTGTTGACAAATTAAGCATTTCGACACAAACTCTGAAATATCCTTCTTCATACCCGGCCACCAATACTGTTGCTTCAAATCATTATACATCTTGGTGCTACTCAGATGTACAGATAAACATCCACATGTGCCTCATGCAAATTCCTCCAAATAAGCTCATCATTCCTCGGTACACAAACTCTGTCTCTGAACATCAGACATCCATCGAAATTGACCCGAAAATCATACTCAACACCTGACTCGCACTGAGCTCTCTTAACTTGTAAGTCACTGTCACTTCTCTGAGCCTCATAAATCTCTTTAAGAAACATCGGTCTAGCCTTCAACTCAGCTAGAATAGAACCATCTTCTGTCAAGGTCACCAGCGTCTTCAAAGCCCTCAATGCAAATAGGGACTTCCTGCTCAAAGCATCGGCGACTATATTCACCTTTCCTGGATGGTAATCAATAACCAACTCATAATCTTTTATCAACTCTAACCACCTTCGCTGCCTCAAGTTCAATTCCTTTTGATTCATCAAGTATTTTAAACTTTTGTGGTCAGTAAATATCCGATATTTTTCACCATACAAATGGTGTCTCCAAATATTCAGTGCAAAAACTATGGCAGCTAACTCCAAGTCATGCGTCGGATAGTTCTTCTCATGAGGCTTTAGCTGTCTGAAGGCATATGCTATCACCTGGCCTTCTTGCATAAGTGCACAGCCTAATCCGTTTAAGGAGGCATCGCTGTAAATCACGAATTCCTTTCCCAACTCGGGTTGTACTAGGACTGGAGCCTCTATCAACATTACCTTCAATTTCTCAAAACTCTGTTGGCACTTTTTCGTCCAGTCAAACTTTACATTTTTCTGTAACAATTTTGTTATTGGGGTCGCTATCATGGAAAACCCCTTGACGAACCGCCTGTAGTAGCCGGTTAGACCCAGAAAACTTCTAACTTCAGATACATTTTTCGGTGGTTTCCAATCAATAATAGCTGATATCTTACTTGGGTCAACTCGGACTCCATCTCCCGAGACAATATGTCCCAGAAATCCAACTTCCTTAAGCCAAAACTCACTTTTGCTAAACTTGGCATACAACTGATTATCCTGCAAAATCTGTAGAACTGCCCTTAAGTGCTCGGCATGCTCACTCTCATCCCGGGAATATAGCATTATATCATCAATAAAAACAACAACAACCTTGTCTAGGTATGGCCGAAAGATACGGTTCATTAAATCCATGAACACCGTAGGAGCATTTGTCAAACCGAAGGGCATAACTAAAAATTCATAGTGCCCATACCTCGATCAAAAAGCAGTCTTCGGTACATCAGAGTCCTTTACTCTTCACTGATAGTATCCCGACCTCAAGTCTATCATGGAGAACACTGTAGCTCCCTTCAATTGGTCAAACAAGTCGTCTATCCTTGGCAAAGGATACTTATTCTTCATCGTCACCTTGTTGAGTTGTCTGTAGTCTATGCACAATCTCATTTACCTATCTTTTTTCTTCACAAAATGTACCGAAGCACCCCAGGGCGAATAGCTCGGTCTTGCGAAACCCTTATCTGTCAACTCTTGCAACTGAACCTTCAGTTCTTTCAACTCTAATGGTGCCATCCTATACGGAGCAACCAAAATAGGTGCCGTTCCCGGAATTAACTCAATTCTAAACTCGACCTCTCTAACTGGAGGCAATCCGGGTAACTCTTCTGGGAATACATCTGGATACTCACATACCACCGGCACTGTTTCAATCTTTACCTTAGACTCTTGAGTATTTAACACGAAAGCGAGATAAGACTCATACCCTTTTCTCAAATATTTCTCAGCCACCATGGAAGAAATCATCACCGATAAACTATCTGACCCACCTGATTCAACCCGAATAACATCTCCATTTTCACATTTCAATTCAATAAATTTACAACCACAGTTCACTAAAACACTATGGGCAGTCAACCAATCCATGCCAATAATCAAGTCAAATTCATCAAACGGAAACAACTTAAGGTTTGCTGGAAAACAATGGCCCCTAATTGTCAAAGGACAATTCCTACACACCTTGTCAACTAACCCATGCTTACCTAACGGGTTTGACACCTTTACCACAAATTCCGTAACTCAATAATCATACCTAAACTAGATGCCAATCTCATGCAAACGTAAGAATGGGTAGACCCCAGATCAATCAAAGCAATAATAGAGGTGTCATGAAGAGAAAAAGTACCTGTTATCACATCTGGAGATGATGCTTCTTCGCGAGCGCGAATGGAATAGTTCTACCCCTAGTTCCACCTCCCGGGTTCTTTTGTGGCCTGCCCCTTGAAGATACACTGTTTGATTTTATCTCTTGCTTTTTTCCTTGTCATCCCTCTCAAGGCAATTTCGGATGAAATGGTCGGGGGAACCACACTTATAACAATTTCGGTTGTTTCACCAATACTCCCCAATGTGATGTCTACCATAATTTGGACATTTCAGTTTGGGTTCTGAATTGTCCACACTTGCCATCGAAGGGGCTTGAACTCTCAAGCCCGAGTAGGTGTTACCTCGGTCTCGATGTAAATATCCAACTGATGTAGTTGTCTGAGGGTTCATCTCTTTGGACCTTTTCGATTGAGCTTGGTATGATTTACTCATCGGCCGTTTTCTTGCATCTCGAGCCTCACTCACAACCTTCCTCTTTTCCCTGTTTAGTTTTTCGGCCTTACTTGCCCTATCAACAAACACTACAAACTCCTTTAATTCCAAGATCCCAACTAGAAGTCTAATATCGTCATTCAATCCATCTTTAAACCTCTTGCATAAGATGGCTTCTGTAGACACGCACTCTTGCGCGTACTTGCTGAGCCTAACAAATTCGCGCCCATATTCCGCCACAGTCATTTTTCCTTGCTTTAACTCAAGGAAATCCTTCCATTTTTGGTCCACAAACCTCTGACTTATATACTTCTTTCGAAACTCTTCCAAAAAGAAGTCCCACGTCACTCTCTCCTTTGGAACCACTGACGTCAATGTTTTCCACCAATGGTATGCCGAGTCCCTCAGCAAAGACACAGCGCATTTTAAGCTCTTTCTCAAGTGTACAGGAGAGTTCATCAAACACTCTCATTGAGTTTTCAAGCCAGAACTCCGCCCTTTCAGGGTCATCGTCTATATTAGCTCTAAACTCTTCAGCCCCTTGTTTCCGAATCTTGTCTACCGGGGGCTTCGTTATCTTCACAATATCTATACATTGAGGAGTCACTGGAACTGGCTGAGGGGGTGGAGGGGGTGGAGGAGGTTGAGTATTAGGGTTTGCTCGTACATACTCCGTGTACCAGTTACTCATCATTTGGAGAAAGGCTTCCCGAGCCTCTTCTCCTTGACCCCTAGTCTCGGGTCCACTCTGAACAGGCTAAATTACTCCTCTGCTTATACATACACCTTTCACAAAAGTTATTCATCTAACAACCAAGACTAAATTTCTTCCATAAAAATTCAGCAAATAACAATGATAGCTCTCATGGCAAAACTCTAGACCTTTCACTATATTACACATTAGACCCCTCATTTGAAAGCTTAAGTTCTAGGGGTTTCAAAAGTACAATTATCACCAAGAAAAATCTTCAAAATCACTTACTAGAATGGAGGAGAGCTTGCTAAAAATTTTGAGCTTTCAAACCCCTATTTTTCTTGCAAATTTCGGTGGAAGAATGAAGAAGAAAAGATCACATCTTTTCTTTCCTTATTTTACTAATACTAGTCAAATTAGTCATCAACTATCAACCACTTTGACCAATTTTGTCCATCTATGTCTCCCATGGCTGGCCACTAATATATTGGGGGTCTAATTGCCTTTTAAAGACCTCCAATCATCAATCTATGGCCATTTGGTACCTTTAGCTTACAAAATGGAACTTTCGCACTTTATGCGATTTAGTCCTTTTTCGCGATTAAACATGAAATCGCTAAAATTAAAGTACCAATATTTTCATGTACTTATAAAATCATATACTAACTCATGAAATAACATGAAAATAAATTTCTCTAACCTCGGATTAGTGATCCTGAGATCATTGTTCCGTCTACCCCCTAAATCTAGTTGTTACATGTGTGGTCCAAGGGACACGCCGTGTTCAACCCTGTGTAACTCTTTAACTTGTGCACACGGCCATGCCACGCGCCCGTGTGCTAGGTCGTGTGGTTAATTAATTCATTTCGAATTAGGTGCAGGTTTCACACGGCCAAGACACATACCCATGTCTCTATTCGTATGCTCAATTCTGAGCATTCTGCTTCTCAAAATTAAGGTGCAAGAGACACACAGCCTAACCACACACCCGTATACTAGGACGTGTGTCACACACGGTCTAGACACACGCCCGTGTGTTTGCCCATGAGTCATTTCCTAGCCTCATTTGTCAACCAAATTTACCATTTACATGCACTAAAACATACCAAGTATAATCTAACCATTCCGAGTATTCAATTTAAGCAAATTCCATCATTCATCATGGCATACCATTACATGCATATGTGTTTATAAACTTACCTTGGATTAACTTAGGCTTTAACATCATTTGATCACATATACTTAACATAACACATATGAATATATAATAATAGCCTACTTAATCATGCCAAAATAAACCATTACTAGCCATTCCAATGGCTAGGTTACAAGACATCATTTTTCAAGTCACTATTGGCCAAGTTGTCCTATACCTGCCATTAGACCAAAATGATTTTACTAAGTATACCCAAAATAACGAGTTGATAGTGTGATGATGCTCCAATGATCTCTAACCTTCGCGAGCTTTCGAGCACTATAAAACAGAGGAAAATAAAATGGAGTAAACATTACATGCTTAGTAAGTTCGTATAACGGAAACTAAACTTACCAATACCATTTATTAAATCTAAGTATACAATATCATGTTTTCCATCCATTAGCAAAATTGCCTAAACACATGCATTCAATCAAACATGTTAGTCACCAAATCTTCATATCAATCAAGTAAACATAGATGAGCTCATCAAGCAATATTCTTTCAAGTCATTATCATTTCATCGCAAAATTCTCATACCAGGTTAAGAGTTGTGTCCGTTGAATCATTGAAATTTCGATGGATGCTCAAGTAGTATACTCGAGATGTACGATTCAATAATTCGTCAATTCTTATGCTAGGGTACCCATTAGGGCACTTAACCAAGGAACACACTCTTGAGCCACATATCGTATAACAAGATTACTAGTCCATGCTAAATCTTTTATATAACGTATGCTTAGAGGAGCTCGATTAGGATTACCAGTCCAGGCTAAATCCTAATCATAACGTATGCTCGAGAGGTATTATATCAGGATTTACAGTCTAGGCTAAATCCTTTCTATAATGAGGTCAATAGGATTACTCCCCCGAGCTAAATCTCGTCCGCAACAAATGCAGGACCTAATCCATTTCGAGAAAGCGCTTATGTACATCGGAATTCAATATTCAATTGGGACATAACCCCTTTGTCACCATTTTCAAGCATGTATTAAATTTTCCATTATAGCATTCAAGCAATTCATATCAATATAAATCACGTTACATACATACACAACATTCAATTAACATAATTACATGCTCGATTAAGTTCCACGAACTTACCTCGACACTTGTTCGCGTATATAATCTACTAATCCGAAACAATTTTTTTTCATCGGTCTAACCTCGAATTTGTGTTGTTTGGATCCAATTAAGCCTTGAAAGTTTCTTCTCTCTCTTAGTTTCCATATAATTTTGGGGTTGAAGATGACAAAATAATAAGATGATATCTTTTATCATCTTTTTAATTAATTAATTACTTCTATTTCCAATTTAGTCGTTGCCCTTTTCTAATTTTTCCATGGATGAGTCACCAAAAAACTACATACTTTTCTTTAATGGTCTAATTACCATATAAGGACCTCTAGTTTTTAATTCCATAGCTATTTAATCCTTACAGCTACTAGAATTCAACTTTCGCATTTTATGCGATTTAGTCCTTCTCGTAATTAAGCACTTAATCGATAAAATTTTCGTATCAAAATTTTCACACGACACGTCTATCATAATACGGACCATATAATAAAATAAAAATACTTTATTTATGGATCGGAATTGTGGTCCCAAAACCACTGTTCCGATTTCACTAAAAAATGGGTCGTTACAGGTTGTGTGCCCAGCACTAGTCAGACAAGCTGAAAAAGATTACGCCCAGTGCTAGTCGAATATATCGACAAAAATCCACAGTGAGCCCAGCTGTAAATATATCGACGATTGTAAAATTATTTACTTCCACAAATTCCTCATTCATTTTCCTTAACATTAAATCGGTAATAACATACATTTTATATCAAGAGCGAATTTAGCATTAATTAGTTAAATAGTAATTAGAAAGATTAAATTCGAGTCTACGAACTTACCGGAACTATGCTTGTGAACAATTATTCAGTAGCTTTCTCTTTTCCACAATTGGCAAAAAAAGCTCTCGTATCTCAATCTAAAAATATTAATTTAATTAAATCAATTACTCAACAATTAGAGTTGCACATTTAACCATTAACAATTGTTATTCAATCAACTTAACCCTTGTCACAAATATAACTAGACATCCGATTTCTACAATAATGTCCTCATACAACCGAGTATATTTATATACTTTCATTTATATATTTTTATATATATATAATTCTCAACAATCCTTATACTTTTGGAATTTATCACTCATTACCATGCCATCTAAAAATTTAACAGCAACTACATGCTTAACCATTAATCCCATTCAAATCATCATAAAATCACATTAAAATTGAAATTAACATCTCTACTTCATTTAATTTTTTTTTTCCAGCTCATAAACATTCAAAGCAAAACAGCCTTTGCATGCCAAATTTCTCCCAACAACATTAAACTCAATCTCATTGTTCAATATATTACAAATGTGCAAATTATAAGATTATCCTTGACAAATTTTTTTTCCCTAAAACATCCATGCATTTAAGCTCACCAATAAATTCAAAAGAAAATTTAAACTACATCTATGGAATTACCCACTACTTCCAAAGATTCACCATTCTTGCATAAAGATTAGCTAATTAATCTATTCCCAACTCAAAAATATAAAAAAAAAAATGAAATCCCTTTGAGAAATACTTACATGTATTCAAAGATTAGCAAATAAAATAACCAAGCTTTTCCCTTTTGCCTTCAATGGTTTTTCGACAGTGACGAGGAAGAAGAAAAACATTTCCCCTCCTCCCCACACTTACTTTTCTTTATAATTTTCTTTTTCCTATAATCATTAATAATTTCTTTTGCTTTTATTTATTTCTCTTACATATAATAATTATCCTATTATAAATATTAATGATATCACCTATATATATATATATATATATATATATATATATATATTATTCTCATACTCATCCACTAACCCATATGACTAAAAAAATGGACTATTTAATTAAATAGTCCTTGACAACTATTTCTTTTTCTTATTAAACTATCTCTTTTAATTTTTTTATAATTTATTATATATTCTAATTACCAATTGTTTCAATAATTTATATATAGTATATATATACCATCATAAACTTCCACTATGAAAACCTATATAAGTAATGGCCTATTTATTGAATAAGTCCTTTAATCAAGTCCTACTTTGCCATTTAATAATAACTATTATTTCTTTCTCATAATTAATTTAGTCCCTAAAAATTAAATTTATCAATTTAATATTCAATTAACTTCTAAAGTAACTCCCGAAATTATAATATTAATATTTTTAAACTCGATACACGAAGGCGGGGTCCCGAAAGTATATTTCTCGACACCCCCGACTTATGGGACGTTACACATTGGCGACGCATTAAAGAGAGAAAATATTCTCTCTTTAATCCAAGTCGAATTCTACTTCAAACTCTTCACACACCGCTCCTCTTGATAATTTTGGTTTTGATAGCAAGAATGATGTATTTCATCAAACCCATTTGTTCTAAAAGCAAGGCCTATATAAAAAAGGCCAATACATAAAAATACACATATTGTCTTATATTGTGACTGACCAATTCCATGAATGATTAGGTCACTGAACAAACATTATTCAATAGTCGTAGTCCTAACATGAACATATCGACCTTCATGGTCTTAATCGAATTGTCTTAATATTTATTGGCTCGATTGGATAATTTAGTTAATTAATTTATATAAAATAATTAAAAAGTAATATGTATTTGTTATATATATTATAATTATATTTTTAAAAAATTATATATTAACTCAATTAAATTAATCTATTCAGTTATAAATTTTAGTAGCTAATAATCTACCGTCAAAACCACTAAAATAAATAAAAGGAAAGTCTTATCTTTTTCGACCTTTTCTTTTTTTTATGCTTTGTAGAAAGAAAAATAAAAGATGAATTTCCATTAAATAAACCTTTGGAAATTTTGAAGAAATATTTAAATTTGTTGAATAAAAAGGTTTATAGATATGATAAAATCAGTTAAAATAATGTATTTGACAAAATGTGAAAATTTAAATTGACTCCCATATAATTTTTTCCAAAAAAATTATAATTAAATAAATTTAATTAATTAAAAAAGTTAAAATTGTTATGAATATCTTATTAAGTGGATGTTCATCAAGGTCAAGATAAGTTTTGATGTACTTTAAATTCTAATAGTTATTAGAAGTAGATTTCTACTTCTTATGCTTATAAATAGAGACTTTGGAAAAACTTTGTAAATATTCTGATTGATCAATAAAATAATCTCTCTTTTGCTCTCCCATTTTCTTTGTTATTTATTCTCTATCTATTTATTTTATAAAACGTTATCAGCACGATTCTATTTTAATTGTTTTTCTCATAAGTCACAAAAATATCCCAAAATTTACTATTGTCGATTGCCTCTACAACTGTTGCTACTTCAATCGAGGCCTACGCGCTATGGGTAATCATTAGATCTTTTAACCACTCAGTGCTCATGATAATAGCTAGGGTGATGACAATGATGAATCTTCAGGTATATTTTACTATGATTTGTTTATTATATCATGTTTATTATAATTGGAGACTAATCACGACAACATAAATAGATAGATTTTGATTTAGAATCCACGCATGTTTGCAATGGTGATTATGAAATAAAGAATTTTTTGGGACATTTATAAGTTCGTCCTAGTAAATCTATTGCATTCCCCAAAGTGAACGCAAGAGAAAATATAAACTGATATTATTCCAATATTTGGTAGTATAAAATTAGTCGAAAGCTCCAAAAGAGCTAATATATTAATATATTGTGATGGTTAATCCATTGGTTTTAAAAGATGTTCATTATAATGGATATCATATTGAGATTGTGAATGAAGAAAATATTATATTTCACATGAATCATTATTTCTATAAAAATCTATTTTGAAAGGATGAAAAAAAGGAGGATTGAGTTATTGATTACTCTTGTTATTAAATTGAATTGACTGTGGTTATCTTTGTGATCTTCTTTTGTCATCATCCTCATTAAGAGGTTGAAAGCAAAATATTTGACTGTGAAAGATCTATGTACAAGCAATAAAATATGGTAAATCCATCTAAAGCTCGTTATGGTTGGATGCACCTGAAGTTGCAAGTTTTTTTTAAATTGTAAGTATAACTCTACAGTATTCAGAATTACGTGGAAAAATATTACTAATGAGAACTTGCAAGAGAGAAAACTTATCTATTAAAAGTCATTGGTTATGTACCGGTTGTACACCTGGAAAATAGTGATTTAGACTTTACATTGATTTAGACATTTCTAGCAGTAAATGTCACAATAGTAATTATATGTGGATACAAAGTAAAAGGAATGACAGTAAAATTATTAATTTTTCACAATTTATATTGACATTATTAGTACAATTGAAATGTATGTTAAAGTAAACCAAAAGTTTATTGGTACAAATGCATTTACTACTTAGTGTGACCAGTTAGACCATTCTGGATTAAATATTATGCGAAAATTAATTAAGAATTCATATGGACATTCATTAAAGAATCAAAAGATTCTTTAATTTAAAAAAATTCTCATTTGTTGCTTGTTCTCAATGAAAATTGGTTCTTAGAAACTTACTAGCTAAAGTTGAGATTTAATGTCTTGCATTTCTGAAATGAATATGGGCTCATTCATCCACCATATGGATAGTTTTGATATTATATGATTTTGGTAGATGCATCTACAAAATAATCACGTGTGTTATCAACTTGCAACTTGTCGTTTGCAAGATTGCTTGTTTAAATAATTAATTTCGGATTATGCAATTAAGACAATTCATATTGCTAATACTATATTAAAACAGGTTTTTAGCGGCCTTTTTTTTCTGCTAGCGCTGCTAAAACAATTTGCGGCACTTAACACCGCTAAATTTTGCGGCGTTTATGTGGAAAAACGCTCTATAGAACATGACCTTTAGCGGTGCTTCTCATTAAAATGCCGCTAAAGAACATGACCTTTAGCAGCGTTTGTGGGAAAAGCGCCACTAAAGATTATGTTCTTTAGTGGCGTTTTTATGAGAAGCATCGCTAAAGGTCATGTTCTTTAGTGGCATTTGTGGGAAAAGCGCCACTAACATTAGCAGATTTTACAAAACCATTTTAATTCATATAGAACCAAATTTTCAACATAATTTCCTATAACATCAAATCCAACCAAAAACTTCAAATCTGAATGACGTTATCACGAAAGAAATATATGTATATGATCTAAATTAATAAATGAAATAACAAAATATATTATATTCAAAAGTTATATTATTAAGGTATTCTCATAATAAGAAAACAAAATTCTAAGATGGTGGATTCTGCGACTGCTGAAGCATATTCATCATATTCTAAAGCTGTAGTTGTAGCTGGATTTCATCATATTTTCTTCGAGCCTCTACTTTTCTCGATGCTGCCTCCACTTTAAGTTGAGCAATTTGCTCAATTGTGCTCGCTTGCATCTGAGCCATATTGTCTCTTTACCTCTGAACTTCAGCTTGAGCCTGATTTACCGAAGGCCTGTATTGCTGCGAGCTGGATTCAAAATATTGGATTGGGTTAATAAAAGATCTTGAAATCATACCCTACCATACCTTTTAGGACCCAAAACTTCAGTAATAATTCGGTTTATCAATAACGTCCAAATTAACAGAACTATCACTTGAAGTGATCGCTTCATACTCTGCCCTTTTATCTTATCCTTTAGTTTCTCCTAATAAATTAATTAAGGAGTTAGAAACGAAATATATAATCAAACAAATACAACTTAACTTGGCATTATTTGCATTACAAACAATGATTTAAACCATTATAATTAAACAAGATAAATATTTCAAATATTTCAAATTTTATTAAGTAAATATACCATAATTTCTGCAGCTTTAGTAGTCATAAGAGATCCATCTTTCTTTCTATGTGTAATTTCAAAAAGTTGAAGGCGTCCAACTTTTTAATCAGACGATAGTTTCTACAATATAGCAGGAAAAATATTATTTAGTAGAAAGTATTTAATATTGGACACAATTAATAAATTTAAAATACCTTGTCATCAGCTACACAGGAAAAACTTTTCAACCCAACTGTGTGCATGAATTTTTGTTTTTTCCCTACTTGTAGTTCCAAGTCACTCGCGATCCTAAATTATGAAATTATTATTACATATATAGTAAATACTATAAATCGAAATAATTACAAGAGTTTGGAAGTACGTAATACCTCTCATTTCTTTGAATTCCAAAATCTAACTGCATCTTTTCATTGGTACCTCAGCATTCTCAGCGGGACATTTTGCAATTTCTCTTTGAGGCTTATATTTTCTTAAAATATTCATTCTTTAAAGTACTTTTATGGTCTCTCCATTTCTTTCCTAATGCCTTCTTCACATAATTATCTGAGACCTCTAAAGCAAATCTCTCCTGCAAATGACACAAGTTTAGAAAGTAAATATAAATGAAACTTAAACCAAAGTATTATAAATTACATTCACGTTATGACCTTAATATTATCGAAAGCTTTATTTTTGTTACTATCCGGCATATGATGTCATGACTCATAGTTGATTGGCATTTCGTGCTATAATGGCCAAGTATCCTGCTAAAAGTCAAGCTTCTGTTCCAATAGGCTGACCATGACTATTTCTATGTACTTTGACACACTAGACAGAATTTAAATTGTATAAATATTTTAATAGCGTACGTCCTTGAGTTTTGCGCCTCCCACCACTTTGATCTAAAAAAAATGGTATATAACAATATAAGAATTTGAAACAAAAATCAATAATAAAAGTCAACATGCATGTAAATTAAAGTTAACATTACTTTGAATTTCTGCAGGTTCGTCAGTTGTATTCGGAACATTCGAAGATTCAATAGCAGTCCGTTGTTCACTATTTGTTTCTTCCGAATTTGGAGGATTTTGAATAATACTTAGATCTCACAATCTTCTATTAGGCATATTATCTGCAATACACATAAAATAGTTGAAATATTAGTAACTAATTACAACAATAATAGCACATATAAAATAGTTGAAATATTTAACAAGATCAATATTTAAATTATAATATTACATGTAATTAAAAAATCGTAAAATCTTACCATATCATGATTCGTAAATATTTTCATCCATATCCTGGTGAACCCATTGAAATTGTGTACAAGTACTAGGGATAGTTTCATTTAAGTTTTGTTCTGGAAAAGGCAAAGTTTTTTATCTTTCGTCGATGTCATCTCTACTTCCATTGCCTATGTCAAACGTCAAACAAGTCTCTAGGGGTGTTACGGAGTACAACGTACCAACCCTCATCAGTTGGATCTTTATGTAAAAACCTTGTTTAACTTGAGAAGAAAATACATATAGCTCGTCCATCAATTGTTGTCCAGTGTGAATTAATCGAGAGAAGTTCACCATTGTAAAACCAAATTGATCTTTTTTAATTCTGCAAGCAGTATTAACATCAGTCCAATCACATCAAAATAAGACAACCTTCCATTTGCCATAGTAATCCAACTCAATAATGTCCATAAGAAGTCTGTAATACTCCACATTTCCCTCAACAGGATTGCTGTTCCTAGCACTAGCATAACTTGTAATTGAAGATTTAACAACTATTCAACAATTTTGAGTTCTCCTCAATTTTTAGCAAGATTTTGTATGAAACCTGAATCCATTAATGAGGAATGTGGTATATCTTTTTACTACTCTATTCGGACCTTGGGAAAGGCATTTAACTTTGTCATTGACATCCTTTCCACTCCAAACCTATTGAATTGAAAGTAAATTGATTAATTATAAATGTTATACGAAAACCTTATTATTTGTCAATGAAAGCTTCAGTTGCATATTTGCCCTAATCATTCTTGAAAAGATTTTTTGAATAACTTATGAATCTCTCGATGTTGTAATCTTCAGGAGCATGAATGAAATCTCGAGACTTGTTTGTATTCACTATGTTAAAAACTGGATTACTTGACTAGAAGATAAACAAATTAAAAATATGGATATTTATCAAATTCTAAAACTTACTTGTGTAATGGTTTAATTGAATCGTGGTGAAAAAGAACATATCGATGTGCTTGTACCTAAGATCTATCATCTAAGTGTACAATTTCAACTTTATCAATTGGTTGTCCATAACTTCGAAATAGATAATTTTTGAATAAGTTATGATTAGTGAGCCCAACATTTCTACTTGGTCTATTCAGTCTTATTTCAACATCTTCTAAATATCTAGAGCAGAAAGTCATACACTCCTCTGCTAAGTAACCTTTAGCAATTGATCCTTTTGGATAATGCTTATTACGACAATAAGACTTCAATTTGCATAGGAACATAAACACAATATACAACATTATCAAAAGTTGTAATTAAAGGTATATTCATGAATGAATGAAAAACTTTGCAAATAAATTAGCACCTCTTTATAGGATAAATCCACCGATAGAAAATCGATCCACCAAGTTTTGCTTCATGAGGGAAATGGATTAGCAAGTGCACTATAATAGTGAAGAACTAAGGTGGAAAGATATTCTCCAAGTTGCATAAAGTCAAGGCAACTCGATCTTGTACTTTCTCAAGCTCTTCAACAATCAAAACTTTGCCATAAATAGATTTCATTATATTGGATAGTTCCATTATACAAGACGTCACCTTTTTTGACATACAACACCGTAAAGCAACTGGTAGTAAATCTTGCATCAAGATGTGATAATCATGTGATTTTAGGGAATATAATCTTTGATCTTTAAGACTCACACATTGAGATATATTTGATGCATACACATATGGGACCTTTATATCCTTTAACATCGTGTAGAACACTTCTTTTTCTTTATTCGACATTGCAAAAATAGAAGGCGGCAACCGAGATTTTCCATTTGGAAGTAATTGGGGTAAGATCACGCCAAATTCCCATTTCAACTAGATCAAGTTGACTCTGAAGATTGTCTTTCGATTTTCTATCGACATTCAGAATTGTCCTGATGATGTTCATACAGACATTCTTTTCAATATGCATGACATCAAGATTGTGTCGCAAAATGTGATGCTCCCAATAAGGCAACTAAAAAAATACTTCTTTTTTTTTTTTTTTCATAAGTCCGCCTCATTAGGATCATTCTCTTCATCATATTCATTATCACTCTGCCGGTTAACATCGCCAACATACGCCTCCTTAGATCTTCTCTTTGTTTGTGTGTTAGGTGGTTAATTCATCTTCCCATAACTGTAATTGATATCTTTTAACATGAACAAGATTTTAGATCCAATGGTCTACTCAAGAACTTCTCTAAACTCTTCAGTACCATCAAATAGAGTCCTCTGGAATCTAAATCTATGATTTCCATCTAACCATCAACGATGCCCCATAAAAGAGAACTTCTTCACATTATATAACTACTTCGAACATATTTGCGCCGCACAACAATGACAAGCATAACGTCTTTTGGTACTCCAACTAGATAAATTTGCATAAGCTGAGAAATCATTAATAGTCCACAACAAAGCTGTACGTAAATAAAAGTTCTCCTTTCTCAAGACATCATATGTTTCAACACCCACCTATAATTGTTTCAACTCTTCAATAAGTGGCTACATATAAATGTCAATATCATTCCCGGAACCTTTCTCTCTAGGGATAATCATAGATAAGATAAAAGAAGATTACTTCATGCAAATCCACAGAGGCAAATTATAAGGAACAAGAACTACAGGCCAATTACTGTACGAAGTACTCATGATTTTAAAAGGATTAAATCCATCAGATGCTAGCCCAAGCTTCACATTTCGAGGATCGCTTGCAAAGCTTGGAAATTTACTATAAAATGATTTCCAAGCTAAAGAATTCGCAGGATGCCTTAATAATCCATCATCTGTTCGTTGATCATGATGCCACCTCATAGACTTAGCTGTCTTTGACGACATGAAAAGCCTTTGAAGCCTTGGCATTAGTGGAGAATATCGCAAAATCTTTACTAGATTCTTTCTTGACTGTGCCTCACCTTCTTTCTCATTTATATCTTCTGCATTCCTATTCATCCAACGAGATTTACCACAAATATGACAAGACTGTTGGTTTTTCTGATCACCCCATTACAACATGCAGTCACTTGGGAAACTATGAATTTTGTCGTACCCAATGCCTAAATCCTTTATCAGTTTCTTCATATCTTTGCATGAATGAGAGATTTTTGCAAACGAAAACATATCTCTCAAAAACTCTAACAGTAGTGTAAAGGAGTTTTCGATCCACCCTCCCAAACATTTTAAGTGAAAAAGATGAAAGCAGAAGGACAGTTTTGAAAATTTCGATCTCTCATAAAGCTCTTCATTCATTTCATTAAGTAGCTTGTAGAACTTTTCCGCTTCTCCATTTGGCTCTTAACCAGGTGCACTTCTTCTCGTTTCATTAAAAGCATTTCCACCAATATCACAATCATCGGATGCAATAATTTCAGGTGGAAACGATTGCAAACCATGATTGTGCATATTAAATGCATCCATTTCGTTGAAGAGGTTCTACGAGGTGTACACTCTCCATGAAAAATCTATTTTTTTATACCCTCGAATAAAGCCATCAAAAATTAGATATTCGTAAACAACTTTACGAAAATGCCAATTCATGTTGCCATACTTCTTGCACGGGCAAGGAATCATATTCTATTGGCTTGCATTTTGAAATGCAAAATTTAGAAAAGTTTGTACTCCATTTCGATAGTCGTTGCTTACCTTTGACAAATCCATCTAACTTTTATCCATTTCGTAGTTCTTGAAGTCTAAAGTTGACAATAAATTACAGTCCCCAAATCAAAAAATAATATATTAATGACAACATTTTAGGTTTGTATACTCCAAATTCGCTATAAAAAATTTACCTTGAAGATTTAATGCATTGTATTTTAATGGGTGTAAACTAATTCAGTTAAGTTGTTTATTTATAAGAATAATTAAGAGTAGGGAAAAACAATAGTGTTGCCCTAATTTCTGTGATTTTTATATATTTTGATCCAAAATTTTATGTAAGTTATGATATGATATATATTTTTTATATTCTCTAAATGTTAGAAATTGCATTTTTTTTATATTCTCTAAATGTTTATATAAGTTATGATAGTCATTAACTTTAAATGCAAAGAGTTAAATTTATTGAATTATTTAAAACTGGGATCAAATCGATAGAATATATAAGTATTGAGGACTAAATGTATTATCATACCAATTACAAAAATACTTACTATTATCAATTTAACAGCGGGGATCAAAATAGAATAGTACCTAAATTGAAAATTTATAAAGTTAAGTAACTAAAAGATGAACGCGAACATAATTGGGTGATCATTTTTATAATTTACCTTTATTAATAAAGTTTTAAACCTTAAGAATCCAACCAAATGATCTAGGGTATAGCCTAAAAAGGAAGTGAATAATAGAATTGATTTTGGGTTTCAAGTCCACTAGAATCAGTGGACCTTTAATACAAAAAAAATTAAACCATGTTGGTAATTCAACTTTTGTTTGTTTGGTGTAAAGTTTTAGGGAAAATAATTTTACAAAAATTAATATTTAACGATTCTATGTATAGTAATTTTTTTCATTATTTAGTAAATTTATTTGAAATTATTTTTTAAAATTATTTTCAATCGAATAAACACAAATTAACGGAATTTTTTTTTCATAATTAATATGGAGAAGTTTAATTAAAAATTAATTAAATCAGTAAACAACATTGATTTGAAATAACCTTTTCTATAATAATATAAAAAACTAAAATTTAAGTAATATGTACATGATTAGAAAAATGAACAAATGCATAAATTAAGTAAACATACCATAATGAAAAAATGTGCACGGGAAAAAAGCAGTAGGGAAAAATTCAGGGATCACATGTCCTATAATATAAGTGATTTCATTCTTGTTTAGGCGATTTTTCATATTTTTTCTTCCTGCTAAATTTTTTTTTAATATCAAAGTCATCATAATAATATCAAAGAGTATTTCTGAATTCTTGGATTGCCTGTTCATTCATGCTTAGCTACTTACTATTAGTTCAACTTCAGCTGTTCTGATTATTATAATTTTTTTTATCCTCTTTCTTCCCAATAATTTAACTAAAAAAAATTTTAATGCGCATGCAGTAATTGGCGTTGGCTTGAACCCAAAACATTTGTTTCTTGAACCCAAAAGTAACCTTAGTGATTGGGGTTGGCTTGAAGCACATGCAGTACTTGCAACACTTAGAATTGGTTAGGATGAAGCACATGCAGTGATTGACATTCACAATCTTTCCACTGGATGATGCTGATAATTTGCTAAATTAGTAACAGTGATCAAGTAAACCATACAAGTAATAGCATAAAAAGATAAAAAAAAAAAAGGAAAAAAAGAAAAAAAAAAAGGGTAACCATATGATACAAGTAATCAAAGCACTAAGTAACGGTTGAATAAGCAAAGTGAGTCTTTAGCTTTTAATTTCTAGAAGAAAAGAATGGTAAAGTGGTGTTGAGATGAGGTCCTGGATTAAGTCTAGACTATGTGCAGTCATAAAAATTTTGCAAATCAAACACCACATAAGACTAGACTATGTGCTAGCCAAACTTTTCAATGAATCAAAAGAATCCATCAAAGGAAAATCAAAGCTACATGTAAGCTATAAAGTGTTATACACTTTTCAATCTATATCTAACATTCATATACCAATGCATAAAACAATATACTAACTAAATTGATTGTATAAAACAAACAGAAAGTAAAATCTTCGTATAACAGTTTACTGCAAATTAATCCACATACCAATCCGTTCCTCAATATCTAACAGGCATATACCAATACATGAGCAGATTAAAAGATTTCAATTTTAAAAAGACAGAACAAAGGAAAAGAAAAGAAAAAGTTAATGATATAACCCAAAAAATAATAAAAATTAACCCAAAAAATAGATGTTTCGGGGAAAAATTGTTTCTGGGTATAAAAAGATAGAACAAAGAACATTATCTAAAATAAAAAAAATAGATATAAAAAATAATAAAAGAAAAAGAAAAATTACCAAATAAGGTTGTTGTTTGGGGCAAAAATTTTTCTGGGTTGCTGTTTATACAGAACAGATGTTTATGCGTTGTTGTGGGTTAGAACTTGAAAGATGAGAATAAATTAACAAACAAACTAGACCCTAAATAAAAAAAAACTTACACGACAATGCAACAGAGGAGTGTCGACGGCGATGCGACAAATGAGTGTCGACGGCGATGGGGCAGAGAAGTGTCGAAAATGATGCAACAGAGGGGACAGTCGACGACAATGAAGCAAATGGTCGGGGAAAATATAAGGGATTTGGGGAGTTTTTATTTGGGGAAAATTTTTAGGGGAAAAAAATAAGGGATTTCGTGGATATGATTTGGGGATAAAACTAAGCAGAGTTTGTTTAAAATAAAATGATACTTTGCGGCGTTTTTCTCATAAACGCTGCTATTGCTTACCTTTTGCGGCATTTTTCTCATAAATGCCGCTACTACTTGACCTTTTGCGGTGTTTTCCTCATAAAAGCCGCTACTGCTTTACCTATTGTGGCATTTTTCCATTAGTGCCACTAATGTATAATATTTGTGGCATTTTCTATCAAAACACTGCTAAAACCATAGTTTCCTATAGTGTAAAGCTGACGAGTTTATATCCCAATCTTTTATTGATTGAGTTTGAATTTTTTTTGTAAAAGTTTGTTATTTATGTGCATAATGGTTTAGAGAAATGATTGATTGAACGCATCTGATTAATGTCTAAACCATTACTTATGAGAACTAAACTTCCTATTTTAATATGAGATTATGTTGATTACGTGTTGCACGCATCAAGCCGATAAGTTATAAATACTCTCAATTACAATTGGTTTTTGATTAAGAGCTAAACATTTCTCATCTTTGAATATGTGTGTATATGTTCCAATTGCTCCACCACAATGCACAAAGATGAGTGAGTCCTCAAAGAAAGTTGGGAATATATATTAATTGTAAGTCTATTTGTATTATGTTTTGAATGTATTGGATATTCAATTATGACATGATTTGTGATTAAAATTTTGATTCGATAGTTTTCCCGACATTAGGGAGAGAGAAATAATAACTTGTAATGAGTTAGGGGGAGAGTAATTTGAACTAGAAGTTCAATAAGGATAACTCATTACAAGTTAATTGTTAGTGTAGTAGCCCAATTTATGGCCTAGTAGGAATAGTGGTTGCGAGACCACAAATCCAAAGTAGAAAAATATGTTTCATGGTTTTTATGAGGTCTATGACATGTTTGCATGGTTGTGTGAAAATTTCATGAAGAAATTTTATGATTTAGTGATCAATTTATCTTTTAAGACTAAATTGCAAAAATTGAAAAATATGAGATTCTAGAAGTTTTAAGTATGAGATAGCATTAGAAAATTCATTAGGGGTCTTTATTTAGTAACTAGACCATTATATCTCATGATGGACAAAAATGGATATGGAAGGGAATAATCTCAAGGAAGGGCCTTAAAGGGAAAAGAAGTCAAAATTGGTGTCCATCTTCTTCCCTAAGTGCCGAAAATTGAAGAAAAACCATAGCTAAGGTTTTGTTCATTTTCAAGCTCAAAGTAAGTACCTCCTAGCCCCGTTTTTTATGTTCTTCGTGTTTTTGAAATCCTCGTAGCTCGATCTAGCTATTTCTACCACTATTTTGAGCTAGATTTTGTGTTTAAAATTTTACCCATGGATGACATACATGTATTTTGATGTCTAGTGGTAGAATATGAAAGTTTGAAGTGTGATAAACAACTTTTGCTAAATGATTTTTGGTGAAATTTATAAAAAGGACTTATTTACAAAAGATAAAATAATGTGTATAAAATGTAAAATAGTTAAAATTTTGGGTTGCTATAAGAGAGAATATGAATCAACTAGGCTTGGGTGTGTGAAAAATGAACACATTTTATTTTACGAGCCTAGGGACTAAAGTGTAAAAATTGAGAAAGTTAAGGGCTAAATTGTAAATTTTGCCATAGGAAGGTTTTGGACTGATTAGAATAATGTGTATATTAAATAAGCTAAATGTGTTATTATAGATAAAGAAGAACGTGGAATCAACCTTGACCGAGGAAAATGTAAGGTTTCAGACTAAATTGCAAATTGACATATTTTGTATCGAGGTAAGTTTATATGTAAATGATACATCCTTTTTATTTATGTTTTTACATATTAATGTCTTATGTGAAATATGAGTGAATATTATTGATATTTATTAAAGTGATGAAAAGTGAGGAAATTTCCGGATGAACCTTCGGAATAGAAAAAGGATATGGATGAACACTGTATAATTATTATTATTGGTGGGTTGTGTGCGATACCACCGTGTTTATTATTATTGGTGGGTTGTGTGCAATACCACCTTGTTTTATTATTATTGGTGGGCTGTGTGCGATACCACCGTGTTTGTATTATTGTGGGTGGGTTGTGTGCGAAACCACCGTGTATCCGGTATTATTCTGAAGTGTTCATCGGGAAGATTTGACTAAGTGAAATTACGTGTGACAATGTGGTGACAAGTGTAGGGTTATAAGTAAATGTAATTGTGAGCAATGTCTATGATATGTATTTGGAATGTGGTAAGGTTAGAAATGAGTAAGTGCAACTACAAGTATCTGAATTGTTCTTGATTAGTATGTGATGTTCTTGATTGATAAGTATGTGGTATGATGTTCATTGTTTACATATAGACTTACTAAGTTTTGAGCTTACTCTCTTCTCTTTTCCCTTGTTTTATAGTATCGCCAAGCCAGCTCGGGATACGGAGATCGTCGGAGGATCATCCACACTATCCACATATTTTGGTATATTGAGATTTACATTGAATTATGACATGTATAGGAATTTGGTTATTTTGTAAGTGTCATAATTGTTTGGCCAAAAATGTGGTCTATGTCAATTGATATATCATTTTGTATAAGGTCATGTGATGTGGCTAATATTGGTTGTGTTATATGTTTATGATGAGGCCTTTCATGAATGAGTTTGCCTGCCTTAGTGGAAATGAATGATAGCATGAAATTGAAGTGTGGGAAGTGTGACATGTGAATGGTTGCGTAGGTATATGTGTGATGGCTAAGTATAAGTATGGTTATACATGATGAGTATGGTTATTAAATGGTGCATGGATGCTCTTAATGTGGACAAATAAATGTCTAATAATATCATGTTAAGTTTGGTTGGAAATGGTATAAGTGTGGATGCTTTTCAAGGTGGCAAAAGGCTTGGTAAATAGTCTTATAATTGTCCACACGGGTAGACACACAAGCGTGTATCTAAGACGTGTGTGACACACGGTCTGCCTCATGGGAATGTAGCCTGGCCGTGTGCCTCCTGCACCTAAATTGCGAAAAATGAAGTTCGTCACACGGGCATGTGCCTTGGCTGTGTGACTTAAAATGTGTGTTGATGTCATAAACAGAATACCCAGGTTTTTGCACACGAGCAGACACACGGGCGTGTGTCTCGGTCGTGTGTCTCGACCGTGTGAAGGACACAGCCTAGGACATGGGCGTGTGCTCGGCCATATGAAAACCCCTGTAGGTTCAAAATGAAAAATAAATCCACACGGGTTGGGGACATGGGCATGTGCGACCACACGGCCTGCCCACACGGGCGTGTCCCTTTGCCACACGGGTGTGTGCCTAGTTTTTATGAAATTTTTCTAAATTTTTCTACAGTTCTCGATTTGGTCCCGGACCGTTCCCAAAGTATGTTTTGGGCCTCGTAGGCCCATTTTAGGGACTTTATGATTGAATATTTTAAATTTTTAATTTGAAAGAAATTTTATGGTCTGGTTTTGCATGAATGTTTGTGTTATTGTTCAGTAATGCCTCGTACCCTGTTCCGGCATTGAACATGGGTAAGGGAGTGTTCAGGAGAGAAATTTAAGGTGAAGATAAAGGAGAAAAGTTAGGAGATGGGGAGTAAGGATGTGATGGTGCTGAATGGGACTCTAAGGGAGGGGAGTGTTCGGCCTATGGCTTTAAAAGGAGAAGGGGCCGAATGCTGAAAGGTTCTTTGAGCATTCTCTAGTTTTATTCTCCCCCTCAAAAGGTTTCTCCCTTTTTACCGAAATTTTGCTAAGTCAAATTCCCTCCATTGCCGAAAATTCTATCATCCCTCTTTGTCGAATCCTTCACACTCTCCCTTCTCAAATTTCCTTTTTGGTTCACCACTTGGTTCTAGCCGAATCACCTCTTTTCTTATTCTCCCTGGTGTTGCCGAATTGCCTTTGTCACCTTACTAGTCTCAAAAGCCGGACTTAAGCCGCAGGGTCAAAGGAGAATTTCGGTAAGTGCTTAGTTGATCTTTTAGCGAGTTTTGTTAAAAGCTAAAGGGCTATCTAACCCAATTCTTGTCTTTAACCTGTATTAACAAGGGTAAGGCTCGACAATCGCAATCGTGGTAGGTAAAGGTTGCTAACAACGTGGTAAGTGTTCTCGACTCAGTCATGGTTTAGTAAATGGTCGAATCTAATGTGGCTCGTAGGGATGATTTATGATCAATATGGATCACTTGGTTTTGACGATATAGGTGTTTGGGTGCAGATCTAGAGGATAATCGCCAATAGTAGCAAAGGAAGGGCTACTAGAACATAAGGCACTCGGTAAGGGTACGGTGAGGTTTCAGTTTTTGATAAGTATGTGTTAAAGCCTTGGTTAATCGTTAGTAATGTCGATTGTAGGTTCGTGACTAAGGGGTTTGCAGCGTGCGTGGATACCAGGTGTGTACAAACACTACACACACGATATCGCAATGCCGAAAAGCCGAAAAGCTGAAAGTGGCTAAATGGGCCCGGTGAGCCCTAAGGCTAGGTTTGATGAGTTTGTTTGGTTTGGCGTATGAATTGAGTCTGTCAAGCATAATACATGATCTGGAATTATTTTGGGCCTAACAGGCCATAAGGATATGATTTGGGCCTAGTGGGCCGTAAGGATGTAATTTGGGTTTGATGGGCTTTATGGGGACGTAGACAAATATGTTAGGGTTAATGGACTTTAGGCCTAGTTTGAACAACTCTTAAATTTCATAAGACTTAATCTAATTAAACATGTCCGTGAACAAGTCACTGGGTTAGAGTGTGGCAACGGACATGCGCATGTCTAGGATTGGATCTAGGGAGAGCTGGGTACTTAAACGGCCCTAGCGGCCCACCTCCTCTTCTCTAGAATCCTACCTGGTGCGTAGTGTCTGTTCACTTTAGCCGCGAGGACTTGTTGATGGGCCAAAGTTCATAACTAAAACTAGAGAGGAACCAAATACCCCTAGATTTGTAAAATTACCAAAATACCCCTGATTTGTAAAAATTACCAAAATACCCTTAGTTTGAAAATTACCAAAACATCCTTAAATTTGTAAAATCACTAAAATAGACCTGAATTGTGAAATTACCAGAATACACTTGGTTTGCAGAATTACCAAAATATCCTTGATTTACAAAATTTTCAAAGTACCTCTGATTTGTAAAATTTCCTAGATACCCTTGTAGAGTAGATTTATGGAAATACCCTTGGGTTATGAAATGACAAAAATACCCCTATGTGATGAGTATAAGTTTATGGATGTTACTGATGTGTTTGATGCATTCATATGATATTTTGCTTTGGATGCATATGGGTGGGAATTATGGTACGGAGGAAGATTTGAGGATCACATAGTCGCTTGACGACCGTGGATCCACCAGTGGCTTTAAGCCCATTATATGATTAGCAACTTCGCTGCAACGTTGAGTAGTGCCGCTGTGAGTGCTACCTTTGGTGTGTAGAGGATGGGTGGGTCGATTTAGAAATCCTCACAGGTGTGTAGGGTTGGAAGGGAAATGGTGTGTGTAGCGGATGGATTTTTGAGGAGGGTTTGCATTACCTTGTTTTGCATATGATATGATATGATATGATATGATATGAGGTCATTGTGGGCTAAGGCCAAGACCACCGATTTTGATAGGGCTTAAGCCCAATATGAATATTTGTATGATGATTTGATTGCCAAAGGTTGTACACACTGAGTTTCGAAACTCACACCCTTTATTTAATGTTCCAAATGATCCTCAATAGATGGCTCGATGTGGGACAGGACTCGGAGATGGCTACACTACGAGGTGTTCAAATTTTATTTTTTTTAAAAAAACATGGTTTTAATTGCTTTATTTTAGTTGGATGTAATAAGGCCTTGTACTCCGATTTGATTTTAGATATTGGGTTTGTTGTTTTCAACTGTTACCTAAGTATTAAACCAAAGTAAATTTCGTATGTTTAAACTGGATTTTTGAAATGCTTGAAAATAATAAAACGGGCTTTTGTCATTTCTTAACAAGACTCAGGGATTTTGGGCTTTTGGGCCTTAAATGGTTAATTAGTAAAGTCGTTTTGAAGTGTGCCTTTAATGTGACATTCTGGATTCGGGCCTAACTTCTAGGCGGGTTTGGGGTGTTACAGGGGTGTTACAGTTAGATGTATTTACAAACTTAATGATAATAACCAATTGTTATATACCATCTAATATTTTAATTTGAATCAAAGTCCCAGTAGGACAATCAGTTAGAATAAATAATTGATTGATCGGTTCCAAAGATGAAAATTCTTCTAAATGGTCATATAGTAGAGGCGAGTGCTCTAAAAGAGACCCAGGACAAACTAATAAGTAAAACTCCAGAGAGATTTAGGTACTTGAAATTGAATATTAAAATAATAAGAATAAGATATCTCGATAAGTTATGTCAATTCGAGAAAATGTGAAACCGAAGAATAAAAGTTGTCGACAATGTTTTTGCATGCAATATTATTATTGAAATAATGAAATAAAAGGAGGATCTTGAATAAATCTATTGAGAAATATAGATATGGAATAAATTGATGAAAATAGAAAGATACAACTCAAGTACAATTAAATTCGTGCAGTTTTTGGACCAATAGTCCAAATATCTAAAGGTATAAAGCCAATGAGGGTGCAAATGAAGTAGTTTTGCAAAAACGGAATAAAAATATGAAGTTTTTCGCTAAGTACTAACATTGATTATGTAAAGATATAATATTCTTTTCTGGTGGATACAATAACTTTTAGATATATTATTTTGACAATTCATAAAAGATTTAACTTGCGTCCAATGGTTGTTGTTACAACCTTTTATGAACCACTATATAGTAAAGTTTATATTAAAAATCTTAAAGGATTTAGGATGCTAGAAGCATATTGAAATTCCCGAGAAATTGTTCATTTATATGAATTGAAATAATTTGAACATATGTGGTAAATAGTAGTTGAAGGAGGATCATAAAATGATCCAAAATGCCTATTTGTATTTTATAGAAGAATCATGATTAAAGTTTGCTATGATTATTGTTGAAACTCCTAAAGAGATCAAAATATATTTCCTCTAAAGTTTCCCTCACTTGTGACTTTCAAAATAATGGTGATATAAATGCTTAGCAAATAAATTCAAATGGTCATTTGAAAAACTAGTATTCAAGATGAATATGTAAAATATGAGAAAGTATGTGATGTTTTCATGAGGGGAGTAAATATGCGTTGTACTTTTTTTCCCTTAACCGAGGTTTTGTCCCATTGGGTTTTCCTTATAAGGTTTTTAATGAAACAACATATTGTGCGTATTATAGATATGTGTACTATTTTTCCTTCACTAGGATTTTGTTCCCCATAGGGTTTTTATCTTAGTAAGGTTTTAACGAGGCACATTATCTACCAATGGACATTCAAGGGGGAGTGTTATGATATCTTAGTAAGTTGGATGTCCATGTCCATCAAGATCAAGATAAGTTTTGATGTACTTTAAATTCTAATAGTTATTAGAAGTAGATTTCTACTTCTTATGCTTATAAATAGAGACTTTGGAGAAACTTTATAAATATTCTGATTGATCAATAAAATACACTCTCTCTTTTGCCCTATCATTTTCTTTATTCTTTACTCTCTGTCTATTTATTTTATAACAAAAATAATATATTTTATCTCAAAGATCGAATAGTAAAATTTAATTACACTTTTTTTAAAAATTTTAAACAAAAAATATTAATTTCATAATTTAACCATTCTATAATCATTATGAAAAAAATGATAAAAAAAGACTGTATATACAAAAAAAATCTAAATAAATTATAAAATATTATTAAATAAAGAAATTAAAAAAGAGGGCAAAGGAAGCCTAAATGACCGCCGAAATACTTCTTCAATAGTTGAACCGCCGAAAGAGACTACCTTTACTAGACGCGTGCCATTTTTGCGTTAATTTGTTTTTTTATATATATAATTACAGATATATGAATGCAGAGAGAGCCGGAGGTGAGAAGATTTTTTGGAATAAAATTAAGGATGTGTTGATTTAGTAGTTAAAGTGTTTATTGTTTTAAGTGTGATTTGAATTTAAGTTGCGTTAATTAAATTGTTGCTAGAGTTTTACTTTCTTCTTGTTAATTCATAAAAAAAGTGATTTTATATTTTATATAATATATTGTTTTAATAATTTTACAGTTAAATTTTATTTTATTTTCATATAGATTATGCATTTCAAGTTTAATATAAATTAATTTTTTTAAAATATTTATTTTATATAGAAAGCTTTCAACTATTAAATATATATATATTAATATAGACAATATTTTAAATCGATTAAAATTTTACATACATAACAAACACAATATATTAATAAATACAACGGTTGAATTATTAAAATATTAATAATATACAAAATTACAAAAAAATATAAAAGCAGTTTTATGTTATATTATATGCAAGTAAATCTCTCTTTATAAAAATATATGATATGTCCTAATTTTAAAAAGTTGGCTTAGAAAGCAATGCGATTAAATTAGAAAATAGTTATAAGTAATGGTTAATTAAACTTCTACTAAGATGTATGATGTATAGTAAGTTTGAGATTAAAATATTTGATTGAATGCATTAAAAAGTGTTTATCTTTAATTAAGAATCGAAAATAAAATATGAATAGTTCTAAATATTACATATGAAAAAATATTTTATTTGCAAAAATTTTAATTTGCGAATTCTAATAAATGTTTTAACGAGTACCAATCAATAAAGTTTAATTGTACTTTCGATAAACAATTAAAAAAAAAAAGCATTTGGGAAATTAGAAACACCTATGGTGGGAAATCAAATGGGTGAAATAGTGGTGATTGGTGTTTCCAAGTTTCAGAGTATAAATAAAAGGTGAGATTTTAGTTTGCATTGTTCGCGCACTGTAGTTGACAGTGGAATATATTCCTCATCTCAAATTCACATTTTCAGTACAGTTAGTACCTTGCTCAATTCGTTCGTTTATGGAGAATAACTTTATTGTCAGTTAATCAGAAGTCATAAGATTTATGTTTATTCACGTAACCATATAACTCTTCATAATGCATTGTCACTGCAAATAAGTAATCAATCCATTCAAGCTTCTTTTCTTCAAAGAAAGTATTAGCTGCAATAAAAGCAACCCTACGAGGCAAGGAAAACAACTGTGAAAGAACAATACGTGGCTTAGTGAATACATTCCGATATATAATAAAGTATATATTACGTAGTCAGATACGAAAAAAAAAAAGAAGAAATAGAATATTATAGTGATATGCTTAAATCCCAATAGCAGATGATGGACTGGTGCACACATCTCAAAAGTCTTATTCAAGGTATAATAAATTCTGTAATGGAGAAAAGTGAGGCCTTTCTGTTAGCTTTTGTTTAAAATACCCACCAAAATATGCTCTCTTCTTCTAATAATATCCATAAATTTGCTTATTCTGGAATCATTTGAGAAGACCCTTCGCTTTAAATTTCTTTATTGGCAACCAGATGACAGTGAGTATAGTGGGTTAAATACCAAAATGAATCAAGCAACCATGAAATGTAAGGTTAATCTTAGAAGAGAATAAAGAAAAGAAGAAAAATTACCCATTTTCGATTCTAATTCTCCATCATTGCAACATTATTGAGGTTAAGCATCTTTATCCCGAGTTTTTAGCTCCATCTACTCTTCTATTAATATTATACCGTATGATTCCCTTTTCTACATTTTATATCCTGAGTTGGACTCCCTTTAAAAACCTATCATCCCATCCATACACAAATCCATGTGCCTGTAGTTCCCAATTTTCTTGGAAAGTAATACTGAACCATTGAGAGGAGGGTTGAGAGAAGTTATAAATTCAGTGGGGAATGAATGGGAAAAAGGGCAGCGTGGAGATCGATATTCCACCACCTAATAAAGCCAAGCAACCGGAAGATGGCAACAAATCAGGCTTTCAGGGCTTTCCCTGCAAAGCTTGGATATGGAGTGCTTGGGAATTTTGCAAAGACGACGTTGATAGGGTAATATTCTCGTTTAAAGTAGGACTGGCTGTTCTACTTGTTTCATTGCTCATACTTCTACGAGGAGCTTATGAAATTTTTGGTACAAACATCATTTGGGCAATCATCACTGTTGCCATCATGTTTGAATATACAGTTGGTACGTATGTATGTTAATGCAAGACTTAATTTCATGATGAATGAAAATGAGAGGAAATGTATTTTCTTACTGTAGTGAATTTTGTGAAGGGGAAACTTTTAATCGAGGATTCAATCGAGCACTTGGAAGCTTGCTTGCTGCAATATTGGCTATTGCAGTGGGTCAGTTAGCTCAACTTACAGGCCGAATTGCTGAGCCTATAATAATCGGACTTAGCATCTTCCTTATTGGTATATCCTCTAGGCAGTCCAAACTATATGAAATAGACCTTTCCTTTTTATCCAGGTACTATTAAAATGAAGGAAAAAGAAAAATCCACGTACTAATTGAAGTGCTGTTTTTGGACATTATGAGCAGGGGCTATTACTTCATTCGTGAAACTATGGCCATCGCTTGTTCCTTCTGAACATGGTTTCCGGGTCATAATCTTCACCTATTGCTTCATAATAGTCTCTGTATATCGAATGGGGAACCCGATCAGAACTTCCATGGATAGGTTGTACTCTATTGCCATTGGAGGTTTTATGGCAGCTGTCGTGAACGTTCTTGTATTTCCTATGTGGGCTGGGAAGCAATTACACGAAGAGCTAGTCAACAGCTTTAACTCATTGGCTGACTCACTTGAAGGTAATTAGCAAATTTGGAAAATCTCTCCCATCCCTTTAAGGAGAAGACTTGAATTGGTCATTAGCCTTGGTGAAAGTTAAAATTGCTAAAACTTTCAGAATGTGTGAAGAAATATTTAGAAGATGAGGAGCTAAATCAAGCTGAATTTTCTGAGAAAGTAATGGATGAGTTCCCAGACGAACCTGCCTACAGAAAATGCCGAACCACATTAAACTCTTCTGCCAAATTGGAGTCCTTGGTAATCTAATTTACTCTGTCTTCAGTGCATAAATTCTCCTTCGTTTTTCCCTTGACAGTGGTTGATATAATTCTGACTGGTTTCAATCATTAGGCTGATGCATCAAAATGGGAGCCCCCACATGGCAGGTTCCGAAACTTCTTCTATCCATGGTCAGAGTATGTCAAAGTTGGGGCAGTTATTCGATACTGTGCTTATGAGGTTGTGGCACTCCATGGAGTTCTTCACTCTGAAATTCAGGTATTTCCCCCTCTTCTCATAATAAGAACTAACCAGGAAAGAATTTCCGAATTCTGGATGGAATTAAGATTCTGTTCCTTGGTTTCCAGGCGCCTTACCACCTCCGAATCGCATTCCAATCAGAGATCAGGATGCAGCAAACCAGGCAGCAGAGCTAGTGAGAAGCTTGGGCAAGGATATTTGGAACATGAAGCGAAGCCTCAAAACCACCCTGTTAAACGGGGTTCACAGCTCAACCGAGCGACTCCAGCGTGTCATAGATATGCATTCATACCTGCTCACCACTCATTATGACCTTCCTGATTACTCTTTTAACCCACTTCCAAAGCTTTCTCATGTTCTATCAGCAACCCTGTACGACTTCCTAGACCAGCAGGAGGATGATGTTTGCAGCAGAAACCATGAAAAAAGCTCAAATCACTTAACACAAAACTTGACAGAGTCGTACTATGAGATGATGAGGAAACAATCACGAAGGCTGAATTCTTGGCCCTCTAGCGAGGTGGATCCTTTCGAAAAGGGAGGGGGTTTTAGAATAGGCATTTTGCCCCAGATGAGAGCAGTGAAGAGCACCGCAGCATTATCACTTACCACCTTTACTTCGTTGCTCATTGAATTTGTAGTTAGGCTTGATCACCTGGTGGAAGCAGTTGATGAACTTTCAAAGACGGCGAAGTTCAAGCATGAGGATCTATAGAGGGGAAATCTAAACATGTATGCAGAACTCAGCTTTCTATTACCACACCATGCATGAATATACCATTCCAAACGAGGAGAAGAGTGAAAAACTACAGGCAACAAGTTAGAGATGTCATCCTTCATTTTGTAATTACAATGTATGGTGGTAATTGAAAACCGAGTGCCGATAGCCTTCAGTTGCAAGAATCTATAAAGATGCTCTGGACAAAGTCCTAGAACATTTAGAGATGACAGGCAACAAGAAATACTATAATAGATTTAGTTGAACAAAAAAAAAAAAAAAAAAAAAAAAAAAAAAAAAACAATAAACCCTTCGTTAATTTTATTTAATAAATCCACGCTACTCAAGGTTAAAATATGATTAAAATGAACGGATTTAGTTTTTGAAAATATATGATATTAAGTTACATATTTTTATTGGATGCTTAAAAGTAACTTTTTAAGATTATCTTAATATAATTTAAACATAAAATGATAATAGACAAAACAAGTTTTTTCCCAATTAAATTCTTCTATTAGTCTCTCTACTATGTATAAGTTTTGGGTTTAGTCCCTACACTTTAATTTAGTGAATTTTAGTCCTTGAGCTTTTCAAATTTTAAAAATATAGTCCTAACCGAACGATAATTGTTAAATCATAATCCTTGTACCTCAGTCTGTAATGCCATGTCAACTTACTATTTTTACATATTACTGGCAAAAATGCCAGTAAATTGATTTAATGGTTATTGTTTGTGTTAAGACTGAAATTTAAAATTTGAAAGTATATGGACTAAGAATGATCCTATTGGAGAGCATGGACTAAATTTACAACTTTACACATTGTATAGGACTAGAAGCAAGATTTAATCAAATGTATTTAACTACTATCGTTTGGATCAGGACTAAAATTTTAAAATTCAGAAAGTACTAGTTTGAAGAGTACAAGGACTAATATTGACCAAATTGAATTACATGGATTAAATCCACAACTTATACAAAATACAAGGAATAATAGTATTTGACCTTTTCCCCTATCTTTCAAACGAGGGACCAATTGCCTGATTGCTGGATTTAAGAAACTGACAATAAACTAAGGAATAGAAATCTTTATCCCCATTAAGGTGCCCCACCTCCCTGCCCTATTTAACGACATCTTGACTACAACACCCCATACCCGACACAGTCGCTAGGTTCGAGCTATGGGATGCCACGTTTATTGTTGGAGCAACTATGATCAAATACAATTCAATTTAATTATGAATACATACTAATTATTATACTATGCATATAAAATATATTATACAATCATTTTTGGGTCTTACATGAGCTTACGAAAGCTGTTAAGTTGACTTGGGATTGAATAAGGACCAAATCGTAAAATTTGCAAACTATCAGGTTTGTAACACCCCTAACCCGTCTCTGTCGCCAGATTAGAGTTACAAAGTATTACAACACACATTCAATCAAATGACATCACAAAACCATTGAAATATTAATTTAAATATCAATATTCAATCAAAAAAATTAACATCATTAGTTCATTCAATTATGTGTTGGAGAATTACACTAAAAACTCTATTTTGCTCGAGAAAAAGCTACTTAAGTGTGTTGGAAAAGCCTAATTTCCCATGCCGATTTGTGGCAAATCAGAATTCCAAGAATAAAACTAGCTTCACCTAAGTCCTTCACGCTAAACTGTTGAGTTAACCACAATTTAACCAATGATAATTCTCCTACATTGTTTCCGATAAGTAGAATATCATCGACATACAAAACGAGGAAGACCATCTTTTTGTCCTTTATACACTTATAAACAAAAGGTTCATCAACATTTTGCTCAAACCCAAATGCCTTGATCGTTTGATCAAATCTTTTATTCCATGAGTGGGACGTCTGCTTAAGCCCATAAATGGATCTTAGCAGTTTGCAAACTTTCTGCTTCTTTCCTTTGACAACATAACTGTAACATCCCGAAATAGGGCCTAAACGAAATAGTGGTTGCGAAACCATGAATCTTAGATAGAAAAGCTTATTGTGATTATTTTTATGATTTACCAATTGATTGGATGCATGTGTTAGAGTATCGATAGAAAATTTTATGAATTTCATGTCTAATTTGCTTATTAGGGCTTAATTGTAAAAGTTGATAAATGAGAGTTCTCGATGCTAAAGGATTAAATTGAAGTGAATATCTAAAGTAAGAGTCCTTAAATGGTAATTAGACCATTATATTTTCATGGACAAAAATGGACATGCATGGGTAGAAATAACTAAAATTTTAATGAAGGGTATTTTAGTAAAATGTCAAATAAAAGAAATTAAATGGGAAAAAGATGGAAAAAGGTTGTCATCTTCTTCCTTAGGCCGGATCTTCAAGGGGGACTCCATAGCTAGGGTTTCCAAGCTTCCAAGCTCCATAGCAAGTCAATCCAAGCCCCGTTTTTCATGTTCTTTACGTTTTTGGAATCCCGGTAACTCGGTTTAGCTTATTCTAGCAATATTTTAACCTAGGGTTCATATTTGGAAAATACCCATAGGTGAAATATGTTTATTTTGATGTTTTATGATAGAATTTAAAGGCTGAAATTATGTTAAACAACTTTTACTAAGCGATTTTACGTAAAAACGAGTAAAACGACATAATTGGTAAAAATACCTAATGTTCATAAGTACATGTTAGAGTGAGAATTTGATGTTTCCATAGAAGGGAAAAATGTTCAGCATGTCCTAAAATGTAAGAAAATAGGATGAAGTTTAATTTTCGAGCCTAGGGGCAAAATTGTAATTTTGTGAAAGTTAGGGGGCAAAAACGTAATTTTGCCATAATGTGATTTTTGGATTGAATTAAATAATGTAAATATTAAATAAGCTAAATGTGTTATTATAGATCGAGAAGAACGTGGAATCGATCTTGAACGAGGGAAAGGAAAAGTTAAGGACTAAATTGCAAATTTTGCCATATTTTGCATCGAGGTAAGTAGTATGTAAATAATTCATTATTTTTATTGATGTTTTATATTTCAGCATGTTTAATGTATTGTATCTGATTTTTGAATCATAATTGACTATTGAAAGAATGAAATAAAGTGTTAAAAAGTGAGTTATTTCCCGTTTGAACCTTCGGAATCGAAAGATGTAATTGGCATGTAGCTAGGTCACATGAGTGGTACTAAGTGTAGGCCACTATGTGCACAAGAGAGCTACAAGAGATTTCGTATACATAGCTAGGTCACATGTGTAGTACCGAGAGTACGCCATGTGTACAAGAAAGCTATATGTAGCTAGGTCACATGTGTGGTATATGGTGTGAGCCACTATGTGTACAAGAGAGCTACGAGAAGGCTAGGTCATATGAGTGGTGCTAAGTGAAGGCCACCATATGTACAAGAGAGCCAGAATTATGAGTACAATCGAGCTAGGTCACATGAGTGGTACTGAGTGAAGGCCACTATGTGTACAAGAGAGCTTCGATTTCAAAGGTGGGCTATGTGCGAAACCACCGCATATTCATTATTATTCCGAAGCGTTCAACCGGAAAACTGACTTAATGAAATTATGTGAGATGTTGTAATGATAGGTATATGTATATGTATGTGTAATGTATGAGCAATATGCTCAATATGTGATTGGAAATTTGAATGATTGTTATAGGTAAGTAATGAATACAACTAAAGTGAGAGAAAGCAAAAATTTACAATAAAACTGTTTTGGACAGCAGCAGTGACGTGAATTTGAAAAATCACAAAAAATGGTAGAAATTGAATTATAAGTTGTATGAGATATTTATTTAAAGCTTATTGGGTCTATTTTCATATAAAAGAAACAGAGAAAGTAAAGGAATTTTATATTTTGAGATATTTAAACTTTTGTGAGACTTGTTCAGAATGGTTACTTGATCCCCTATCCTGTCTTGGAAAAATCATTAAAAATTCTAAAAACATAATTATGGGGTATAAGTTATATGATTGAAAGCATTAGTGAGTCTAGTTTTAAATGAAATAAATTTTATCATCATATTAATTCTGTATAATGATAAAATTGGTTCATAGTGAACAGTGGTCAGAGCAGTCAAACAGCAAAATAAGGGAATCTTTAATAAATAAACTGTACTAATTGGCAAGACCAAAAATTTTGAATACTTTATGGTAAGTAGATAAATGAGTCTAGTTTCAGGGAAAACTTATGGATATTAATTTGGAGTTTCATAGCTTCAGATAAAAATAATTTAGTGACTGTGACTCGAATAAACAGCTTGCTCCAAACTTGAATAAATGATGAAATTGATTTTAGATTTGATTGTGTTGTTTTGTAAACTTAATAAATCCATTATTAATCATTTATATACTTATTTACTAAGCTATATGCTTACTCTCTTTTCTTTTCCTTGTTCTATAGTGTCATCAAGCTAGCTCGGGATTCGGTGATAGTCGGAGATACATCCACACTATCAGCCTTCTTTTGGTATTTTGAAAACAATATTTTGGGAATTATGGCATGTATAGAAGGCTTAATTATTTTGTTATTTGTAATAACGAATGGTTATTTTGCTTATGGGTATTGACGACTATGTATGGAAAAAGTTCTAAATTTATACGGATTTTACATTTTAAATTTTGTACAGTAGTATGAATCATGTCAGGTAATGCCTCGTACCCTGTTCCGGCGACGGACCTGGGTGAGGGGTGTTACATTTAGTGGTATCAGAGCTATGGTTTAGTCGGTTCTCAGACTAACATAGCGTGTGTAAAAGTCTAGCTATACATGCCATAAATATATTGTGATAGTGTGATGACTCCTGACAATTTAAAATGTTTTTTTATATAGTAAATAGATCCCGACCGAGCCACTGCTGGCGATGCCAAAAGTAACGCGCCGGCTCCTGCGCAAGGGACCGCGCCAGTAGAAAATAGATCTGAAACACGTGGACAGGGAGAGGGGGCTCGGGAAGCTTTCCTCCAAATGATGAGTAACTGGTATGCTGAGTTTATTCAAGCGAATCCGAATGCTCAACCTCCTCCACCCCCTCCTATACCTCAGACGGTTCCCGTAGCTCCCCAAGGCATGGATTTGGTAAGAATAAACAAGCCTTCGATCGACAAAATTAGGAAGCAATGAGCAGAAGAGTTTAGAGCAAACATTGATGATGATCCTGAGAAAGCGGAGTTCTGGCTCAAAAATTCTATCCGTGTGTTTGATGAGCTCTCGTGTACGCCGGAAGAGTGTTTAAAATGTGCTGTATCACTTCTAAGAGATTCCGCCTATCATTGGTGGAAGACTTTAGTAGCAGTTGTGCCAAAAGAAAAGATTACTTGGGATTTTTTCCAGGAAGAATTTAGAAAGAAATATATAAGTCAACGATTTATCGATCAGAAACGGAAGGAGCTCCTTGAATTGAAGTAGGGCAAGATGTCTGTGGCAGAGTACGAGCGTGAATTTGTTAGACTTAGCAAGTATGCCCAGGAATGTGTGTCCACCCAGGCTATTATGTGCAAGAGATTCGAAGATGGGCTTAATGAGGACATTAAAATGTTTGTGGGAATTCTAGAGCTGAAAGAATTTGTGGTATTGGTCGACCGAGCCCTTAAAGCTGAGGAATTAAACAAAGAAAGAAGGAAAGCTGCTATCGAGGCCCGAGATACAAGAAAGAGACTGATGAGCAAGTCGATCCAAACCCAATCAAAAAGGCCCAGAGAGATGAATTCTCGAAGGACAGCTTCAGCTGAGTATTCACATTGAGACCGTGGGAAATCGTATTTAGGCTCAAAAACTCAAGCTACTTCAGTGGCAAGTGTGGGCAATGTGAAGTCTAGTAAACCCGAGTGTCAGCATTGTGGAAGGCAACATTTTGGTGAGTGTTGGGGAACTGGTTGAGCTTGCTTCAGGTGTGGTTCTCGTGAGCATTTTATTAAAGATTGTCTGGAGGGAGCTAAGGAAGAGAAATTTCACAGTGCTAGACAGGCTAACACTGCTAATAGAGGTAGACCTTCGAGAAATACTGGAAGAGGAGCTAGCAGTAAAAGTGTGAAGAAATCCCCAGTAATCTTTTCTTTTGGCACAACTTCTACTAAAGTCTTCCACCAATGATAGGCGGAATCTCTTAGAAGTGATACAGCACATTTTAAACACTCTTCCGGCGTACACGAGAGCTCATCAAACACACGGATAGAATTTTTGAGCCAGAACTCCGCTTTCTCAGGATCATCATCAATGTTTGCTCTAAACTCTTCTGCTCATTGCTTCCTAATTTTGTCGATCGAAGGCTTGTTTATTCTTACCAAATCCATGCCTTGGGGAGCTACGGGAACCGTCTGAGGTATAGGAGGGGGTGGAGGAGGTTGAGCATTCGGATTCGCTTGAATAAACTCAGCATACCAGTTACTCATCATTTGGAGGAAAGCTTCCCGAGCCCCCTCTCCCTGTCCACGTGTTTCAGATCTATTTTCTACTGGCGCGGTCCCTTGCGCAGGAGCCGGCGCGTTACTTTTGGCATCGCCAGCAGTGGCTCGGTCGGGATCTATTTACTATATAAAAAAACATTTTAAATTGTCAGGAGTCATCACACTATCACAATATATTTATGGCATGTATAGCTAGACTTTTACACACGCTATGTTAGTCTGAGAACCGACTAAACCATAGCTCTGATACCACTAAATGTAACACCCCTCACCCAGGTCCGTCGCCGGAACAGGGTACGAGGCATTACCTGACATGATTCATACTACTGTACAAAATTTAAAATGTAAAATCCGTATAAATTTAGAACTTTTTCCATACATAGTCGTCAATACCCATAAGCAAAATAACCATTCGTTATTACAAATAACAAAATAATTAAGCCTTCTATACATGCCATAATTCCCAAAATATTGTTTTCAAAATACCAAAAGAAGGCTGATAGTGTGGATGTATCTCCGACTATCACCGAATCCCGAGCTAGCTTGATGACACTATAGAACAAGGAAAAGAAAAGAGAGTAAGCATATAGCTTAGTAAATAAGTATATAAATGATTAATAATGGATTTATTAAGTTTACAAAACAACACAATCAAATCTAAAATCAATTTCATCATTTATTCAAGTTTGGAGCAAGCTGTTTATTCGAGTCACAGTCACTAAATTATTTTTATCTGAAGCTATGAAACTCCAAATTAATATCCATAAGTTTTCCCTGAAACTAGACTCATTTATCTACTTACCATAAAGTATTCAAAATTTTTGGTCTTGCCAATTAGTACAGTTTATTTATTAAAGATTCCCTTATTTTGCTGTTTGACTGCTCTGACCACTGTTCACTATGAACCAATTTTATCATTATACAGAATTAATATGATGATAAAATTTATTTCATTTAAAACTAGACTCACTAATGCTTTCAATCATATAACTTATACCCCATAATTATGTTTTTAGAATTTTTAATGATTTTTCCAAGACAGGATAGGGGATCAAGTAACCATTCTGAACAAGTCTCACAAAAGTTTAAATATCTCAAAATATAAAATTCCTTTACTTTCTCTGTTTCTTTTATATGAAAATAGACCCAATAAGCTTTAAATAAATATCTCATACAACTTATAATTCAATTTCTACCATTTTTTGTGATTTTTCAAATTCACGTCACTGCTGCTGTCCAAAACAGTTTTATTGTAAATTTTTGCTTTCTCTCACTTTAGTTGTATTCATTACTTACCTATAACAATCATTCAAATTTCCAATCACATATTGAGCATATTGCTCATACATTACACATACATATACATATACCTATCATTACAACATCTCACATAATTTCATTAAGTCAGTTTTCCGGTTGAACGCTTCGGAATAATAATGAATATGCGGTGGTTTCGCACATAGCCCACCTTTGAAATCGAAGCTCTCTTGTACACATAGTGGCCTTCACTCAGTACCACTCATGTGACCTAGCTCGATTGTACTCATAATTCTGGCTCTCTTGTACATATGGTGGCCTTCACTTAGCACCACTCATATGACCTAGCCTTCTCGTAGCTCTCTTGTACACATAGTGGCTCACACCATATACCACACATGTGACCTAGCTACATATAGCTTTCTTGTACACATGGCGTACTCTCGGTACTACACATGTGACCTAGCTATGTATACGAAATCTCTTGTAGCTCTCTTGTGCACATAGTGGCCTACACTTAGTACCACTCATGTGACCTAGCTACATGCCAATTACATCTTTCGATTCCGAAGGTTCAAACGGGAAATAACTCACTTTTTAACACTTTATTTCATTCTTTCAATAGTCAATTATGATTCAAAAATCAGATACAATACATTAAACATGCTGAAATATAAAACATCAATAAAAATAATGAATTATTTACATACTACTTACCTCGGTGCAAAATATGGCAAAATTTGCAATTTAGTCCTTAACTTTTCCTTTCCCTCGTTCAAGATCGATTCCACGTTCTTCTCGATCTATAATAACACATTTAGCTTATTTAATATTTACATTATTTAATTCAATCCAAAAATCACATTATGGCAAAATTACGTTTTTGCCCCCTAACTTTCACAAAATTACAATTTTGCCCCTAGGCTCGAAAATTAAACTTCATCCTATTTTCTTACATTTTAGGACATGCTGAACATTTTTCCCTTCTATGGAAACATCAAATTCTCACTCTAACATGTACTTATGAACATTAGGTATTTTTACCAATTATGTCGTTTTACTCGTTTTTACGTAAAATCGCTTAGTAAAAGTTGTTTAACATAATTTCAGCCTTTAAATTCTATCATAAAACATCAAAATAAACATATTTCACCTATGGGTATTTTCCAAATATGAACCCTAGGTTAAAATATTGCTAGAATAAGCTAAACCGAGTTACCGGGATTCCAAAAACGTAAAGAACATGAAAAACGGGGCTTGGATTGACTTGCTATGGAGCTTGGAAGCTTGGAAACCCTAGCTATGGAGTCCCCCCTTGAAGATCCGGCCTAAGGAAGAAGATGACAACCTTTTTCCATCTTTTTCCCATTTAATTTCTTTTATTTGACATTTTACTAAAATACCCTTCATTAAAATTTTAGTTATTTCTACCCATGCATGTCCATTTTTGTCCATGAAAATATAATGGTCTAATTACCATTTAAGGACTCTTACTTTAGATATTCACTTCAATTTAATCCTTTAGCATCGAGAACTCTCATTTATCAACTTTTACAATTAAGCCCTAATAAGCAAATTAGACATGAAATTCATAAAATTTTCTATCGATACTCTAACACATGCATCCAATCAATTGGTAAATCATAAAAATAATCACAATAAGCTTTTCTATCTAAGATTCATGGTTTCGCAACCACTATTTCGTTTAGGCCCTATTTCGGGATGTTACAGTTATGTTGTCAAAGGAAAGAAGCAGAAAGTTTGCAAACTGCTAAGATCCATTTATGGGCTTAAGCAGACGTCCCACTCATGGAATAAAAGATTTGATCAAACGATCAAGGCATTTGGGTTTGAGCAAAATGTTGATGAACCTTTTGTTTATAAGTGTATAAAGGACAAAAAGATGGTCTTCCTCGTTTTGTATGTCGATGATATTCTACTTATCGGAAACAATGTAGGAGAATTATCATTGGTTAAATTGTGGTTAACTCAACAGTTTAGCGTGAAGGACTTAGGTGAAGCTAGTTTTATTCTTGGAATTCTGATTTGCCACAAATCGGCATGGGAAATTAGGCTTTTCCAACACACTTAAGTAGCTTTTTCTCGAGCAAAATAGAGTTTTTAGTGTAATTCTCCAACACATAATTGAATGAACTAATGATGTTAATTTTTTGATTGAATATTGATATTTAAATTAATATTTCAATGGTTTTGTGATGTCATTTGATTGAATGTGTGTTGTAATACTTTGTAACTCTAATCTGGCGACAGAGACGGGTTAGGGGTGTTACAAACCTGATAGTTTGCAAATTTTACGATTTGGTCCTTATTCAATCCCAAGTCAACTTAACAGCTTTCGTAAGCTCATGTAAGACCCAAAAATGATTGTATAATATATTTTATATGCATAGTATAATAATTAGTATGTATTCATAATTAAATTGAATTGTATTTGATCATAGTTGCTCCAACAATAAACGTGGCATCCCATAGCTCGAACCTAGCGACTGTGTCGGGTATGGGGTGTTGTAGTCAAGATGTCGTTAAATAGGGCAGGGAGGTGGGGCACCTTAATGGGGATAAAGATTTCTATTCCTTAGTTTATTGTCAGTTTCTTAAATCCAGCAATCAGGCAATTGGTCCCTCGTTTGAAAGATAGGGGAAAAGGTCAAATACTATTATTCCTTGTATTTTGTATAAGTTGTGGATTTAATCCATGTAATTCAATTTGGTCAATTTTAGTCCTTGTACTCTTCAAACTAGTACTTTCTGAATTTTAAAATTTTAGTCCTGATCCAAACGATAGTAGTTAAATACATTTGATTAAATCTTGCTTCTAGTCCTATACAATGTGTAAAGTTGTAAATTTAGTCCATGCTCTCCAATAGGATCATTCTTAGTCCATATACTTTTCAAATTTTAAATTTCAGTCTTAACACAAACAATAACCATTAAATCAATTTACTGGCATTTTTGCCAGTAATATGTAAAAATAGTAAGTTGACATGGCATTACAGACTGAGGTACAAGGATTATGATTTAACAATTATCGTTCGGTTAGGACTATATTTTTAAAATTTGAAAAGCTCAAGGACTAAAATTCACTAAATTAAAGTGTAGGGACTAAACCCAAAACTTATACATAGTAGAGAGACTAATAGAAGAATTTAATTGGGAAAAAACTTGTTTTGTCTATTATCATTTTATGTTTAAATTATATTAAGATAATCTTAAAAAGTTACTTTTAAGCATCCAATAAAAATATGTAACTTAATATCATATATTTTCAAAAACTAAATCCGTTCATTTTAATCATATTTTAACCTTGAGTAGCGTGGATTTATTAAATAAAATTAACGAAGGGTTTATTGTTTTTTTTTTTTTTTTTTTTTTTTTTTTTTTTTTTTGTTCAACTAAATCTATTATAGTATTTCTTGTTGCCTGTCATCTCTAAATGTTCTAGGACTTTGTCCAGAGCATCTTTATAGATTCTTGCAACTGAAGGCTATCGGCACTCGGTTTTCAATTACCACCATACATTGTAATTACAAAATGAAGGATGACATCTCTAACTTGTTGCCTGTAGTTTTTCACTCTTCTCCTCGTTTGGAATGGTATATTCATGCATGGTGTGGTAATAGAAAGCTGAGTTCTGCATACATGTTTAGATTTCCCCTCTATAGATCCTCATGCTTGAACTTCGCCGTCTTTGAAAGTTCATCAACTGCTTCCACCAGGTGATCAAGCCTAACTACAAATTCAATGAGCAACGAAGTAAAGGTGGTAAGTGATAATGCTGCGGTGCTCTTCACTGCTCTCATCTGGGGCAAAATGCCTATTCTAAAACCCCCTCCCTTTTCGAAAGGATCCACCTCGCTAGAGGGCCAAGAATTCAGCCTTCGTGATTGTTTCCTCATCATCTCATAGTACGACTCTGTCAAGTTTTGTGTTAAGTGATTTGAGCTTTTTTCATGGTTTCTGCTGCAAACATCATCCTCCTGCTGGTCTAGGAAGTCGTACAGGGTTGCTGATAGAACATGAGAAAGCTTTGGAAGTGGGTTAAAAGAGTAATCAGGAAGGTCATAATGAGTGGTGAGCAGGTATGAATGCATATCTATGACACGCTGGAGTCGCTCGGTTGAGCTGTGAACCCCGTTTAACAGGGTGGTTTTGAGGCTTCGCTTCATGTTCCAAATATCCTTGCCCAAGCTTCTCACTAGCTCTGCTGCCTGGTTTGCTGCATCCTGATCTCTGATTGGAATGCGATTCGGAGGTGGTAAGGCGCCTGGAAACCAAGGAACAGAATCTTAATTCCATCCAGAATTCGGAAATTCTTTCCTGGTTAGTTCTTATTATGAGAAGAGGGGGAAATACCTGAATTTCAGAGTGAAGAACTCCATGGAGTGCCACAACCTCATAAGCACAGTATCGAATAACTGCCCCAACTTTGACATACTCTGACCATGGATAGAAGAAGTTTCGGAACCTGCCATGTGGGGGCTCCCATTTTGATGCATCAGCCTAATGATTGAAACCAGTCAGAATTATATCAACCACTGTCAAGGGAAAAACGAAGGAGAATTTATGCACTGAAGACAGAGTAAATTAGATTACCAAGGACTCCAATTTGGCAGAAGAGTTTAATGTGGTTCGGCATTTTCTGTAGGCAGGTTCGTCTGGGAACTCATCCATTACTTTCTCAGAAAATTCAGCTTGATTTAGCTCCTCATCTTCTAAATATTTCTTCACACATTCTGAAAGTTTTAGCAATTTTAACTTTCACCAAGGCTAATGACCAATTCAAGTCTTCTCCTTAAAGGGATGGGAGAGATTTTCCAAATTTGCTAATTACCTTCAAGTGAGTCAGCCAATGAGTTAAAGCTGTTGACTAGCTCTTCGTGTAATTGCTTCCCAGCCCACATAGGAAATACAAGAACGTTCACGACAGCTGCCATAAAACCTCCAATGGCAATAGAGTACAACCTATCCATGGAAGTTCTGATCGGGTTCCCCATTCGATATACAGAGACTATTATGAAGCAATAGGTGAAGATTATGACCCGGAAACCATGTTCAGAAGGAACAAGCGATGGCCATAGTTTCACGAATGAAGTAATAGCCCCTGCTCATAATGTCCAAAAACAGCACTTCAATTAGTACGTGGATTTTTCTTTTTCCTTCATTTTAATAGTACCTGGATAAAAAGGAAAGGTCTATTTCATATAGTTTGGACTGCCTAGAGGATATACCAATAAGGAAGATGCTAAGTCCGATTATTATAGGCTCAGCAATTCGGCCTGTAAGTTGAGCTAACTGACCCACTGCAATAGCCAATATTGCAGCAAGCAAGCTTCCAAGTGCTCGATTGAATCCTCGATTAAAAGTTTCCCCTTCACAAAATTCACTACAGTAAGAAAATACATTTCCTCTCATTTTCATTCATCATGAAATTAAGTCTTGCATTAACATACATACGTACCAACTGTATATTCAAACATGATGGCAACAGTGATGATTGCCCAAATGATGTTTGTACCAAAAATTTCATAAGCTCCTCGTAGAAGTATGAGCAATGAAACAAGTAGAACAGCCAGTCCTACTTTAAACGAGAATATTACCCTATCAACGTCGTCTTTGCAAAATTCCCAAGCACTCCATATCCAAGCTTTGCAGGGAAAGCCCTGAAAGCCTGATTTGTTGCCATCTTCCGGTTGCTTGGCTTTATTAGGTGGTGGAATATCGATCTCCACGCTGCCCTTTTTCCCATTCATTCCCCACTGAATTTATAACTTCTCTCAACCCTCCTCTCAATGGTTCAGTATTACTTTCCAAGAAAATTGGGAACTACAGGCACATGGATTTGTGTATGGATGGGATGATAGGTTTTTAAAGGGAGTCCAACTCAGGATATAAAATGTAGAAAAGGGAATCATACGGTATAATATTAATAGAAGAGTAGATGGAGCTAAAAACTCGGGATAAAGATGCTTAACCTCAATAATGTTGCAATGATGGAGAATTAGAATCGAAAATGGGTAATTTTTCTTCTTTTCTTTATTCTCTTCTAAGATTAACCTTACATTTCATGGTTGCTTGATTCATTTTGGTATTTAACCCACTATACTCACTGTCATCTGGTTGCCAATAAAGAAATTTAAAGCGAAGGGTCTTCTCAAATGATTCCAGAATAAGCAAATTTATGGATATTATTTAGAAGAAGAGAGCATATTTTGGTGGGTATTTTAAACAAAAGCTAACAGAAAGGCCTCACTTTTCTCCATTACAGAATTTATTATACCTTGAATAAGACTTTTGAGATGTGTGCACCAGTCCATCATCTGCTATTGGGATTTAAGCATATCACTATAATATTCTATTTCTTCTTTTTTTTTTTCGTATCTGACTACGTAATATATACTTTATTATATATCGGAATGTATTCACTAAGCCACGTATTGTTCTTTCACAGTTGTTTTCCTTGCCTCGTAGGGTTGCTTTTATTGCAGCTAATACTTTCTTTGAAGAAAAGAAGCTTGAATGGATTGATTACTTATTTGCAGTGACAATGCATTATGAAGAGTTATATGGTTACGTGAATAAACATAAATCTTATGACTTCTGATTAACTGACAATAAAGTTATTCTCCATAAACGAACGAATTGAGCAAGGTACTAACTGTACTGAAAATGTGAATTTGAGATGAGGAATATATTCCACTGTCAACTACAGTGCGCGAACAATGCAAACTAAAATCTCACCTTTTATTTATACTCTGAAACTTGGAAACACCAATCACCACTATTTCACCCATTTGATTTCCCACCATAGGTGTTTCTAATTTCCCAAATGCTTTTTTTTTTTTAATTGTTTATCGAAAGTACAATTAAACTTTATTGATTGGTACTCGTTAAAACATTTATTAGAATTCGCAAATTAAAATTTTTGCAAATAAAATATTTTTTCATATGTAATATTTAGAACTATTCATATTTTATTTTCGATTCTTAATTAAAGATAAACACTTTTTAATGCATTCAATCAATATTTTAATCTCAAACTTACTATACATCATACATCTTAGTAGAAGTTTAATTAACCATTACTTATAACTATTTTCTAATTTAATCGCATTGCTTTCTAAGCCAACTTTTTAAAATTAGGACATATCATATATTTTTATAAAGAGAGATTTACTTGCATATAATATAACATAAAACTGCTTTTATATTTTTTTTTGTAATTTTGTATATTATTAATATTTTAATAATTCAACCGTTGTATTTATTAATATATTTGTGTTTGTTATGTATGTAAAATTTTTAATCGATTTAAAATATTGTCTATATTAATATATATATATTGTCAGATAGATATCCAAGATTTACTTCACGGTTTTGGAAAAAGTTACAGGAAGCTTTGGGCACAAAGTTGAGTTTCAGTACAGATTTTCATCCTCAGACCGATGGTTAGTCAGAGAGAGTAATTCAGGTGCTTGAAGATATGCTTAGATGCTGTGTATTAGAATTTCAAGGCAGTTGGGAAAAGCATTTACCATTAGTGGAGTTTGCCTACAATAATAGTTATCAGTCGAGTTTGAAAATGGCACCTTATGAGGCTTTGAATGGACGCAAATGTCGTACACCTTTATATTGGACAGAGCTTAAGGAAAATCATATTCATGGGGTCGATTTAGTTAAAGAAATAGAAGAGAAAGTAAAAGTCATCAGAGATTGCTTGAAAGCAGCTTCAGATAGACAGAAGTCATATGCAGATTTGAAGAGAAAAGAGATTGAGTATCAAGTTGGTGACAAAGTGTTTTTAAAAGTATCCCCGTGGAAGAAGGTTCTTAGATTTGGCAAGAAAGGGAAAGTAAGCCCATGATTTATTGGACCATTTGATGTTATTGAGAGAGTTGGGCCATTAGCATATCGGTTAGCCTTGCCAACTGAGTTAGAGAAGATTCATAATGTGTTCCATGTATCCATGTTACGTCGCTACCGTTCTGATCTGTCACATGTGATTTCCTAGACGGAGGTTGAGATTCAGCCAGATATGACTTACGAAGAGGAACCAGTTAAGATTTTAGCCCAAGAGGTCAAACAACTAAGGAACAAAAATATTGCACTTGTGAAAGTATTATGGAATAGACATGGGATAGACGAGGCTACATGGGAGCCCGAAAAGGCTATGCGAAAACAGTACCCAAACCTCTTCACAGGTAAGATTTTCAGGGACAAAAATCCCTAAAGGGGGAGAAATGTAACATCCCGAAATAGGGCCTAAACGGAATAGTGGTTGCGAAACCACGAATCCAAGATAGAAAAGTTTATTGTGATTATTTTTATGATTTACCGATTGATTGGATGCATGTGTTAGAGTATCGATAGAAAATTTTATGAATTTCATGTCTAATTTGCTTATTAGGGCTTAACTGTAAAAGTTGATAAATGAGAGTTCTAGATGCTAAAGGATTAAATTGAAGTGAATATCTAAAGTAAGAGTCCTTAAATGGTAATTAGACCATTATATTTTCATGGACAAAAATGGACATGCATGGGTAGAAATAACTAAAATTTTAATGAAGGGTATTTTAGTAAAATGTCAAATAAAAGAAATTAAATGGGAAAAAGATGGAAAAAGGTTGTCATCTTCTTCCTTAGGCCGAATCTTCAGGGAGGGACTCCATAGCTAGGGTTTCCAAGCTTCCAAGCTCCATAGTAAGTCAATCCAAGCCCCATTTTTCATGCTCTTTACGTTTTTGGAATCCCGGTAACTCGGTTTAGCTTATTCTAGCAATATTTTAACCTAGGGTTCATATTTGGAAAAATACCCATAGGTGAAATGTGTTTATTTTGATGTTTTATGATAGGATATAAAGGCTGAAATTATGTTAAACAACTTTTGCTAAGCGATTTTACGTAAAAACGAGTAAAACGACATAATCGGTAAAAATACCTAATGTTCATAAGTACATGTTAGAGTGAGAATTTGATGTTGCCATAGAAGGGAAAAATGTTAAGCATGTCCTAAAATGTAAGAAAATAGGATGAAGTTTAATTTTCGAGCCTAGGGGAAAAATTGTAATTTTGTGAAAGTTAAGGGGCAAAAACGTAATTTTGCCATAATGTGATTTTTGGATTGAATTAAATAATGTAAATATTAAATAAGCTAAATGTGTTATTATAGATCGAGAAGAACGTGGAATCGATCTTGAACGAGGGAAAGGAAAAGTTAAGGACTAAATTGCAAATTTTGCCATATTTTGCACCGAGGTAAGTAGTATGTAAATAATTCATTATTTTTATTGATGTTTTATACTTCAGCATGTTTAATGTATTGTATCTGATTTTTGAATCATAATTGACTATTGAAAGAATGAAATAAAGTGTTAAAAAGTGAGTTATTTCCCGTTTGAACCTTCGGAATCGAAAGATGTAATTGGCATGTAGCTAGGTCACATGAGTGGTACTAAGTGTAGGCCACTATGTGCACAAGAGAGCTACAAGAGATTTCGTATACATAGCTAGGTCACATGTGTAGTACCGAGAGTATGCCATGTGTACAAGAAAGCTATATGTAGCTATGTCACATGTGTGGTATATGGTGTGAGCCACTATGTGTACAAGAGAGCTACGAGAAGGCTAGGTCATATGAGTGGTGCTAAGTGAAGGCCACCATATGTACAAGAGAGCCAGAGTTATGAGTACAATCAAGCTAGGTCACATGAGTGGTACTGAGTGAAGGCCACTATGTGTACAAGAGAGCTTCAATTTCAAAGATGGGCTATGTGCGAAACCACCGCATATTCGTTATTATTCCGAAGCGTTCAACGGGAAAACTGACTAAATGAAATTATGTGAGATGTTGTAGTGATAAGTATATGTAGATGTATGTGTAATGTATGAGCAATATGCTCAATATGTGATTGGAAATTTGAATGATTGTTATAGGTAAGTAATGAATACAACTAAAGTGAGAGAAAGCAAAAATTTACAATAAACTGTTTTGAACAGCAGCAGTGACGTGAATTTGAAAAATCACGACAAATGGTAGAAATTGAATTATAAGTTGTATGAGATATTTATTTAAAGCTTATTGGGTCTATTTTCATATAAAAGAAATAGAGAAAGTAAAATAATTTTATATTTTGAGATATTTAAACTTTTTTGAGACTTGTTCAGAATGGTTACTTGATCCCCTATCTTGTCTTGGAAAAATCATTACAAATTATAAAAAAATAATTATGGGGTATAAATTATATGATTGAAATCCGTAATGAGTATATTTTCAAATGAAATAAATTTTATCATCATATGAATTCTGTATAATGATAAAATTGGTTCGTAGTGAACAGTGGTCAGAGCAGTCGAATAGCAAAACAGGGGAATCTTTAATGAATAGACTGTACTAATTGGCAAGACTAAAAATTCTGAATATTTTATGGTGAGTAGATAAATGAGTCTAGTTTCAGGTAAAATTTATGGATCTTAATTTTAAGTTTTGTAGCTTGAGATAAAAATAATTTAGTTACTGTGACTTGAATAAATAGCTTGCTCCAAACTTGAATAAATGATGAAATTGATTTTAGATTTGATTATGTTGTTTTGTAAACTTAATAAATCCATTATTAATTATTTATATACTTACTTACTAAGCTATATGCTTACTCTCTTTTCTTTTCCTTGTTCTATAGTGTCATCAAGCTAGCTCGGGATTCGGTGATCGTCGGAGATCCATCCACACTATCAGCCTTCTTTTGGTATTTTGAAAACAATATTTTGGGAATTATGGCATGTATAGAAGGCTTAATTGTTTTGTTATTTGTAATAACGAATGATTATTTTGGTTATGGGTATTGACGACTATGTATGGAAAAAGTTCTAAATTTATACGGATTTTACATTTTAAATTTTGTACAGTAGTATGAATCATGTCAGGTAATGCCTCGTACCCTGTTCCGGCGACGGACCTGGGTGAGGGGTGTTACAATAACCAGTGGGTTGAGCCATGTAAATGGTCTCATCAAGATAGCCGTTCAAGAATGTTGTCTTGACATCCATTTTCCGGATCTCGTAATTGAGAGCAGCAGAAATGGATAAGAGTATGGGGATAGACTTGAGCATGGTATTGGAAAAAAGGTCTCATCGGAATCGATGTCTTTTTTCTGTGTGTAAACTTTCACTACAAGTCTAGCTTTGTGTGTTTCCACTTTCCCTTCCGCATTTCTCTTCTTCATGTAGATCCACTTACACCCTATGAGTTTAATCCCAATTGGTAAGTCTATAAGTTCCTACACTGTATTAGATTTCATAGAATTCATCTCGGCATCCATGGGCTACTTCTAGATCTTGGAATCAATATCCTACATAGCCTCCTCATAAGTGAGTTGATCATCATCCTCATGATTGACTTCCGTATTATAAATACTACCATCATAGATGAAGAAGTCTGTTTCTTAAAAACTCTCCCACTACAATAGATTCCCCTATGATGTTAATCGTTTGCAGGTCTTTCTACAACTTTCTCGAGAATTAAACTTGGTGATTGTTTTACCACTCCCGAAGTTCCTTGAGTACCACTTTACTTCGAGGATTAAAGTTATACATGTAGCTTTCCTCAAGAAAAGTAGCATGAGTAAAAACTTTAATCGTATTATCTTTCGGATTGTAGAATAATCCTCCTTTTGTTCCTTTTAGATATCCTACTAACATGCACAATTTTGTCCGTGCATCCAACTTCTTTGCATCCTTATCTAGAACGTATGCTGGACAACCCCATATTCTAAAGTGATTTAGATTGGGTTTCTTTCAATGCCATAGTTCAAAAGGTGTCTTATAAGAAGACTTGGTTGGCACATCATTCAGAATATAGCAAGCCGTTTGTAATTCATATCCCCAGAAGGAAGTAGAAAGTTGTGAATATCTTAACATTGAATGAACCATGTCAAGAAAGGTTTTATTCCTTCTCCTCAGCTACGCCATTCTGCTGTGGAGTTCCCGATGCAGACAATTGGGATAAAATCCCATTCTTTATGAGATCATAAGATCTCATCGATCAAATATTCCCCACATCGATCAGACCAGAGATGCTTTATGGATAAATCTAATTGCTTTTCCACTTCCACACGAAAGTCTCGAAATTTATCAAAGGTTTCACTTTTGCAGTGCATTAGATACACATATCCATATCAAGAATAGTCATCGATAAAAGTCACAATATAATTGTAACTTTCTCAAGCACTAATGCTCATGAGACCACATACATCAGTATGCACAAGTTCTAAAGGTTGGTTGGCCCTTGTACCTTTCACATTAAAAGGCCTCTTAGTCATTTTACCTTCCAAGCAAGATTCACATTGTGGAAGACTAACTTCTTTAAGGATACTTAAGGGACCATCTTTCACGAGTCTAGTGATTCTTTCTTGGTCAATATGACCAATTTTTAAATGCCATAGGGACCCCTCATTAGAGTGAGAAGTTTTAAGCTTTTTATTCACTATTTTAGTTTGAAGCATTAAGTAGTAATTTGGTTTGATAAATTAGAGATTGTTTTCCATCCATCCGTTATAGATTAAAGAAAGATTTTTATGAATATCAATCCCTTTATTGAATGTCACGGTATAACCATCATAAAATGAACATTGTCGTAACCATTTTTTGACAAAACGGGAATCGACTAAAAAATAGGGAGTCGCCACCGATCTTTTATTAGGTGTGATCGGATCACCTTTGTTTTAATAAAACATTTCGGTTTACTAAAACAATGCTTTTTGGTCTACGAAATTTGAGAAAACAGGTTCGGGAGTCGGTTACATGCGAGGAAGGATTAGCACCCTCGCAACGCCCAAAATTGGTACCAACTTGATTAATTAATGTCCCTATGTCGAAAGTTTGAAAATTTAGAAACGAATTTAGAAATTTGGGTCTTTTTTTTGGAAATGTTTGAGTCTTCTTAAAATTGAATATTAAGATTTCCTTGTTTCGAAGGGACCAAATATCACATCCAATACATAGGATACGATAATTTCAATCCTCAAATCCAAGGTCATCTCTTAATCCCTAAGACTCATTTATTAAAATAACGAAAGGTTATTCGATTATTTGGTCAAGCAAGAGAACCGAAACCCAACACATAGGGCACGGTCCCTCGGATTTCCAAACACGGAATATTGCCTTATTTTTTAAAATTTTTTTTTATCTTTAGGGTGATATTGATGAAAAACTATGTTTTAAAGACACATTATTTGAAAACGGGAATAGGGTCATGCGATGAATAATGATGATACAACACAAATTATGTACAAAATACTATTATAGATATAGTAACGATAGTAATGATAAAGCTAGTATGTACAAATAATAGTGCAATAACGATAATAATAGCAATTGGTAGTAATAGAAAATATAAAACATAGTAATAATAATAATAACGGTAATAATAACAATAATAATGATACACGATGTATATATTTAAAATAACAATGTAAGTATAGTAGTAATAATGATAATAATTATAGTACTAATAATATTTAACGATAATAGTAATGACATGGAGTATGCACAATGGATTAATATAAATATAATAGATATAATAACAATAATAATGGTAGGTATAAAATATGTAAAAAAAAATGTATATATATAATAATAATAATAATAATGATATAAGTATAGCAATACAATATATGTACAAAGTAATAATAAAAATATGGTAAACATAATAATAATAGAAGTAATAACCTAAGAGCAAAATAAAGCAAATAACAATAATAACAAAAATTTCGTGAAATAAAATAATAATAAAATATGCGCATAAAAATGTAATAATAATAATAATTGCAAATTAATAAAAAGGGATTAAATTAAACTCAAACTAAAACATTGGGGTCGATTTGGAATAAATCAAAAGAGAAATGGACTGATTTGTAACGAGCGCGCAATTTGGAGGGTCCGAAACAACAATAAACCCTATTAAAATGACGCGCTGGAAAAAAGGGGGTCAAATTGAAATCAGGGAACAAATATCGGGCCAAATTAAAAAGAAAAAGAAAGCTAAATCGCAAAGACCTGCAAAAGAAGAGGGGCCGAGAGCGCAATTAACCCCTCAAAGGGGGGACGCGCGGATCCTGGTTCGGATCCGGGTCAACGCGCGGACCCCCTCCCCTTGAAACGACGCCGTTTTGATTTTATTATAAAACCAAATTTTTTTTGCCCAAATTTCATTTCTCCTTAATTTCAAAAAAAAAACTCTCACCCTCTCTCGTTTTCTCTCAGCCTGGGCGATTTCCGACTACTTTCCCTGCCGCCGTGCCGCCGTGCCGGCCACCGCTCGCGGTGGCCGGAAAAGGTGATATCTTCCTTCCTTTTCTCTTTTTTTTTATATATTTTATCTTATATATATATTATATATAATCGTGAAAAAAAGTGCGAAATGAAAAAGAAAGATAAAAAAAAAAAAAACCTTCGAATATTCAAATCTCGCGTTTTCCCCTCCGATTTTTGATTGAAAGTTTTGATCTTTTACTATTCTCTGTATTTTTGAGACTGTTTTTTTTTTATTGATTGCTCCTCGAAAAAAAAGTTCTTCTTACAGTTTCTTTTCTTGGCTTTATAGCCAATCGAAAATAATAAATAAAAAAAAAATCCCTGTGGATCTGTCGTTTTTTGTTTTGTTGTAGATTGCGGGGGACAGGGAGAGGTGGAGACCGGCGATGGTGCGCGCGTGGGTGCTGCGGCGCTGGTGGAGGAGCGCGTGTCCACACGCGCGCGGCGCTGCTAGGGTTCCAAAACCCTAGCTCTTTCTGGTCATCTTTGGTTTCGGGCCTATTGGGCCTTTCTGATCCTTGGGTCTATTATTATTTTGTTTTTGGTTTTGGGCTTGTTGTAATTTGTTTGTAATGGGCCCGGGGTTAATGACCCGGGCCAAAATTGGTGACTACAAACATGGTACAGAAATTAAATTCCTCTTAGAATGAGGTACATAAAACACGTTTTTTAAAACAATCTTCCTAAAATTATCAAAGTGCAAAATAACTTCTCACACTACTTTGGCTGAAACATAGCTCCCATCTTCGGTCAGTAATGAGAGGCTTTTGTCACGTAGACTTCTCATTTTGCTGAACCCTTGTAAAGAAACACACACATGGTTAGTAGCTTCAGAATCAATAGCCCAATTGTCAATTGATCCTTCCACTAAGCAAGCTTCAACCACAAAGAGTTCTATACCTTTACCCTTTTCGGCTAGGTAATCCAAATACTTCTTACAATTTGATTTGAAATGCCCTTTTCTGTTGTAGAAGAAAAAAATGATCTTTTTAGGATCTTTTGACTTCTTAGCCTTCCTCCTATCCACATGAGGTGGGAGCAAAAATTTGGTCAGTTTCTTCTTTCCATTAGATTTCTGTTTCCCCTTAGAGGACGAGGGGCCCATAACTAAGTTTGCCTTAGGTTTCTCCTGAATCAGCTTAACACCATTGAGCATCAACTCATAGGATTGTAATTCCTTCATAAGCTAAGTCAAGGTAAGCGCCTTGTTCCCCAAGTTGTAAGCAGCCTTAAAACTAGCAAACTCATTGGTTAAGGATTTGAACAATATTTCAATTTGTGTGTTCACGTCTAGTTCAACCTCATTGTCTTTTTCTTTCGAAAAAAATCCCATAAGCTTAATAATATGTTCTTTGACCGACGTACCGATTTTCTATTGAGAATTCACAAAATTTGTTATAGCGGATTGTCGAGCCAATGGGACTTGGCCTCTAAGCAAATCCTCTAAATTTGTCATAATCTCTTTCGCAGTACGGAAATTCTCATGTTACTTTTGGAACACACTACACATGCTCGCTAACTATAACATCATGTAACACCCCAAACCCGGCCTGGATGCAATGGCCGAATCTGGTGATGTCAGATTGAAGTGTTTTTCATAAAACAAGTTGTCGTTAAAAACTCTCTTTTCTATTCAACCTCTTTTTATTATCCTTCGAAGACATGTCATTCATTTCCAAAACGAGAATCATTATCAATAAGTTATTACTTCTAGAACGATATTAAAATTTCCAAAACATTATCAATAAGTTAAAATATGTTTATTAATCTGTTATATTCTGATAAATGCCGAAATCCCAGCATAATGATTGAAACCCAAGGAGGGTAAAAGCGAATCACCAGGTTAGTGATATCTGTCATTCTTAAGTGAATGTTCCCGTTAAGGTGACATAAGTGATAAGTATGCTGTTTTCTGTGATTGCATGGGGTTGGGTTTATTGAAAGGGGAAGTGCTCCATTGTAGCGGCTTCTGCCGTGACCTGTTGTAGTGGCTTTTGCCGTGACCTGTTGTAGTGGCTACGGCCATGATCTGACGATGAGCAGCAAGTCTGCCATCAATGGTGTGTAGCGGTGTGGGTTGATTGCAGAAATCCCCAATGGTGTGACTGGCAGGTAAGGGTGGCGTGTAGCGGATGGAAACCCAGTATTTGGGTTGGGCTTTGCATATTTTCTGATATATTATATTTTGTTATATGTTCTGTGGGGTTAAGGCCCAAATCTAATGGTGCATGAGGGTTGCACACTAAGTCTCGCGACTCACCCTATTATTTAAACAATTTCAGGTAGCACCTAGTGCATCGGACCGGGCTGGAAAGGAGCGCGAGGTGGCCATGCGAGAGATTATTTGAACTCAGCAAAAGACTTTACTTATTTTATTTATTTTTAATATTTTTCATTAGTGGGTATAAAGCCACGGGCCACTAGCTTTAAATTTCTTTTTGGTTTTATTTTGGGCCTTTAATATTATTAGACATTTAAACTCACGTTTTAATTAAGCTAAGGCATGTATCAAATTTCACTTTTTAATTCACTATGGCATTAATATAAAAGGTATATCTTTTACAAAGTACTCATTCATTTAGTTTTCCCGAATAAAAGGTTAAACTCAAGAAAAATATTTTCCGAAATTGCGACATCTTTTAAAATCTCCTTAGTGACATGCCAGATCCGGTCATGGTGTTTGGGGGTGTGGGGTGTTACAAATTGTTATCAGAGCCCAGTTCAAAACTCGGCTCTGGGGGTTTTGGGCTCAAAATGTTTTCTAAAGTATGGTTTTCAAAACATGCATATTTATAAATGATATAGGATGGTCTTCTCGGCATGGCACCTGCGTCTCCGCCCAAGTCCGCAAGGTAAGTATTCTGAACTCCCTGTGTGTTATATATGTATGTGGGCTTGCTGGGCTTAATGGGACGTAGACTATTTAGATTAGAAATTGATGGACTCTAGGCTTAGCATAAACAACTTCTTAAATCTCATAAGACTTAATTTCACTAAACAAACCCGTGAACGAGTCGCAAGACTAGGGTGTGGCAACAGGCATGCGCATGTCTAGGATTGGATCCGGAAGAGCATGGTTTTTAAGCAGTCCTAGTGACTCACCTCCTCTTCGCTGGAATCCTACCTGGTGCATAGTGACTGTTCACCCTAATCATGAGGACTTGTTGACAGGCTAAACCTTATAATTAAAACCTGGAAGGGACCAGCCACCCAATTTTAACAAAATTGCTAAAATACCCTTAGCTTGAAAAAAAATACCCATGATTTGCAAATATACCCCGATTTACAAAGTCAACGAAATTTTTCCTTAAAAAAAAACTCACACAACACACGACAACAACCAAAAACTCACAAACACCTGAATACTACTATTTTCTTTTGAAATCAAATCCTCCAAGATACCCCTGTTTTAAAAAAAATGAAAATATCCCTGATTTGTAAAAATTACTAAATTGCCCCTAATTTGTAAAATGACCAAAGTACCCCTAATTTCAAAATTACCAAAATACCATCGGATTGAAATATTACTGAAATACCCCCAGATTGCAAAATTACCGAAATACCCCCCGAATTTCAAAATTACCAAAATACCCTTATTTCATGAAATCAACAAGGAACTCTATTGTTTTGAAAATTACGAAAATACCCCTGTAAGATAAATTACGAAAATACCCCTGGGTAGTGGAATAACGAAAATACCCCTATGTATTGAATGTGGATGTATGGATGTTGTCTGTATGTTGATTGTTGAATGTACGTAGTTTTTAGAACTAGGAGATGTGAACTTAAGACTGAATTGTAGATTCGAAAGAACTACTCTTAAAATTACTATTCATAAGACTGTTCGTGGTTAATCAGTGGAAAGAATTAATGGTTTATAAGATTCTTAATTAGATAAACGCCAATTGGAAGAATGAGTACAAGGTGTCGAGGACGTCTGCCGCGTAGACGCGGTAGGGGTAGGACGACCGTGTCAAAACCAGAAGGGTCTGGCCACGGGTCAGGAAACGAGATGCTGGATATGCCAGCTGTGGAGGGAGAGTTACGAGATCAGGCGGCTGAAGATGATGCAGTATCTCAGGTGATGCTGCGGGTTCTCGAAAGAGTTGCTGGGGTAGGCACGGGTTCAGGAGCTCGGAAATCGGTATCTGAACGACTCCGAGCCAACGAAGCGGAAGTGTTTAGGGGTATTTCTGGCGTAGCCCCTAACACAGCTGAGTATTGGTTGGAAGCAACTGAGCGTATAATGGATGACTTGGATTTTATGGCGGAGGAGAAGTTGAAAGGGGTCGTGTCTCTTCTTCGAGACGAGGCTTACCAGTGGGGGCTCACGGTGAAGGAGGGTATTGCCGTAGATCGGATTGAATGGGATTACTTTAAGGAATCGTTTCGAGGAAAGTACGTTGGGGCCAGCTATATGGACGGCCAGAGGAAGGCATTTCTGAATTTGGTACAGGGAAGTAAGTCTGTATCTGAATATGAGGCGGAGTTTCTGTGGTTGAGCCGTTACGCTCGAGGGATTGTGGCGACTGACTATGAGCGTTGCGTACGGTTCGAGGATGGACTAAGAGATGAGCTGAGGGTGTTAGTAGCACCACAGCAGGAAAGGGACTTTGCGGTTTTGGTTAAGAAAGCTAAGATATCTGAGGAGGTTAAGCGGACTGAGAAACAGAATAAGGATAAAGATAGGAATAGGAATAAGAGGAATTTTGAGCAGTCAGGATCATCTGGAAATTTCTAGAAAAAGCCTAGGTCCGATGGGCCAGCTCGTGCTCCGATGGGTTAGAATCGATCATGTCCTTCGTGTGGGAAGATGCATTATGGGGAGTGCAGAAAAAGCACCGGTAGATGCTTTAGGTGTGGATCCACGGAGCATATGATTAAGGACTTTTCGAAGGTGGATCAAGCACAGCTCGCGGGACGAGGTTCTGATCAGGTTGGGAGAGGTGATCAACAACCACCAAGGGGCCGCGGACAAGCCAGGGGCGATAATGGTAATGAACACGGTCGTGGAGCACCAGGTAGAGGTGCAGGTTATGCCGAGGCGAGGCAGCCAGCGTTGGTCTATGCAGCACATCGCCAAGGAGAAGGAGACGCCCCAGATGCGAACAATGGTGCGTACCCTACCATAGTATACTAAGTGTTTATTTTGGCTCTAGAATTAGAATGCACAGCGAAAGCATAGTGGTGAGACTTAGGTAGTACGATTACTAGTTAGTTGGAAATTTTGAGGACGAAATTTCTTTAAGGAGGGTAGAACTATAACATCCTGAATTTTAGGGCCTGTGTATTTTGTGTAATGAATGCTTAAATATGTTAAATTGAGAATTGAGGTATTAATTGAGCTCAGGATTGGGCTGAGACCTCAGTTAAAATATTCTGTTTGGGCATTATAAGTTCTAAAGATAGTTATCTATGTTAAAAATATCAAGATTGGGCTTGTGGCCCAGTGGCAAAATGGTGCCACTAAGAGGGAAGGGAGTTGGCACCACTGGCAAAGGAAGAGGCCCAAGTTTTGGCCACTTGGAGCCCATGTTTTTAGGCCAAATTCGGCATTTAAAGAGGAGCTAGGGGGACGGCACAAGGCTATAATTTAGGAAAATTTTAATGTTTTTAATTTATGGATAATAAGCTGATAAAGGAGGGAGGAGTTGGGGCTAATTAAGTCTCTTTTGGATGAGTTAGTAGATTAAGATAAAGGAGAAAAGATAGGATTTATCTGCAAGGTTAGGTAATGCCGAAATTTCTATAAATAGGGGGGATATCTCATCAATTCCGGCAATTGAACCCTACTCTTTTCTTCTTTCATTGTGCCGAAATTTGCTGTATAGTTCTCTTCATCTTTTTTCTTTTCTCTGTCGAAACCTCTACTCTATTCTCCCTCTCAACTTTCTTTATTTTCTTTTTTCCCTTATTGGTCGAACTCTCTGACAATCTCTTTCTTATCTCTTTCAAATACTTTAGCCGAAAATTCTAAGCCTTTCTTTGATTTCTTTTTACTTTCTTTCTAAGCCAAAGCCGAAACACTCTATTCAGATATTCTAAAAGCCGAAAACACATCTGTTCATCTTTTCCGGGATCTCCATAAAAGCCGAAATCCTTAGATCTCATCTCCTGTGTTTGCCGAATCCTCTCTGAGGTATCTGCTTGTGCCGAATCTTGAAAGAAACTGAAGGGGATTCATTTGCTTAGATCTCTAAGTCAGAGTTCAGTAACAGTCGAATCGTGTTACTTTCGGGATTTTAAGGGGAGCCCAAATCTTCGTATTCTTCCGGCTTTTGAGCAAGGTTTTAGACTAAGGGTTGTAGATCCAGATAGTAAGGATTTAACTAAGGGAGTAAAACTACGCGATATCAGGTGTGTAACACTTCCACACCATTTAGATTGCCTGTTAAAATATGTTTATTAATCTGTTATATTCTGATAAATGCCGAAATCCCAGCATAATGATTGAAACCCAAGGAGGGTAAAAGCAAATCACCAGGTTAGTGATCTCTGTCATTCCTAAGTGAATGTTCCTGTTAAGGTGACATAAGTGATAAGTATGCTGTTTTTTGTGATTGCATGGGGTTGGGTTTATTGAAAGAGGAAGTGTTCCGTTGTAGCGGCTTCTGCCATGACCTGTTGTAGCGGCTTTTGCCGTGACCTGTTGTAGTGGCTTTTGCCATGATCTGTTGTAGTGGCTGCGGCCATGATCTGACGATGAGCAGCATGTCTGCCATCAATGGTGTGTAGCGGTGTGGGTTGATTGCAGAAATCCCCAATGGTGTGACTGGCAGGTAAGGGTGGCGTGTAGCAGATGGAAACCTAGGATTTGGGTTGGGCTTTGCATATTTTTTGATATATTATATTTTGTTATATGTTCTATGGGGTTAAGGCCCAAATCTTATGGTGCATGAGGGTTGCACACTGAGTCTCGTGACTCACCCTATTATTTAAACAATTTCAGGTAGCACCTAGTGCATCGGACCGGGCTGGAGAGGAGCGCGAGGTGGCCATGCGAGAGATTATTTGAACTCAGCAAAAGACTTTACTTATTTTATTTATTTTTAATATTTTTCATTAGTGGGTTTTAAATTCCATTGTGATAAAGCTACGGGCCACTAGCTTTATATTTCTTTTTGGTTTTAGTTTGGGCCTTTAATATTATTAGACATTTAAACTCACGTTTTAATTAAGCTAAGGCATGTATCAAATTTCGCTTTTTAATTCACTATGGCATTAATATAAAAGGTATATCTTTTACAAAGTACTCATTCATTTAGTTTTCCCGAATAAAAGGTTAAACTCAAGAAAAATATTTTTCGAAATTGTGACATCTTTTAAAATTTCCTTAGTGACATGCCAGATCCGGTCATGGTGTTTGGGCCGGGTTTGTGGTGTTACAGAATGTGATTGAGTATGTTGTGCTTATGAAACTTAAATAACATTTATGTTGATATATGTTATGTTGATATTAAATGAAATTTATGGTCATATGACATATATGAAGTTTTAATGACATTTATATTAATATTTGTTAAGTTATTTATATGTCAAGTGTATGAATAATGTTTCGTATTATTTGCATATGAACTTACTAAACTATATAGCTTTCTCCCTTTTCTATCCCTTATCTTATAATGTTACCAAGCTAGTTCGAGATCGGAGATCATCAGAGATTCGCATCACACTATCAAACCCTCTCGTTTTGGGTATTGATGATCTTACTATTTTGAAAGTATGGCATGTATAGGGACTTAGTTATTTTGTTATATGTGTCATTTGCAATGTGGCCAAATGTATTGGCTTATAATGTTTAATGATTTCATTTTGTATATGGCCATGAATGATGGCTTATGTTGGTAGAAGAATATTTATATATTGACATCATCCATCAATGTGGAAACTTGCATGACTTGTATTGATAGATCATGATGTTTATGCATGTTAGAGGTTAGCATGTGGATGTGATGTTAATACCTTGGTTGTGGATGTTTTGGTTGCCTAAGTATGCCATGAATTGTGCCATTGAATTGGTGTAAGTGTAGGTGTAAATGAGGGTGGCAAATGGCTTGGTAAATAACCTTATTTTTGTCCACATGGGTAGACACAAGAGCGTGTGTCTAGGCCGTGTGTGACACACGGTTTGCCCCACGGGCATGTGTTCCGACCGTGTGTCCCCTGCACCTTAATTTTGAGAAACAAAATGTCTAGAATTGAGCACACGGGTAGAGACATGGGCGTGTGTCTCAGCCGTGTGTGCTACATGGCCTAGCCCATGGCCGTGTGGCACAAGTCAGAGAGCACCCTAATTTGAACACGGTCTGAAGCACAGACGTGTCCTTGGGGTCACACGGACGTGTCCCTTGGACCACACAGGCGTATGAGTATTGCTTCTAGCAAAAACTTTCTAAGTTTTGTAAAAGTTTCTTGAATTCTAAGTTTAGTCCTGAACCACTTCCAATACATGTTTTGGGCCTCGTAGGCTCGTAATAGGGACTTCATGATCGAATATGAATGGTTTTAATTTGGACGCAAATTTTATGACTCGAAATTGTGTGATTACTTTTGATGCTAATGCCTCGTACCCTGTTCCGGCATCGAATATGGGTAAAGGGTGTTAAATTTAGTGGTATCAGAGTTATGGTTTAGTCTATTCTCGAACTAACGTAGCATATGTGAGTCTTGCTATACATGCCATATTATTACCTGTGATAGTGTGATATCTCCCAACTCTGATGAAATTGTTTTGTTAAGGCAGAGATGCTTTCCAACCGAACTATTTTCGAAAATGCTAAAAGTGATACTAAGATATTTGAAAATGTGTTTGTGATGATTCGAAACTTGGAAAGGTATGAATATGAGTTCATGATTTGTATGTGATGATGTACAAAATGAAATAACCATAAGTTGAGAAATATGGATAAAATGTTATTGTTCCAGTTGAACGTTGTATTTCGATGTATTATGGTGATTTTACGAAACGGATAAAATGTTTTAAATGTTGCAAAAAGGATTTAGCCTGGAAGGGTAATCTTGAATTAAGCCCTCTAGAGCATATGTTATGAAATGGATTTAGTCCAAACAGGTAATCCAGAGTAAGCCCTTTAGAGCATTCGTTACTGAAAGGATTTAGCCTGAACTGGCCATCCTGTTATATCATATATGGCTCGAGAGTGTGCTCTATGAATATGTGCCAAAAGGGCACTTTTGAATATGAATTGATGGATGGTTGACATGCATACCTTGAGTATACTACCTGAATATCCATCGAAATTACAATAGTTCAATAGGATTTATTCTTGAAATATGGAAAGGTGAAACGAAATGAAAGTTTATGTTGTGATAAGCTCATCCATGTTTGTTTAGCATTCATTTGATGTTATGTGCCTAACTTGTTTGATTAAGTGAATGCGATAAGTAAACTTACTCAAAATTTAGAGAATGTATGTTTAAGTACACTTGTTTGAATAAAGATAATCGGAAAGTTCGTGTAACATAAATATGTATGTTAATTATCTTGAAGTGAATTATATGATTGTGAAGACATTATGTTGATGATGAATGCTAAGTTATGTGTGTGTATTTATGAGAGTCGAGTTAGAGGCTTTACGACCTCACCCCTTTACCAATGTGGTATTTTATAACGAAATTTCATGAGATTTAAGTTGAATGAGCTCACAAGTAAGAGACTAAAGAGTTTAGTAGCGGAATAACTAATAATGTGGTCAGAGTTAAGAATAGTTTGGGCAAGTGAATATAGTTCTGGAAAAGATGCCAGGTTATTCTAAAGATCATTTGGATTTTACGACGTCACGGTTAAAGAAAAAGTTAATCTCGGCTAATCGACTCATTCAAGTATGATGTCTAAAGTATGTATTTGCTGGAATTTCATCCGGATTGATTTTTGTTAGTGAATGGAATAATACGGGATTAGTGATGACATAATTAGTCAGAGAAATTATATTTGAATCATAAAGACGTCTGAGTGTAACAATTGTAATTGAATAGATTATGATGATCTCTCCTGGGTATTTTATATATTCATTTATCCTCAGAGATATATGTAATTGTTCGTTTTCTGATGAAATTCTTATCGTATGAGAATGCTAGCTGATTATAATGTTAGTTGAAAGCACTGTTGGTCTGGTTGGTTGATGAACAACTTTTCTTATCTCTCTCTTTGGGATTCTATTCTATTATGTTTAGAATAAAAGTTGATGGTGAAAATTTATGTGAGGCTATTCTTCTATTTCTACTGGATGTTGTTTTGTTTTATATATATATGGAAAATATATTATCTTTGTTACAATTGATTCCAGAGTGTATAAGCATTGTTTTTCTTCTGGTTTTCTCTGAGGAATCATCAATATCTTTATTATTTTCTTATGAGTTATGTTCTCGGACTTCCAGTATGATATCGTATCTTGGATTTCTTTATCTCGATTTTCTTATCATCCTTATTTTGTAAATTTTCAATCATGGCTCATCTTTAAAGTGTGTTATTTGGCTTGTGATAACTATGTATATTATGGTTGTATTTTTGGTTTGATCATAGAAACATGGTGATTCTGTTTTCAGGATTTCTCTAATTTTCGTGAAAGGAATTGACATCGGCAAAGGTATAAATAGTGGAAGCTCAAGCTCAAATTGTACGATGGTTTTCTTTTCTCAGGTAATTTTGATTAAAGTCAATGAGTTCAATCAGGATATTTTATTTCCTTGAGCTAATGCAGTTGTAAAGATCTTTGACTAGCATGTGAGGAAATTTTGAAAGATATTATGTTTGGGTTGTTTTAACAACATGAAGAAGAGAGTATTTTGATATGATATTATTTGATAGTTGAGATTGACTCAATTGTTTTTATCTGAGCGAGCTAGTTAGTTGAAGGGTAATTTGTGTTATATGCATTTAAGTTTATCCTCAGGTAAGAAGATAAATCTTGTACATTCATAGGTAAATTGACGAATAGTCTGAATGAATAATTTATATTAAAAAAAGGGTGTGATACAAGGATGTACCTATTAGATCAGTTCTAATTGGATGATATTATTATAAGTTAAAGATGTTTTTATTGATAAAGTTATCACATATGTGAAAGTTTGAATGGTCTGTTGAGTGTTAGCAAAGTTGAAAATAGTTGAAGGTATTGTTAACCGAAGCACTGATTCTAGGTCCAATTTAAATTGAGTAAAGAATTTTATATTTTCAAGCGATGCACTATCGAATGGATTGGAATGTGTTTTAATACAAGAACGTAAAGTGATAGTTTATGCTTTTAGATGGTTAAAGTCACATGAAAGGAACTGTTCGACGGGTGATTTAGAGTCAACCACTTTTTATGTCTGTGTTCAGAATTTGATGACATCGGTTGTCCGATGAAAAATGTCATATGTTTTTTGATCCCAAGAGTTTAAAGTATCTAATGTCACAGAAGGATCTGGATTTAAAACAACATAGATGGCTTGAACTATTGAAAGATTTTGAGTAGTTATCGATTAACTTTTAGGAAAGCAGATATAGTTGCAAATGCTTGAATGGAAAACCTTTGATTATTTTGTAAGTATTGGATACATGATTAATCTTATTTGATGACAGTCTGAATCTAGCTAAATTAGAAGCTAAAGCAATGTTTTCCTTACAAGATTGAGAACCTCAGGAATGTGATAGTGAGAGGTAAACTACATGAGTACAGTGTCAGTGTAACACCCCTATCCTGTATCCGTCGCCGGATTAGGGTTAAGGGCATTACCTGACAGATCGGATACTTTTATAAACATTTACAGAAATTTCATACAACCTTCGTTAACAATAATCATAATGTCCCTTAAATCAGTCATCGAGACCTTAAGCATGCTTACCATTTAGGTCGGGACTAAATCGAACCACATAAAGAATTCTCGAAAAATTTAAAACTTTACTAAACTACAGGGGAGGCACACCCGTGGGAGGAGACCGTGTGCCCTCCACGGCTTCTAGACACCCCCGTGTATCCATCCGTGTCTATATACTGACTATACCAACACGGTCATTAGGCACGCCCGTGTGCCATGGACGTGTACTACAAGGTCATATACTGACTTCCCCACCACGGCCACCAACCACACCCGTGTATTTGGCCCTGTACTTTTTAGTTAGCTACTGACTTGCACACCATGGCCAGATGACACACCCATGTCGAGGCCATGTGATTCTAAACTACATCCTATAATTCACCCACGGTCGTTAGGCACGCCTGTGTGCCACAACCGTGTGACATTATAGGCCATTTACAAGGCCAAATTGCCACCCACTTAGGGTCAAACCTATAACCAACACATACCAAAACATATCATGCACATAAGGCAGCCAAAAACTTTCCAAAGCATTTAATACCAATTCCAACCATGGCAAAACTTATCTCATCACAAGCATAATACATTCAATACCAAACATCATTCCTTCTTAATTTCACTAATTTGTGCTAGCATTTGATCAACACAAAGTTACCATTCAATAATCAATTTCTCAACCCACAAACCATACCAAAAGATGCATCACATATACCAAGTTCATTCATGTTAAAGCTAGCTCATATCTAGCCACATCTCATGGCTACTTACAAACATTAAACATGAACCAAATGACCAGCCTATACATGCCATGTTATAACTAGGTACATCATTCCAAAATACCCCAAAATAGATTGCCGATAGTGTGACTAAGAAGCTGACGATCCCCTGATCTGAGGTAGCTTTACTGACGCTGCAAAGCAGAGAAACAAATCACACAGTAAGCTTTATAAAGCTTAGTAAGTTCATAACATAATACATAATACCAACATGACATCACATAGACTAATGTTTACTACCACAAATATAATACCATTCACAACCAATATGTTCAATAAACTCATCCACACCCACATTCATAGTTTCACCAATCACATAGATTCTGAGCGTACCTTAGCCAATACTTAGTTGTCAAATACTTTTGCTAATCAATAATCACGATTCTTTTCGATCCACACTCGTTTCTTCCTCGATTCATTCGCACACTTAGTGCCTAATTAATTAGCCGGAGCTTAATTAGCATCGTACACTTAGTACATCCATCCCAAACCGATTTTAAATCGACATCGCACACACAATGCCAACCACCAAGCCGAAGCTTATATTACTCCGCACACACAGTGCTATAATTTCTGATCACATTTTTGAATATGCACATTTAGTGCCATTTAACTCAATCTATCACATAGAATTCATTTTGTAATAATATCAGACCATTTATTTCATAGCATTAAACATAGCTAGATACAGGTATTATGTCCGAACTTACCTCGGATGTCAAAATACCGAAATGGTCGATTAATCGAGCACTTTCTCTTTGCCTCGATCTCAATCCGAACCTCTCATTTCTTGGTCTATACATATTCAAATTCAATCCATTTAATCACTATTTCATTCAATTTTTGCCATGTTTATACAAGCCCACACATTTCATTTATTTCACATTTTAACCCTTCAATTTGCTATTTTCACAGTTTAGCCCTAACTAGCTAAATTCACCAAAAATTCAAAAACAACACAATGTAGTCCAACACCAAGTTCTCATATTAACTACCAACTAGCACATAGCTCAAATGTTCATCAATGGCTCATCACAAAAACATCATCAATTCACAAAATTTCAACATGGGTTAGCTAGAGCACAAAGCAACAATTACGAAAACGTAGAAATTATCAAAAACTGAACATAAAACACTTACTAATTGAAGCTTAAAGTGGCCGAATGTTTCAAAGCCTTAAACCCTTTATTTTCTTTCTTTTGCAAACGGTGGATGAAGATGAACACACCCACTTACTCTTGATTTTTTTTTTTGTTTTATTATAACATATATATTATTATTATGCCATTTACTAAATTAACCTTTTAATCAATAAATAAAACATTTAAACGTCAAGGTCACACTTGTCCATTGCCATCCACTATCATACTTATGGCATAGTTGCCTCATAAGGCCTCCACCTTTAAAAGCCAACAACAATTAAGCACTTATAAATTAGCACATAGCTTTTACTATTTACGCGATTTAGTCCTTTCTCTTAATTCGACACATAAACAATTAAATTATCACACAGAATTTTCACACAGACTATATCATATAATATTCACACAAAAAATAATATTAAAATATTTTTTTACGACCTCGAGTTTGTGGTGTCGAACCACTATTTTGACTAAGGTCTAAACCGGGATGTTACAACTCTCCCCCTTAGGGATTTTCGTCCCCGAAAATCTTACCAGTGAATAGGTGTGGATATTGCTCTCTCATAACATTCTCAGATTCCCACGTAGCCTCTTCAATCTCGTGTTTGTGCCATAACACTTTCACTAAGGAAATTCTTTTGTTTCTCAACTCTTTAATCTCTTTCACCAAAATCCGGATCGGTTCCTCACTGTACGACAAGTCTGACTGAATTTCAACCTCAGTAGGAGCAATCACATGAGACGGGTCTGCTCTGTACCGTCGAAGCATTGACACATGAAACACGTTATGAATCTTTTCTAACTCAGATGACAATCTCAATCTATAAGCAACTGGTCCAACTCGTTCAATAATCTTGTACGGCCCGATGAACCTCGGACTCAGCTGTCCCTTTCGGCCAAATCGAAGTATTTTCTTCCACGGAGACTCTTTCAAAAACACTTTATCACCAACCTCAAACTTGATATCTTTTCATTTCAGATCTGCATAAGATCTTTGACGATCTGAAGCCGCTTTCAAACTATCACGAATCACTTTCACTTTCTGTTCAGTCTCTTTTATCATATCAACCCTGTGAATCTTATTCTCACTCAGCTCAGTCCAATATAATGGAGTTCGACACCTTCGGTCGTAGAGTGCCTCATATGGTGCCATTTTAATGCTAGATTGGAAACTGTTGTTGTAAGCAAACTCAATCAGCGATATGTGCTTTTCCCATGTATTGTTGAATTCGAGTATGCAACATCTCAGCATATCTTCAAGAATCTGAATGATTCGCTCTGATTGACCATCCGTTTGCGGATGAAAAGCAGTACTAAAATGCAATTTTGTGCGTAAAGTATCTTGCAATATCTTCCAAAATCGCAAGGTAAATCTCGGATCTCTGTCAGACACTATCGATAACGGTATTCCGTGCAATCTCACAATTTCAGCAATATACAATTCAGCTAACTTATCTAAAGAGTAGTCGGTTCTCACTGGAACAAAATGAGATGATTTCATCAGTCTGTCTACTATCACCCAAATTGCATCTTTCTTACTCCGAGATAAGGACAAACCTGACACAAAGTCCATTGTAATTCGCTCCCATTTCCACTCAGGAATCATAATCGGTTGTAACAAACCAGACGGAACTTGATGTTCAGCCTTAACTTGCTGACAAACTAAACACTTCGACACAAAGTCAGAAATATCTCTTTTCATGCCATGCCACCAATAGAGCTGTTTCAGATCATTATACATTTTCGTACTCCCCGGATGTACAGTCAAATGACTATGGTGAGCTTCATTCAAAATCATTTGAATCAACTCTGAATTTCTTGGAACACAAATCCTATCTATGAATCTCAAACAATCATCATTATCGATCCGAAATTTCGATACGACATCCGACTCACACTGAACTCTTTTTGCTAACAACTCATTGTCACTCTTCTGAACTTCACGAATCTGTTGTAAGAACAATGGTTTTACTTTCAATTCAGCTACCACCGCGTTATCATTACACAGATCTATCTGATTACTCAAAGCTCGCAAAGCATATAACAATTTTCGGCTCAAGGCATCAGCTACAACATTAGCTTTACCCAGGTGGTAATCTATCACAAGTTCATAATCTTTCAACAACTCTAACCATCCTCTCTGTCACAAATTCAAATCTTTCTGAGTCATCAAATACTTTAAACTCTTATGGTCAGTATAAATGTGACATTTTTCCCCAAACAGATAGTGACACCAAATCTTCAATGTGAATACAATCGCAGCCAGTTCAAGATCATGCGTTGGGTAGTTCTTTTCGTGCGGCTTTAACTGTCTCAAAGCATATGCAATGACTTTCCCTTCTTGCATCAGCACACAACCCAAACCATTCAACGATGCATCACTGTAAACTATGAATTCTTTGCCTGACTCAGGTTGAATCAACACGGGTGCTTCTGTTAACAGCACTTCCAATTGCTCAAAACTCTGCTGGCACTTTTCTGACCACTCAAATCTAACATCTTTCTGTAACAACTTTGTCAACGAAGTCGCAATCATCGAAAAAAACCTTTCACAAATCGTCTATAATATCCTGCTAGTTCCAAAAAACTACGGACTTCTAACATACTTCTTGGAGGCTTCCATTCCAAAGTAGCAGAGATTTTACCCGGATCAACTCTTATTCCAGCAGCTGATACAGTATGTCCCAAAAACCCAACCTCTCGCAACCAAAATTCGCATTTGCTAAACTTTGCATACAACTGCTTCTCACGTAGTGTTTGTAGCACAGTTCTCAAATGTTTAGCATGCTGACACGAATAAATCAAAATATCATCAATGAATATCACCACAAAGTGATCCAAATACGGTCTAAATATCCGATTCATCAAATCCATAAACACTGCAGGTGCATTTGTTAGTCCGAAAGGCATCACTAAAAATTCATAATGTCCATACCTCGTCCTAAAAGCAGTCTTCGGCACATCAGATTCTTTAACCCTCAACTGATAGTAGCCCAATCTCAAATCTATCTTTGAAAATACTGTAGCTCCTCTCAGTTGGTCAAACAAATCATCGATACGAGGCAACGGATATTTGTACTTTATCGTCACTTTGTTCAACTGTCGATAATCAATACACATTCTCAAAGTTTCGTCTTTCTTTTTCGGAAATAACACAGGAGCTCCCCGGGGTGAGAAACTCGGTCATGCAAATCCCCTGTCAGTCAACTCTCGCAACTGCGAGACTTTAACTCTTTCAATTCTGTTGGTGCCATTCTATATGGAGATATAGAAATGGGAGTGGTCTCCGGCACCAATTCAATACCAAATTCCACTTCCCGGATTGGAGGTAATCCTGGCAGTTCTTCAGGAAACACATCTGGAAATTCACATACCACATGCACTGATTCAACTTTCTTTTCCGACACTTTTGTATCAATCACGTATGCCAAATAAGCTTCACACCCTTTTCTCACAAAATTCATTGCTTTCATCGCAGATACCACGACTGGTAGTCCTTTCATATCACTGGACTTAATTCGAACTAACTCACCATTCTGACTTTTCAACTCAATACTCGGTGATGATGTCTGGAGATGATGCTTCCTCTCGTGCACGTATAGCATAGGCTCGAGCAGGAGCTCTAGCCTCCAATCTCACGGTTGTATTAGTTGTCCCTCTCTGGCTACCATTCACATTTCTGATATTTCTGGGTGCTCTACTTCTAGCCGTCACATTACTCGGTCTTTCATTCTGAACATTTTCCTCTTCGACCATTTTTGGGCAATCTCGAATAAAATGAACTCGGGATCTACACTTATAACAAACTCTATTGTGATACTGGTCCCAGCACTCTCCCACATGTCGTCTTCCACACTGTCTACACTCAGGCTTGTTACTGTTAACACTGCCAACACTTGATTCATTCGGAGCTTGAATTCGTGAACCAGTACTCTGTCTCAAACGATCTCCACTTGGGTGTCCAAACGAAGCATTTGAACGATTACTTGCATCTCTATATCTCTTAGTAGAAGGTTGAGAAAATTTACTCATTGATCTCTTTCTTTCATCACGAGCTTCTGAATCAGCTTTCTTCTTTTCCTTACTGAGCTCTTCAGCTTTGCACGCTCTTTCAACTAACACAACAAATTCATTTATATGGAGTATCCCAACCAATAACTTGATGTCTTCATTTAATCCCTCTATAAAACGTTTGCACATAGTACTTCAGTCGAGACACATTCTCTCGCATATTGACTCAATCTTACAAATTCTTGCTCATATTCAGTAACAGACAACCGGCCGTGTTTCAATTCTAGAAACTCTCTACGTTTCCGATCAAAAAAGCTTTGACTGATATACTTCTTTCTGATTTCAGTTTGAAAGAAGTCCCAAGTGATTCTCTCTCTCGAAACCACAAATATCAATGTTTTCCACCAGTTGTAAGCCGAGTCTCTCAACAAGGAAACTGCACACTTAATGCACTCATCAGGATTCAATGACATCTCATCAAATACTCTGATTGTGTTCTCAAGCCAAAACTCGGCTCGCTCAACATCGTCATCAGAAGTGGCTCTAAATTCTTTGGCTCCATACTTGCGAATCTTATCCACAAGAGGTTTATTCAATCTATTCGGATCTACAACTTGAGGCACAATAGGTACTTGCAGGGGTGGAGGTTGTGGAGCAGCCAGATTCGTTCGAACGAACTCTGTAAACCACTCACTTATCATTCGGAAGAAGGCTTGCTTAGCCTCTCCTCCCTCACTACTATCATTCGGCCTAGAGGTAGCCGGCGATGTCCCTTGAGCGGGAGTAGGCGCATTACTTTCTACATCGTCAGCAACTACTCGATCGGGATCCATTACTATATAAAAACACATTTTCAAATGGCAGATTTCATCACACTATCGCAGTTTCAAATATGGCATGTATAGCTAGACTCATTAACACTACGTTAGTCCAAGAATCTACTAAACCGTAGCTCTGATACCAACTAAATGTAACACCCCTATCCTGTACCCGTCGCCGGATTAGGGTTAAGGGCATTACCTGACAGATCGGATACTTTTATAAACATTTACAGAAATTTCATACAACCTTCAGTAACAATAATCATAATGTCCCTTAAATCAGTCATCGAGACCTTAAGCATGCTTACCATTTAAGTCGGGACTAAATCGAACCACATAAAGAATTCTCGAAAAATTTAAAACTTTAGTAAACTACAGGGGAGGCACGCCTGTGGGAGGAGACCGTGTGCCCTCCACGGCTTCTAGACACCCCCGTGTATCCATCCGTGTCTATATACTGACTATACCAACACGGTCATTAGGCACGCCCGCGTGCCATGGCCGTGTACTACAAGGTCATTTACTGACTTCCCCACCACGGCCACCAAGGACGCCCGTGTATTTGGCCCTGTACTTTTTAGTTAGCTACTGACTTGCACACCACGGCCAAATGACACACCTGTGTCGAGGCCGTGTGATGCTAAATTGCATCCTACAATTCACCCACGGTCGTGTGCCACAACCGTGTGACATTATAGGCCATTTACAAGGCCAAATTGCCACCCACTTAGGGTCAAACCTACAACCAACACATACCAAAACATATCATGCACATAAGGCAGCCAAAAACTTTCCAAAATGACCATTCAATCAAAGCATTTAATACCAATTCCAACCATGGCAAAACTTATCACATCACAAGCATAATACATTCAATACCAAACATCATTCCTTCTCAATTTCACTAATTTGTGCTAGCATTTGATCAACACAAAGTTACCATTCAATAATCAATTTCTCAACCTACAAACCATACCAAAAGATGCATCACATATACCAAGTTCATTCATGTTAAAGCTAGCACATATCTAGCCACATCTCATGGCTACTTACAAACATTAAACATGAACCAAATGACCAGCCTATACATGCCATATTATAGCTAGGTACATCATTCCAAAATACCCCAAAATAGATTGCCGATAGTGTGACTGAGAAGTTGACGATCCCCTGATCCGAGGTAGCTTTGCTGACGCTGCAAAGCAAAGAAACAAATCACACAGTAAGCTTTATAAAGCTTAGTAAGTTCATAACATAATACATAATACCAACATGGCATCACATAGACTAATGTTTACTACCACAAATATAATACCATTCACAACCAATATGTTCAATAAACTCATCCACACCCACATTCATAGTTTCACCAATCACATAGATTCCGAGCGTACCTTAGCCAACACTTAGTTGTCAAATACTTTTGCTAATCAATAATCACGATTCATTTCGATCCACACTCGTTTCTTCCTCGATTCATTCGCACACTTAGTGCCTAATTAATTAGCCGGAGCTTAATTAGCATCGTACACTTAGTACATCTATCCCAAACTGATTTTAAATCGACATCGCACACACAGTGTCAACCACCTAGCCGAAGCTTATATTGCTCCGCACATACAGTGCTATAATTTCCGATCACATTTTCGAATACACACACTTCGTGCCATTTAACTCAATCTATCATATAGAATTCATTTTGTAATAATATCAGACCATTTATTTCATAGCATTAAACATAGCTAGATACAGGTATTATGTCTGAACTTACCTCGGATGTCAAAATACCGAAATGGTTGATTAATCGAGCACTTTCTCTTTGCCTCGATCTCGATCCGAACCACTCATTTCTTGGTCTATACATATTTAAATTCAATCCATTTAATCACCATTTCATTCAATTTAATCCAAACACACATATTTAGGGCATTTTACACATTAGCCCTCACATTTTCACATTTAGACACTTTAGTCCCTATTTCACAAAATCATCAAATACACAAAATTCCAATATACATGTGATTGGCCGAATTCTCCCCATGCTTATACAAGCCCACACATTTCATTTATTTCACATTTTAACCCTTCAATTTGCTATTTTCACAATTTAGCCCTAATTAGCTAAATTCACCTAAAATTTAAAAACAACACATGTTAATCCAACACCAAGTTCTCATATTAACTACCAACTAGCACATAGCTCAAATTTTCATCAATGGCTCATCACAAAAACATCATCAATTCACAAAATTTCAACATGGGTTAGCTAGAGCATAAAGCAACAATTAAGAAAACATAGATATTATCAAAAACCGAACATAAAACACTTACTAATTGAAGCTTAAAGTGGCCGAATGTTTGAAAGCCTTAAACCCTTTATTTTCGTTCTTTTGCAAACGGTGGAAGAAGATGAACACACCCACTTACTCTTGATTTTTTTTTGTTTTATTATAACATATATATTATTATGCCATTTACTAAATTAACCTTTTAATCAATAAATAAAACATTTAAACATCAAGGTCACACTTGTCCATTGCCATTCACTATCATACTTATGGCATAATTGCCTCATAAGGCCTCCACCTTTAAAAGCCAACAACAATTAAGCACTTATAAATCAGCACATAGCTTTTACTCTTTACGCGATTTAGTCCTTTCTCTTAATTCGACACATAAACGATTAAATTATCACATAGAATTTTCACACAGACTATATCATATAATATTCACACAGAAAATAATATTAAAATATTTTTTTACGACCTCAAGTTTGTGGTCTCGAACCACTGTTCCGACTAGGGTCTAAACTGGGATGTTACAATAAGATAACTTTTGATTTTGAATTTTAGGCCAGACTTGATGACTGTTACCATTATTCTGAGATAGAATTTGTGCACTGAGTAATTCAGAGCTTATGCAGAAAATTTTATACGAAGCTCAGTAGTAGCTCGTTTGTTCATTCAGGGAGTAATAAAATGTATAGTTATTTGAAATAGATGTTCTGGTGATCGGGTATGTAACATGATAGATTAGTTGAGTTATATGTTTCAGAGACTGTCCGATCAAAAATAGTACAAAAAGTAAAAATGATTTGTGGCAGATTAGAATCCACTTCAGATTGTCAAATTACACATGTGAATTTGAAAATGAGGATATTAAATTCCCGTTCAGCGATAGCATGCTTCCAAAAGTATTGCCTTGGAAAAAGATTCAAAATGTGTTTTGTGTATCTATGTTGGAATGGTATCGATTGGATTCTTTGAGTATGAATTAAGATCTGCCGATGTGTTGTATAACAAAGAACCGATCGAAATTTTGACACGAGAGATTAAAAAGTTGGGAAATAAAAGCATAACCTTTGTGAAGGTTCTATGGCAGTGTCACGAGATAGAGGAGTCTACATGGAAATCTGATTTATATTCCAGTAAGATTTTTGGGGACGAAAATCCCTAAGGGGGGAGAGTTGTAACAATCTAATTTTGGGTCTAGTCGGAACAGTGCTTTCGGGACCACAAATCCGACGCAGAAAAATTTATCTTTATTATATTTTTATGGTCTACGGTTTTATGGAATGATTTTGTGAAAATTTTGTTTGAAAATTTTGACGTTTGGCGACTCAATTTAGTCAAAAGGACTAAATTGTAATAAGTGCAAAATGTGAGTTCTATAGGTTAAAGGTGTCTAACTGTTATGAAATTTTAAATTGGAGGTCCTTAAATGGTGATTAGACCATTGGTTAAGTTGGTAGACAAAAATGGACATGGTTTGGTATGTTTCTAAAGTTTTTCATTAAGGGCATTTTAGTAATTTGGTAATTAAATGAATTAAAAAGCCAAAGTAAAGCCAAAATTTGTCCATTTTCTTCCTCCTTGGCCGATTTTTACAAGGAGAACCATGTCTAGGGTTTGTCAAGCTTTCAAGCTCGATTGTAAGTCCGTTCTAGCACCATTTTTAATGATTTTTATATTTTTGAAATCCTTGTAACATGATCTATCTATTTCTACCACTAATTTAAGATATGATCAAGGTCTAGGGTTTGACCCATATTAGACAGGTGTGTATTTTGATGTTTTATGGTAGAAAATGCATGTTTGTTGTTTGTTAAATGACTTTTGCTAAGTGTTTTTCGGTAAAAATGTCAAAAAGGACTTATTTGTAAAAGTTATAAAATGAGTAGAAAAATATCAATAAATGAAAATTGTGGGCTTTTATGAGTATGAAAATTGTTTCAGCTAGGCTTAGGTGTGAAGAAATTGAATGAAATTCATTTTATGAGCCTAGGGACTAAAGAGTAAAATGTCAAAGTTTAGGGGCAAAAATGTAATTTTTCCATAATGTGAATTTTGGAATGAATTGAATAATGTGATGATTAAATGAGATGACTTTGGTATTATAGATCAAGAAAAATGAAGTTCGGGTCTAGATCGGGGGAAAACCAAAGTGTTTGACGATTAGGTCCATTTCCGCTATTTTTGTATCGAGGTAAGTGATCGTGTGTCAGAGTCTTAAAAATTTATAAAAATAATGATCGAGCCTAGAAACTAACTATGACAACAATTGAGGCAAGCGCACCTATCGAATTGTAGTATAGTTTAGTGGCAAGACCGGATTGTCGAACCCAAAGGAACGAAAAGTACTAATACTAACTTTCTTTTTATTATTTAGCCTAAGAATTAAGGGAATTGTTATTTAATCTAAAATTAACTAACAACTAAGCTAAAGATGCAAAGACAAAGAGAAGGAATTGGGAAAATACTTGTGGGAAAAACCAATTGATTAAGAAAATACCCGAGGAAGAATCCACCTAGACTTCACTTATTATTTAACTCTGAACCAGACGGTTTATTCACTTGACTTGACCTATAGGATTCCCTAATGTATATTAATACCTCTCTCTCGAGGCTACTAACGTCTAACCCTAGGTTGATTAATTGAAATATCTTTCTAATTAAAACCCCTAGAATTGCATGAACTCGATCTATGGACTCCCATATTAGGTTTGACCCTAATCCGGCAGATTTTCGTCATCCTATCTCTAGGGTTGCGATCAACTCCGCTTAACTATGCTAGATCTACTCTTAGACATTGTCTATTCATCCTCTGCCTAAGCACATCAATACTTGAATCAATATCCTGAAATATTCAAACGAGAATTAAGAACACATAGTTAAGAACAAATCAAGTATTTATCATATAGTTCAGAAAACAATAACAAGATCCGTCTTAGGTTTCATCCCCCTCAGGTATTTGAGGGTTTAGTTCATAATAATAAAAGATACATCTTAGAAGAAAATATAAATCAAACCATAAAAAAACCCTAAAACCCCCTAAAGGAATTGAAGGGAAGATCCTCCGTCTTGAGTATATCTCCGGCTTCTTGAGATGAATCATCTGGCTTTCTTCGAGTAAATTCCACAATTCTGGCCTCTCTGGCTTGGCTCTTCGGCCTAACTGGATGCCCCCTGAAGGTTGGCCTCTAGGGTGTTTATATAGGCTTTTGGAATGGCTTTCTTTTCCTCTAAGTACCCAAATCCGAATGAAATTCAAACAGGTCACGTCAGAGACACGCCCATGGCACACGCCCGTGTGAATCGTGGCCAGGTCATGTTCGAGTCTGTTAAAGAGGCACGGCCGTGTGGTCTTGCGCCCAGGCCGTGTCAATTTCGTGATTTGGCCCATTTACTCCGTTTTAGGCTCGTTTCTCGTTCTTTTCATCCTCCGGTGCTTTCCTAAGTATAAAACATGAAATTAAAGGATTAGGAGCACCAAATTCCACAATTCAAAGCTTAAATCATCCAAAAGTATGTTAAATGTGGGATTAAAATATGTATATATTACGGTTTATCAAATAACCCCACACTTAAGCATTTGCTTGTCCTCAAGCAAAATCCTTAACTCACAATTAATGTAACACCCCAACCCCGGTCAATACGCCACGACCGAATCTGGTATGTCACTGAGGAAAAGGTTTTGAAAAGAATCGAATTAAGAATTAGAATTTTAGTGAAAAACTCCTTTAAAATTCTATATTTGTAGAAAACAAATGTATAATAAGTTTAAACTGATAATTTACTTTGAAATTTCATAAAAAAAAAACTTTAAAGCTTAGTTGATAATTCATAGGTTAGAAAACATTTGTATCATTTAAGAAAAACTCGAATTAATACTATGAAAACATTTGCATTTGAATGTGGAAACTTAATATTTGGAAATCATTTAAATTGTAGAAACACTAAATTTACATTTTACTATCAAACTATTTTTATTACTCGATGGTAAGATTTTGAAACCATTGCGTTTTTTTATAATTTTAGAAAACTTTGGGCTCAATTATTAAATTAACCAAATAATTTATAAGCCATATTTAAAACATATTCAAAGCATATAAATAATCCAAAACATAATTAAAGAGGCCTTATTACAAACCCAAAATAAAACAAAAACCAAATTAAAATAATTTAAAGTACCCCAAATCGAAGTTCACGTAAAATCAAATTTTATTGCATGGCCTCCTCGAGTTCATCTGGCTCCTCAATCCGCGATCTCATGAATCACCTGAAATGATAAGGGAGAGGGTGAGTCACCAAGACTCAGTGCATAATCCCTCTCCCGGTTAATGCAACATTCTTACACAATTTATAATCAAGCAACATACATATAATGCACCCAACCTAGCCATCCATAACTCCTTTCCTACCCCGTGTGGTACCAAACCACTGGTGGTGCCAAACCACTGGTGACCCAAAGTTACGATATCCAAAATGTGATACCAAATCACTGGTGACCAAAGTCACGAATAAACAAGTTGTGGGGCCAACCCACATGTGATACCAAATCACTGGCGACGATCCCATATCTCAAAAGTGGGGCCAACCCACAGTGGTGTTAAACCACAGGGACGAGTCGCTATGAGGTGCCAAACCTCTGGTGTCCCAAAGACACAAATGTGATAACAAATCACTGGAGGTGCCAAACCTCTGGTGTCCAAAGACACGGATATCAAATCCTTCCCCCTCCACTCATGTTCCCAAACCAATGTATTAAGAGTATCAATCATGCCATCATACTTGATATGATCATATAACATATTTAAATAATAGATCATGATATCAATCAACATATATTAACATCATATTGAAATGGACTTACCCGAATCCTTGCACATACCCATCAAGGTATCTTATCAAAATCTCATAGATTCCCACTTTAATAACATGGTTAGACAATATATATATGTATATAACCGAATTATAAAGTGTGTAAGATACACACCTTTCACCAACGCAAATACTAACTTTCAAAGATCCGATCTACCGCACTAGATCACCTTGTCCTACATTCGGCCAAACCACAACACTTTAATCAAGACCATTCAGCCAACATCATATCTTAATCCCAATAGCCTTAGGCTTTCTCAACCAACTTAAAGAATATTGAATCCGTACCACTTGACTTACCAACTTCGATTGCTAAAGGAATGGGGCTTAGATCGATTGCTTCCGAAGTCCCAAAGAGCCTATCTTCCAAAACCGATTGAAGGAAACCCAAGGATTATCTACCCTTATTGATATTCGGCCAAAACAACACCAAAAGAGAGTGGAAAGTTTCGGCAATATGGTTAAAAGGTGAAGAGATTTTCGGCTATGGTTTTGAAAAGAAGAAATCAATTGATTTGAGACTAAAAAGAAATGAAATTCGAGAGTAGAGAAGAGAATAAAAAATAAGAGAGGGAGGATTCGGTTTAATCAACAATGGAAGAAAAGAAAAGAGAGTTTGGAGAAGAGAGAGGTTCGGCCAAAAGAAAGAAAAAGGAAATATGATTTTGAGCAAATACCAAAAGAAAGAAAAGAGAGAGATGGGAGAAAGAGTGCACTAAAATGCAAAATGTGTTTTCGGTTTCAAAGGAGAAATGAGAGAAGAATTAGAATTTGGTTCAACACAAAAATGAGAGCTAAAATCCAAAGCAAATTTGCACTAAAATGCCTAGGTACATTCGGCCAAAGAGGGAGTTTTTTTTTGGAGAGAAAAAGAAACAAAAGCCAAAAGGTGCACAAATGCTTAAGTTGGCCAACTATTCCCCCCCAAACTTCCTATCAACATTCGGCCACCCCCCTAGCCACACATGCCGTCCACATACAAGCACTAAAGGCCTTGGAAAAGTTTCCAAAACATCTTCCTCAAGCCAAGCCTTATGTCCCCCCATCCTTCCATAACCTTAAGATTCCTTTCCCAAAGTACAAACTTTCCTAAACCAATATTCAACTTACCAAAAATTGAAAGTCCAACCTATCATAATTAGAATTTGACCGTCCACTAATGCTAGGATACACATAAAACAAAAATAAAGTCTTCAAAATGCTAATCATGCTACTCGAACCTCTACCCTCAAACAAACCTTCATGCATCATAACCACCTTGCCACTAACTCCTCATGTGCTAAATTTAACACTTAAATTAACTTAAGTGTCAAGTTCACTTAATCCACTTCATTAAATATACAATACTAACAATTATTCTAGCTTCATTAATAATAGCAAGCCTTCACCATACAATGCTAAACACACAAAAATTCATACCCGAGCCACACAAATGATACTCTAATTTTTAGGATGTTACAATTCTACCCCCTTAAGAAAATTTCGTCCTCAAAATTACCTGATCAAAAGAGTTGAGGATACTGCTGCCTCATCGCATCCTCCGGTTCCCAAGTAGCTTCTTCTACGCCATGATTTCGCCATAAAACCTTCACTAAAGGAACTGACTTCCTACGCAAAACTTTCACATCTCGATCTAGAATCTGCACAGGTTCTTCTTCTATCGTCAAATCTGGACTCACCTCTATTTCCTCTACTGCCACAACATGCGATGGATCAGAACGATAGCGTCTAAGCATGGAGACATGGAATACATCGTGAATCTGACTCAACTGTAATGGCAACTCGAGCTGATAAGCTACTGGTCCCACTCGTCTCAACACCTTATACGGCCCAATGAACCTTGGACTTAACTTACCTTTTCTCCCAAATCTTAACACTTTCTTCCATGGCGAGACCTTCAGAAAAACTTTGTCACCCACGGCAAACTCCATATCCCTCCGCTTGAGATCGGCATATGACTTCTGCCTATCCGAAGCTTCCTTCAACCGAGCTTGAATCAATTTCACCTTATCCTCCGTTTCTGCAACCAACTCTGGTCCTAACATATGACGCTCACCCAACTCTATCCAGCAAGTAGGTGTGCGACATCTTTTACCATACAACGCCTCATATGGTGCCATCTTAATGCTTGTCTGATAACTATTGTTGTACGCGAACTCAGCTAATGGTAAAAACTCTTCCCAGCTGCCTCTGAAGTCCAAAACACAACCTCTCAACATATCCTCTAAAATCTGAATAACCCTTTCTGACTGTCTGCCAGACTGTGGATGAAATGCCGTACTGAAATCCAATTGCGTACCCAAAGCCTGATGTAACGCTCTTCAAAACCTCGGCGTAAATCTGGGATCTCTGTCTGAGATGATCGACACTGGCACACCGTGCAACCTCACTATCTCCGCCACATACAACTTAGCTAACCTCTGAAGCGAGTAATCCACCCTTATCGGAATGAAATGAGCTGACTTAGTCAAACGATCCACAATCACCCAAACTGAGTCCTTCTTACTAGGTGTGAGAGGTTATCCACTGACAAAGTCCATAGCGATCCTCTCCCACTTCCACTGTGGAATCTTCACCGGCTGAAGTAATCCAGACGGCAACTGATGTTCAGCCTTGACTTGCTGACACGTCAGACATTTACCCACAAACTCAGTTACCTCCCGCTTCAGACCCGGCCACCAAAACTGCTATCTTAAATCCCGATACATCTTACTACCTCCAGGATGCATAGCATATGGGCTGCTATGTGCGTCCTGAAGAATCCTTTGCCTCAACTCAACATCCTTCGGTATACAAGCTCTCCCTTGAAAGCACAATACTCCATCACTGGACAAACTATAATCCTCTAAACCACCATTCTGAACCTGCAACCACCGATCATTCAAACCATCATCCTCTAGCTGTTTCTTCTTGATCTGATCTAACCAAGTCGGCTTGACTTGCAATTCAGCCAAAAGACACCCATCGTCATACAAACTGAGACGAGCAAACATCAATCTTAAATCTGATACAACCTTACGGCTCAACGCGTCTGCTACCACGTTAGCCTTGCCCGGATGATACTCAATCGAACAGTCGTAGTCCTTCAACAACTCAATCCATCTACGCTGCCTCAAATTCAAATCCTTTTGAGTCAAAAGATACTTAAGACTCTTGTGATCCGTGTAGACTATCGACTTCTTTCCGTACAAATAGTGTCTCCAAATCTTCAAAGCGAAAACCACTACTGCAAATTCCAAGTCATGCGTCGGATAATTAACCTCATGTGGTCTCAAATGTCGAGATGCATAAGCCACTACCTTCCCTTCCTGCATCAACACACATCCCAAACCAGTATGTGATGCATCACAAAAAACCGTAAATTCTTTGCCTGCCTCAGGTTGAATCAAAACTGGAGCTTCAGTCAGAATCTTCTTCAACTTGTCGAAGCTTTCTTGCTGCTTTTCAGTCCACATAAATGGAACTCCTTTCCTCAACAACTTGGTCATCGGTGCTGCTATCAAAGAAAATCCCTCTACAAATCTTTGATAATACCCCGCCAGACCTAGGAAACTCCGAATCTTAGCCACTGACTTAGGCGGCTTCCAGTCCAACACTGCCTTAATCTTCCGAGGATCCACTCTAATCCCCTCAGCTAATACTACGTGACCCAAGAAAGTCACCTCCCTAAGTCAGAATTCGCACTTACTAAATTTAGCGTAAAGCTGCTTTTCCCTCAAAATCTGCAACACTACTCGCAAATGCGCATCATTCTCCTCCTCTGACTTTGAGTATACTAAAATATCATCTATAAATACCACAACAAACTGATCCAAAAACTACTGGAATACCCGATTCATCATGTCCATGAATGCTGCTGGCGCGTTAGTCAACCCAAACGGCATCACCAGAAACTCGTAGTGCCCATACCGAGTGCGAAATGCCGTCTTATGGATATCAGCCTCTTTCACCTTAAGCTGATGATACCCAGACCTTAAATCAATCTTGGAGAAAACCGCTGCCCCTTTAAGCTGATCAAACAAGTCATCTATCCTCGGCAATAGATACTTGTTTTTGATCGTCAGCTTATTCAACTGGCGGTAGTCTATACACATCCGCATCGTACCATCCTTCTTTTTGACAAAAAGTACCGGCGCTCCCCAAGGTGAAACACTTGGTCGAATGAAACCTCGATCCAACAGCTCCTGAATCTGAGCCTTCAATTCCATCAATTCCTTCGGTGCCATCCTATACGGAGCTATAGACACTGGCACCGTTCCGGGTAACAGATCTATACCGAATTCGACTTCACGATCCGGAGGCAGCCCCGAAAGTTCTTCTGGAAATACATCAGCATATTCCTTTACAGTTCGGACATTCCCCATGGTAGACTCCTTAGCTTCCAAAGCACACACATGGACTACAAATGCCTCACATCCCTTCCTGACCATCTTCACAGCTTTCAACGCAGATACCACATTAGATAGATAATCTCTTCTATTACCTATCATGACCACCTCTTTACCCTCAACTGTCTTCAAAACCATGCGCTTAGCAGCGCAATCCAGACTTGCTTGGTACTTAACCAACCAGTCCATTCCAAGAATCAAATCGAACTCCTCAAACGGTAGTTCCATCAGATCAGCCACAAACACTACTCCTTGGAGTTCTAGGGGTACATCCCTATACAGCTTATCTACTTCTACAGAGTGATCTAGAGGGCTAAGTACTGTCATCCTCCTAGAAGCAGTCTCAGAAACTAAGCTCATGGTCTCTACTATGCTACTAGCAACGTAAGAATGCGTCGAACCCACATCTATCAAAGCAGTATATGGAACACCAAAGATTAAGAACGTACCGGTTATGACGTTCGGTGCGTCGCCCTCCTCTCGACGTCTCGCAGCATACACCAAACCAGGCTGCCTAGCCTCAGTGCTGCTTGCACCTCTGCCCGATGATTCGCGACCTCGACCATAACCATTACCTCCTCTACCATTACCACGACCTCTCTGAGGTGACGGTCCCTCCTTTCTGAACTGAGCACGACCTTGACCCTCAGACTGATTCTTGGCTAGCTTACGTGGACAGTCCCTCACACGATGATCCAGCGAACCACACTCAAAACATCCTTTCCCTCCGGTCCAACATTCGCCCCAATGAAATTTCCCGCATCGGTTACACTGTGCTTGTCTCTGATTAGCAGTAATAGGCCTTACAGATTGATTCGATCCACTATGCGTAACCCTCTTCTGAGAATTACCGGCTGACCCGGATGATCCAAAACCTCTCTTATGCCTATTCCTCTCGTGACTCTACCTTGCAGATTCCTTTATTCCTTCAGCAATCTTAGTCTTTTCAACCAGCGCAGCAAACTCTCGCTCCTGATGTGGAGCAATCAGCAACCTCAGCTCGTCTCTCAAACCATCCTCGAACCGAACACATCGCTCGTGCTCCGAAGCCACAATACCTCCAGCATATCGGCTCAATCTTAAGAACTCAGCCTCTTATTCTGATACGGACTTACTCCCTTGGACCAAACTCAGAAATGCCTTACGTTGCGCATCAACGTAACTAGACCCAATATACTTCTTCTGGTACGCTGCCTTAAAATAGTCCCAAGTGAGATCTTCCGCCGCAGCACTGTTCCGCACCGTGATCCACCACTGATATGACTCATCCCGAAGAAGTGACACTATCCCTTTCAGCTTTTCCTCAGCATTTAGATCCAAATCATCCATGATTCGCTCCGTCGCCTCTAACCAATATTCAGCCGAACTGGGAGCTACACCCGAAACACCTCAAAATACCTCGGCTCCATTGGCTCGGAGTCGCTCAGGTACAGATTTTCGAGCTCCCGCGCCTTCACCTACTCCAGCTACCCTCTCAAGAACTCGCAGCATCGCCTGAGACACTGCGTCATTCCCCGTTTGGTCCTGATGCTCAACTCCAACCGCTGGTGGTGGTGGTGGTGGGGGTACCTCATTCTCGGATCCTTGACCAGACCTCACTGGCTCAGACACAGCCATCCTACCCCTACCGCGTCCACGTATAACACGACCCTGACCTCGAGTACTCATATCTAAAGTCTCGACTTATCTGATTTAAAAGTTTTACGAATTAGTCATTATTCCACTATCTTTTAAACACAGTTTTATGAATAATTTTAATAGGAAGTTGTTTCGCGAGTACATCCAACCTATAGTTTTGGGTCTCTAAAGTAGTTCCTACTACTATACAGTCATACCATCATTATCATCATATCATCAAAATTAACAGTTTGAGGTACTTACCCGGGCGGATTGATGCCGGAGACTCGGTGCCATGCTTTTCCAACCATATAATTTTAAACAATAACATTTTAAAACTATACTTTAAAACATTTTGGGCCTCGGGCCCACAGCCGAGCTTTTGAACTTAGCTCTGATACTAATTTGTAACACCCCAAACCCGGTCAATACGCCACGACCGAATCTGGTATGTCACTGAGGAAAAAGTTTTGAAAAGAATCGAATTAAGAATTAGAATTTTAGTGAAAAACTCCTTTAAAATTCTATATTTGTAGAAAACAGATGTATAATAAGTTTAAACTAATAATTTACTTTGAAATTTCATAAATAAAACTTTAAAGCTTAGTTGATAATTCATAGGTTAGAAAACATTTGTATCATTTAAGAAAAACTCGAATTAATACTATGAAAACATTTGCATTTGAATGTGGAAACTTAATATTTGGAAATCATTTAAATTGTAGAAACACTAAATTTACATTTTACTATCAAACTATTTTTATTACCCGATGGTAAGATTTTGAAACCATTGCGTTTTTTTTTATAATTTTAGAAAACTTTAGGCTCAATTATTAAATTAACCAAATAATTTATAAGCCATATTTAAAACATATTCAAAGCATATAAATAATCCAAAACATAATTAAAGAGGCCTTATTACAAACCCAAAATAAAACAAAAACCAAATTAAAATAATTTAAAGTACCCCAAATCGAAGTTCACGTAAAATCAAATTTTATTGCATGGCCTCCTCGAGTTCATCCGGCTTCTCAATCCGCGATCTCACGAATCACCTGAAATGATAAGGGAGAAGGTGAGTCACCAAGACTCAGTGCATAATCCCTCTCCCGGTTAATGCAACATTCTTACACAATTTATAATCAAGCAACATACATATAATGCACCCAACCTAGCCATCCATAACTTCTTTCCTACCCCGTGTGGTACCAAACCACTGGTGGTGCCAAACCACTGGTGACCCAAAGTCACGATATCCAAAATGTGATACCAAATCACTGGTGACCAAAGTCACGAATAAACAAGTTGTGGGGCCAACCTACGTGTGATACTAAATCACTGGCGACGATCCCATATCTCAAAAGTGGGGCCAACCCACGGTGGTGTTAAACCACAGGGACGAGTCGCTATGAGGTGCCAAACCTCTGGTGTCCCAAAGACACAAATGTGATACCAAATCACTGGAGGTGCCAAACCTCTGGTGTCCAAAGACACAGATATCAAATCCTTCCCCCTCCACTCATGTTCCCAAACCAATGTATTAAGAGTATCAATCATGCCATCATACTTGATATGATCATATAACATATTTAAATAATAGATCATGATATCAATCAACATATATTAACATCATATTGAAACGGACTTACCCGAATCCTTGCACATACCCATCAAGGTATCTTATCAAAATCTCATAGATTCCCACTTTAATAACATGATTAGACAATATATATATGTATATAACCGAATTATAAAGTGTGTAAGATACACACCTTTCACCAACGCAAATACTAACTTTCAAAGATCCGATCTACCGCACTAGATCATCTTGTCCTACATTCGGCCAAACCACAACACTTTAATCAAGACCATTCGGCCAACATCATATCTTAATCCCAATAGCCTTAGGCTTTCTCAACCAACTTAAAGAATATTGAATCCTTACCACTTAACTTACCAACTTCGATTGCTAAAGGAATGGGGCTTAGATCGATTGCTTCCGAAGTCCCAAAGAGCCTATCTTCCAAAACCGATTGAAGGAAACCCAAGGATTATCTACCCTTATTGATATTCGGCCAAAACAACACCAAAAGAGAGTGGAAAGTTTCGGCAATATGGTTAAAAGGTGAAGGGATTTTCGGCTATGGTTTTGAAAAGAAGAAATCAATTGATTTGAGACTAAAAAGAAATGAAATTCGAGAGTAGAGAAGAGAATAAAAAATAAGAGAGGGAGGATTCGGTTTAATCAACAATGGAAGAAAAGAAAAGAGAGTTTGGAGAAGAGAGAGGTTCGGCCAAAAGAAAGAAAAAGGAAATATGATTTTGAGCAAATACCAAAAGAAAGAAAAGAGAGAGATGGGAGAAAGAGTGCACTAAAATGCAAAATGTGTTTTCGGTTTCAAAGGAGAAATGAGAGAAGAATTAGAATTTGGTTCAACACAAAAATGAGAGCTAAAATTCAAAGCAAATTTGTACTAAAATGCCTAGGTACATTCGGCCAAAGAGGGAGTTTTTTTTTTTGGAGAGAAAAAGAAACAAAAGCCAAAAGGTGCACAAATGCTCAAGTTGGCCAACTATTCCCCCCCAAACTTCCTATCAACATTCGGCCACCCCCCTAGCCACACATGCCGTCCACATACAAGCACTAAAGGCCTTGGAAAAGTTTCCAAAACATCTTCCTCAAGCCAAGCCTTATGTCCCCCCATCCTTCCATAACCTTAAGATTCCTTTCCCAAAGTACAAACTTTCCTAAACCAATATTCAACTTACCAAAAATTGAAAGTCCAACCTATCATAATTAGAATTTGACCGTCCATTAATGCTAGGATACACATAAAACAAAAATAAAGTCTTCAAAATGCTAATCATGCTACTCGAACCTCTACCCTCAAACAAACCTTCATGCATCATAACCACCTTGCCACTAACTCCTCATGTGCTAAATTTAACACTTAAATTAACTTAAGTGTCAAGTTCACTTAATCCACTTCATTAAATATACAATACTAATAATTATTCTAGCTTCATTAATAAAAGCAAGCCTTCACCATACTATGCTAAACACACAAAAATTCATACCCGAGCCAACACAAATGATACTCTAATTTTTAGGATGTTACAACTAAAATGAACTTCCTTGATTCATAATATTCATTAATAGTGTTTCATCATAATTCAAAGATAATTCATACATTGATAATTTAAGTAGAAGGGTCTTAAAGATTCAAACAATGAAAGTCATAGTTTTTGAAGCACGAAAACATATGTGTTTTCCCTTACCTAATTAATTACCTTTAATCCAAAATCAACAAAAGTTGACATCCTCACTAAAGATTCACTCAAATCACTCAAAGTGTTTTAAGGTTCAAAATTAAGCACTCAACAATCGAACATGAAAAGTTAATCCCATAGACTTGCATGAAAATCAAATCTTCACCACTGTAAAATGAGATGATACACAAATCAAAAGGTCTTTAAAAAGGTTGTAATGGGGATTGGGTTAAATGTGTGGATAAAGGCTGAATTTAAAGGTATAGAATTGAGATTGAATTGTCAATTTACCTAACTAGAAAAATGAACATCAATTGAAAACTTTGAAACTAATAATACAAGCTTCTTCTTCAAGATGTGAAAATTAAATGTATAAGCTCACCTAATTATAGAACTAATGATGAATATACTTTGATTTTTTTAAGAACAAATCATTAAAATAATGAGAAAGATAGAACCTAGTTAGGACACTGTTCACAATTAAATCTCGACAAAAAGGGAGTCAAGGAATGGTGATAACAAATACAAGGTGGGTTTTGGGTTAATATTAGTAGGTGAGTCAATAAATGGGTTGTTAGGATCAAAGGGGTCCACTAAGGGTTAATTGTAAGGGTAAGCTTTTTAGTGGAGTAAGTGGGTTAAATCCTAAGTGCCTTTATCATCTCTGTATATCAAATCAATGATGTGGTCTCAACATGTATAATCGAAGCAAGTTCCAGAATAACAAATCAATGTTGACACACTCATAATCAAAAAGTGAGCACGAAAGAATGTATGCTCTAAAAGGCTCAAAATCTCACAAAAATTATGGGTTTTTGATATCAACCTTGTAAATTTCAAAATTCAAGGTAATAATTAGATTCAGGTAGATAACCTAACAAAATTTTAATTTTTGAAAATAGACTGATCATACTTGATTCTCTAGTCTCCTAAAGTTTAAATCATCACTGCACAATTATCAATGACTTAATCCAAAACATATCAATAAAAATCATGATTAAAAGGAAATTTCATTCTAATAGTAATATGAGAAAATTACTTAAGAACAAGATATAATTTAGGGCTTTTTAAATAATACTATAGTTAACCCCCCACACTTAAGATGTACATTGTCTTCAATGTACAAAGATAGATAATAGCCAAATACTAATAAAATCATAAGGTAGGAAGAGAAGTGAACTTCCTGAATTTTGGACAGATTCCTTGAGAATGAAACTTGTAGGGATGGAGTAGATGAAAGGCATGATGAACTAAGCAAAGGTGAAGGTATGTGAAAATTTTCCATTTCCTTAGTAGCAATTTGAACCTTTTGGAACTGCAGAGTCATCAGTAACTTTTTAGGGGGTTTTGTTATGATATTTACTCGAAGATTAGATAGTCGGAGATAAAAGAAATTGGACTTTTACTAATAAAAGTTTTGAACAAAATAGAAGGTAAAGTTGTTAACTATCAAATTATGATAAAAGGGTACATCAAAATCAAATAAAAGCAAAAACAAAGATAAAAATAAAAATAAAAAGGACTCAAAAGTCCTTATCATCGGTTGGATCGCGAGGTGGTGGAGGCGGCGATATGTGAAAGTGATGACAAATCTGCTGAAGAGTCGCCTCAATCCCGTCAAATCGTCGAGCGGTGTTATTGAATTGTTGAGTACAGTAATGCTTGAATTGAGTGAGACATTCAGAGATGTCTGAAAGTAAAACTGCCGCATGAACTGGGTGATGGCTCAGTTGTGGTTCCTCATGTGGGTGTGGGACATTGTCAATAATGTCCTCAGGATCCTCGTCTTCGGTGGTAGGTGCTAGCTGATATTAGGGAGGATCGGTCCCACGTCAACGTTGGATCATCCTCGTGTGTAGCATCATCTGGATGCCCTGTGGGGACATCTGACCTATCAGTGTGAGCGAGGAGATCTGAGCGGCGGTGTTGAGGAGCCCGAAATATCGAGTCAAATGTGTGATGTATGGACCCATAGATATGACCCATCTCCTATGTTGCTCCGTCTGATGTTGAATGGCATGAGCTATGAAATAGGCTAGGTCGAAAATGTGCCCGTTCGCCATGCACCATAGGAAGTAGGCGTCGTGAGTGTTGACGACCGCGGTGCTCTCTCGCCCACCTGTCAGTGTATGAGCTAAAATAGCATGTACGTACCTCAGAGATGGGGCGAGAGTCGTTGCCTTGGAGTGACTGGGGTCATAAGTGGCTGAGTTGGGAGCTATATTGTACCAACATCTTGTGAGGGAGTTATAGATGTGGTGGTGGAGGTCTTCGAGTTTGTTATCCTCCTTGAATTCGTCGGTATAGAGTCCCAGAGCAGCTCCGAACTGTGGGACACTCATCTCATGGACTAGACCTCCGAGGCGAAATTGGATAGTGCCAGAGTTGTCAAAGTTAGTCATTACCGTCTGGAGGTGGAAAGTAGAGCAGAGTTCCAGAGTGTGCTCTAGGTATGTAGGCTCAATGATGTCGAAAAATTGCCCCCACGGGTCTGTGAATAATAAGGCCCGGACCTCATCTTCTAGCTAGACCTGCTCCAGGGCGGTCCAATCGATACACCTTCCTACGCCGAAAGGTCTTGCGTGTAGTATCTAATAAAGATCCTCTTGAGTTCTCGGAGGGAACCGTATGGAATGGGTGTCGTATTTCAACAGAGGTACTCGAAGAGGCCGCACCGTGTCCCTTCCGTTTTTTCGACGTGTGAATGGAAGTTTTTCGCCCGCGTGGGGGAGTCATTACGTGCCTAAAGATGAAGAGTATTCAACAATTCAAGTATTTTTCCAGCCAAGACATATATTAATCTATCCTAATGCCATAAAGAATAACATTTTATTCTTAAAGAATTAGCATGAATTTTGTTTGCTATTACTTAACAGGAACTAAATGAATTAATCAAGTAATAAAAATAAACTAACTAGAAACTAAATCAAATTCTTATGATAATATAGTTCAATGGAGGAAAATGTAAAAAGGAAAATCTGTAGCATCTCATACATGAATAAATAAAGCAATAAATAAATGCAATAGTTATAGCCCATAAACTAAGGTGGTTCAACGCAAGCCAATGGGAGAACCAAAAGGAAACCTAAACGTGTAAGCCATTTCACAAGCTATCAGTCCACAGTAGTTGTCCCATCTTCCTTCTCGTCTAGCCACAGCAACTCTTGCAAATTACAATATGCAGAAACTCGTTTTACATACGAGGGAGTAAGATGAGAAGAGAAATACAAAAGAATAGTAGTAAGGCACGACACGCAGGCCGTATTTATAAAAAAATATACAACCTTTTATCAAATGGGTCATCGGGCTATAACTATGCATTTCAAACACCGTGCATGTCAAAAAATAGCATACATAATTCAACGTTTTGCTAAGGTGAATTATAAAATATCCTTTCAACCTTTTGTGGCCCACCAAGTTTTTTTTTATTTACAAAAATACTGTAAGAAGATGAGGATCTGAGGCGGTCGGAGGAAGCGGGCTAGGGGTGCAGGGGCGGAGCCCCACGGTACGAACCGCATACCCTAGTCAAATGAAACCTCACGATTTGATAACTTTTATCAACAGAATCGTGTTTTCAGGATTTTAATCCTTGAGGTTTCATACCGGAACAACCCTTGTTCCACTAGCCAGTTAACTCTTACTGGAAATTGTAAATACCACCGTCGTAATAAAGATTTGTTAATAGTTAACAATAATAACATAAAACCAAATAGGCCATAACACCATGATTAACATTTAAACAATTATCGAAAGGAACAGTTATCAGGCTATGCTTAAACAATTTAAACTGTCGGAAACGTAATAAAATTAAAGCATGCATCTTATACAATTGCATCACCAAGTATTTAAACCCGAGTTCGTATCACACAAGTGGCTCTGATACCACTGTTAGAATGCCGATACCCCCATGGCCCAGCAAAAAACAATTCCAGCGATCCAAACCATGGATCCATGTACGAGGAATGAATCAGGGTGAAATAATGGTTTCGAAATTACCGAAACTTCAATCTGAGTAGACAGCGACGCCTCGGCAATGAAAATTTTGATCTACTATCGAATCAAGCTGCAACCTTTTCTGATTTCGACCTCTATGTAATCCACCCAGTTTGACGATGAACAAAAGAAATCTCCAAAACTGTTTTGTTATATATATAATGAATCATAATTCATAAAATTTTTATCCGAACACAATAATCATCATAAATAAATAAATATAATAATGTTTTAACCGAAAATTATAATTACATTAATTATAACAAGGATTTCGGTAAACTATATTTATTTAAATTTATATACGAACCAAATTCATATATTAATAGAACTATGTTCTCATTATGTGTACAACATCCTTGTACATATAATATGTTCAATATTTTATTGCCCAATTAAATTAATTCTATAATTAATTTAATTCATGTGACAACCAAACACAATACCAACTATGTTTTATTCCGTTCATTTCAACCATAGCGTGTGACCCTGTAGGTTCTTGTAATGTTAGCAGTAATACTAGAACGATTCTAATGTTACAAACAATGAGTGGCATCTAGCAATGCATCATTGCTACCTAAGTTACAAGAAATCATGATTCGACATAACCTTTTGTGATTAACCTTTCATGCATTAATCCTTAAGTCCTTTATCTCTGGAATGGACACAAGTCATGGAATAGTCATACTTGCATAGTCCATCCCATGTTTCTTGATATCTTGAGTAGACTATGATATACAAATAAGTATGACATCTCATATCAACTTATTTATGCATGGCCATGCATTTCTAGTCTCACTCAATCAAGTGGCCTAAGATATTACTCCCATTATGTAGGAGGGGCTTATCCTATATTGGTCAACCATATCCCTCTACATAGATTGTGGTATATCTAACATCAGCCTTTATAGAACAACCAGTTACGGTGTACATTTGACTGTATCAAAATATAAAACTCACGATATTGGGATAATGATGATCTCAAGTCTGAGGATCATATACATATTAATCACTATGAGTAATGTTGTGACAATTACATAATAATCCAAGAGACATACTCATAGCGGGTCAGTCCAATATGTTTTTCTCTAACACACATATTCATGCATTGATTTTGACACTTCATATTAATGACAACTCTTTATCATCAATCAACATGTTAGTCTTAATGTATTACTGTTGTCCTAATCAACAATAATACTTGACTAAGGATCTTTTAAGAATAATCATATTATTCTCAGGACATTATTATAAAATAGTTTATTTGTACACACAAAAAAACTGAAATAATAATGACAACGATTTATATTAATAAACACGGTAAATCAAGTATGTTATTACAACCATCTCATGATTGATCTTTGGGCATACTCTTATAGATTATTATTTGCATATGAATTTACTAAGCATTATTGTTTACTCATCTTTCTTTCCTACCTTTTATAGGTTAACTTAACTAGATCGGGTTGGAGATCGTCAGAGATGTTTTCACACTATCTAGCAGCCATTTGGGTATGAGGTTTCAAGTCTTTTTGAGATATGGCATTTATTGGGACCTTACTTCGATTTAATTAAGTCATTGTTAATGTAGCCAAATGTGTTGGCCTGAAAGAGTTATGGGTTGGTTGTGTATGGCCATGGATGATGGCTCATGTCGATTGTAATAGTGCTATTAATTGGTCTCTCTCATATATGGGAAGATAGTTTGATTTTCATGTTTCAAATGTGTTAATTCAAGAGTTATAATTGATGATTTGAGAATATTGTGTAATGATATGTGAATGTGTGCAAGTGAGGGTGGCTAAATAGCTTGGAAAATAACCTTGAATTGGTCCACATGGGTAGACACATGGGCGTGTGTCTAGGCCGTGTGTGACACAAGGTCAGTTCCATGGGTGTGTGACTAGGTCGTGTGTCCCTTGCCTGTTAGTGTTGTAAGTCAGTGTCGACCACGGGCTAGACACACGGGCGTGTGCCTAGGCCGTGTGACCTTTATGTGGTTGCTGACGTCACAAACACAATACCCAGGTTTTTACACACGGGCGTGTCTAGGCAATGAGAAGCACACAGGCCAAGCACACGGGCGTGTGTCCAATCTTGTGAAAACCCCTATAGGCTCGAAATGAAAATAAATCCCACACGGGTTAGGGACATGGGCGTGTGTGACCACACGACCTGCCCACACGGGGGTGTCCCATTTCACACAGGCGTGTGGCCGTTGTTTAGGTGAAAATTTTTAAATGCACAAAAGTTTCTGGTTGGGTTCTGAAACCCTCCATATGCATCTTTATGGCCTCGTAGGTCTTTAATGAGAATGATTTGATAGTGAAAGAAATATTTTAAGATGGAATGAAATTCCATGGACTAAAGTTGTATGACCAAGTGAGTTAAGTCCTGTAATGCCTCGTATCCGGTTTCGGCGTAAGATACGGGTAAGGAGTGTTACAGCACCGTTGCTGGTTAATAGAACGACTAAAAGCCATAAATATCACAAAAAGGCTAAAAGCCTTGTATAGAGCGACAACGACCGTACACTTCCTCCGTAACAATGTCCCAACCCCATGCAATATGTCGTGTATGTCATGCTCAATCATCACATGTGTATGCAGAATGGCCATGCTCAGTAAGAGTCATTTAAACATATATTTAAAGCATATTAGTTACATGACCACAGTCAAGTCAGTTAAAACACAGTCATACGATCACAGTCAAATCAGTCAAATTCATAATCTAAGTCAAATATTTACCCACAAGGGCAAAACAGTCATTTACCCTCCAAGGGCATTACGGTCAATTTACCCTACAGGGGCATTACGCTCATTTTACCCTACAGGGGCATTATAATCATTTTACCCTACAATGGTATTATGGTTATTTTACCCTATGGGGGCATTTTAGTCATTTTACCCTACGGGGGAATTTTTGTCATTTACCCTATGGGGGTATTTCGGTCATTTTACCCTATGGGGGTATTTTAGTCATATAACAACCTTCCTGAAGGTCTACAGTCACCTCAAGCGACACAGATAACATATATGGTCAAATAGTGTAATTGGGCCCAAAGCCCAATATTCGGACTAAGTGGGCCCACACGCTCGTGTGGCCCATTTAGCCAAAATTCAGTCACATCTATGTGGATGTTATAGCCCAATTCAGTATTTTTCACTTATCGTAAATTTTATCCGTGTGGGGCCCATGAGCTCATTTGGGCTCACACGGTCCATTTTGGCCCAACATGGCCCATAACGGCCCAAGAGCACGATAACGCTCGTGGTGGCCTCTACAGTCTATCGCACATGATTGTGGGCTTGGTTTACCACACAAGCGATCGCACGCTCGTGAGGCCTCGAATGCCGAGGTTCCGGCATTTCAGCTTATCGGCTTTTGCCTATTCATAGATAGATAGGGGTGTGAATACACACCTTTTTTTAGCGTTTGACAGTCACAAAATCGAGCGTACGGTTACACATCCTTTTCGGCTTTTAAGCCGCTTATCATTTACGAAAAATAGTTACACACCATTGTCCATCGTTTTGACAGTAACAATACTGGGTGTATGGTTACACACCTTTTAGAGACCACTTGCGAAATTCCAAAAGCACCAACCTAGATTCAATCCGAAAATTCAATCAGTCCTTAAATCGTTAATAAGATTCACAAACCCTGAATCTCTACACTGCCCTTACCATTAGCCTTTGTAAATAGGAGTATAGCCTTTAACCCTAAAATCGCTTGGCTAGACTCCCACAATTGTTGATTGACCACTCACTGTATAACAACAAATCTCGTTAGAAGGTTGATTAAGGATGTAGTTTACACCCATCCACATTAACTTGAGCAAGACAGAGAACAATTTACCGAATCCCTTAGAACCAAATGCTGACTTAAGGGAGAAGTACACATGAGTGGAATATTACATTCGATCTAAGAGGATAAACCGAAAGGAGATCATTGAATAGTAACAACGATAATCCTAAAAGGGAAAACCGTAAAGTAACAAGAAACAACCCAATTACTTACCCCAATATTCGGCTTGGTGACAAAGAGAAAGGGTAACAATAGATTCGCAACAGAAATGGAATGTCAAAATGATAGTATGAGAAGGTCTATGCAGTGATCGACTTGTCAGAGTTTTAGAAGGTGTAAGGAGAAGGCAAGGTATTCAGCTATTACTCAAGAAAAGAGGAAACATAAGAAACTTAATTCGATTTAGCAAAAGAGAAAAAGAAGAAGAATGCCCATTTCGGCAGAGAGAAAATGTGAAGAAGAAAAAAAAAGTTCCAAGGGAAAATTTGGCACTTGGTATTTGTGTTTCGGCTAAAGTGAACAATAGTTGAGAAACAAAGTTGAAAAAAGAAAGACCCGAATGGTCAGATACATTGCACGAAACGCCACAAGGAGAGAAAAACCTGAAACGCAAAAAGAAAAGAACCCAAAATAGCAGAGAGGATAATTAGCTTCTACGCTCTCACAAAATGCAAAAAATGCATACCCAAAGACCCCCTTAGATGAATTGCACAAACAAGTCTCCCAATCGGCTACAACACTCCCTAATTTTAATTCCTTAACTTTCTCCTAAAATCTCTCCCCTTATCCCTTCTTGATATCCTCCATAACACCCTCTAAGACCCATTCAAACTCTCACCCAACAAAGTTCGAAACCACCTTAAAATCCTGTCGCCTCATGCTAGCAATATAAATATCCTTTTTGCTTGCAATGGGATTCGAACCCAAGCCCCACTCAATAGCTCAACACACCACTTGCCTCCTTGCCACAAGCTCTTTTGTGTCACATTTTATCTTTCATTAATTAAAAGGACTAAAGGCCAAATTCCAAGTTCTTGTAAAAGAAAAACCAAAATAAATTGCAAGAGCCAAGACTTGAACCCAGGCTCCCTTGCAACCTTAATGACGCCACAACCACTAGACCACATGCTTCCTTGTGTCATTTTTTTTAACACAATAATTTAAAAGGCCTACATCCAAGCATCCATGGTTTTATCCACTTAAAACCAAAATTTTTGCTAAAGCCCAGGTTTGAACCCAAGACTTTTCCAACTCCTCTCAGGTCCCTTAACCACATGAGCAGGCATTTAATTGTATCATGTCCTAGCTCACATAAACTTTTATGCACAGTCTCCTAACCGTTCTCTTGCTCAAGGCCCAATACTTTTAGGCCCAAATTTCGGGGCTTTATAATTATACCCTTTTAAAGAAATTTCATCCACGAAATTTCCAACAATCAGAATAGTCGCACATCCTAACCTACCACACTATGCTCTCGCTGTGCATTCTAATCCTAATATTACAAGCACGCACCACACCATCTATCCATCAGAGCGGATGGATATCACACGCATATCATTTCTAGAATACACATAGAATAAATACAAACTCTAACTTTAAGTGTAGCAATATAGTCTAATATCTATCTACTGCTTTTTCATAAAAACAAATAACAGTTTCAGAAACTTACGGATTCGGCGTCGAAGACTCGGTGTACCACACTTTCAGAAAAATGGTCAATACAACATTTCAGAACTTCAAATATTTTCAAGCCTTTTTGAAACAATACTTTCAGAAATTTAATTTTAAAGACCCAATCCACAGCCGAGTTTTGTAATTCGGCTCTGATACCACTAAATGTAACATCTCAAACCTGGCCTAGACTTTAGGGCCGAATCTAGCGTGTCACATTGAAGTGTTTTTCGAAAACCATGTTTTCATTGAAAACCCTTCCTTGAAATTTAAAACTTCTACAAAACCTCAGTTTGCATTTGTTTATTTTCTGTTGTGGTCTATTAAAAAGTTAACCCCTTTTAAAATGTTATTGCCTTTAAGACCTTATTTGTTGCGAAAGCTTAATTTAAAATAGATGATTTACGAAAACGTGATATTTAAAATTGAGTTGCAAAAACGTAGTGTTTTGAAAACAGTTATCATTTTAGGAAAACCGCTTTTTAGTAAATAAAAGCCAAGTAATGAAAACAAGAGCAGTAGTGTGGCTATCTCTGAGTCATTCGCAGCACCGAACCTTCTAACGTTGGGGATTACCTGAAAGGTTAAAAACGGAGTGAGTTTAAGAAAAATTCAGTGTGTAATTCCCTTATTAAAGAAACTGTCAGAATACAGAAACAAAATCAGTTTGGGCTTGAGCCCAGTAATAGTAACAGTACAGTTCAATTCAGAGTATATGTGGGCCAAAGCCTAAAACAATATCATTTGAGTCACAGCCCATAACAGAACCAATTGGGCTTTGCCCATTCTAGTAACGGTGGCAACTGGGCCTTAGCCCCGTCAGCCTTGGTTGGGCCTGAGCCCATATCAAAAGTCACGTATGACATATATCTGGGCCTAAGCCCATATCAATATCAGAATCAGTATATGCAATGCATAAATACCCAAACCAACCCTACACTTCGTCTCCTGTCCAACCCTACACACCTGTGGGGATTAAATCGACCCACCCAGCCAACACACCAATCTTAGCATTGGTTGCGACACTAAGTCAACAGAATGGCTCGACGCCGTAGACAGCACTACTGAAAGCCAAAAATATTGCAGCACTGCTGCTGGTTAACTGAACGGCTAAAAGCCATAAATATCGCAGAAAGGCTGAAAGCCTTGTACAGAACGGAAACGGCCGTACACTTCCTCCGTAACAATGTCCCAACCCCATGTAATATGTCGTGTATGTCTTGCTCAATCATCACAGGTGTATGCAGAATGGTCATGCTCAGTAACAGTCATTTAAACATATATTAAAAGCATATCAGTCACATGACCACAACCAAGTTAGTTAAAACACAGTCATATGATCACAGCCAAATCAGTAAAATTCATAATATAAGTCATCCATTTACCCACAAGGGCAAAATAGGCATTTACCCTCTAGGGATTACTGTCAATTTAACCTACAGGGGCATTACGGTCATTTTACCTTACAATGGCGTTACGGTCATTTTACCCTAGAGGGGTATTATGGTCATTTTACCCCATGGGGGTATTTTAGTCATTTTACACTATAGGGGTATTCCGGCCATTTTACCTTTTAGGGGTCTTTCGGTCATTTTACCATATGGGGGTATTTTGGTCATTTATCCTATGGGGGTATTTCAGTAATTTTACCCTATGGGGATATTTCAGTCATTTTACCCTATGGGGGTATTACGGTTATTTTACTCTTTTAGGGGTATTTTAGTCATATAACAACCTTCCTGAAGGTCTATAGTCGCCTCGAGCGACACAGATAACATATATGGTCAAAGGGTGTAATTGGGACCAAAGCCCAATATTCGGCCCAAGTGGGCCAACACGCTCATGTGGCCCATTTAGCCCAAATTCAGTTACGGCTATGTGAATGTTATACCCGAGTTTAGTATTTGCCACTTATCATAAATTTTATCCGTGTGGGGCTAACGAGCCCATTTGGGCCCACACGGCCCATTTTGGCCCAACAAGGCCCATAACGACCCAAGAGCACGAGAACGCTCGTGGTGGCCTCTACAGTCTATCGTGCATGATTGTGGGCTCAATTTACCATACGAGCGATCGCACGCTCGTGAGGCCTCAAATGCCGAGGTTCTGGCATTTCAGCTTATCGGCTTTTGCCAATTCACAGATAGACAGGGGTGTGAATACACACCTTTTTTTAGCGTTTGACTGTCACGAAATCGAGCGTACGGTTACACACCCTTTTTGGCTTTTAAGTTGCTTAACATTTACGAAAAACAGTTACACACCATTATCCATCATTTTGACAGTAACAATACTGGGTGTATGATTACACACCTTTTAGCGACTACTTGCGAAATTCTAAAAGCACCAACCTAGATTCAATCCAAAAATTCAATCAGTCCTTAAATTGTTAATAAGATTCACAGACCCTTAATCTCTACACTGCCCTTACCACTAACCTTGGTAAACAGGAGTATAGCCTTGAACCCTAAAATCGCTTGGCTAGACTTCTACAATTTTTGATTGACTACTCACTGCATAACAACAGATCTCGTTACATGGTTGATTGAGGATGTAGTTTACATCCCACAATTGTTGATTGACCACTCACTGCATAACAACAGATCTCGTTAAAGGGTTGATTGAGGATGTAGTTTACACCCATCCACATTAACTTGAGCAAGATAGAGAACAACTTACCGAATCCCTCAGAACCGAATGCTGACTCAAGGGAGCAGTACACGTGAGTGGAATATTGCATTCAATCTAAGAGGATAAACCGAAAAAAGATCATTGAATAGTAACAACGATAATCCTAAAAGGGAAAACCGCAAAGTAATAAGAAACAACCCAATTACTTACACCAATATTCGGTTTAGTGACAAAGAAAAAGGGTAACAATAGATTCGCAATAGAAATGGAATGACAAAATGAAAGTATGAGAAGGTCTATGCAGTGATCGGCTTGTCAGAGTTTTAGAAGGTGTGAGGAGAAGGCAAGGTATTCGGCTATTACTCAAGGAAAGAGGAAACAGAAGAAACTTAATTCGATTTAGCGAAAAAGGAGAAGAAGAATGCCCATTTCGATAGAGAGAAAATGTGAAGAAGAAAAGAAAAGTTTCAAGGGAGAATTCGACACTTGGTATTTGTGTTTCGGCTAAAGTGAACAACAGTTGAGAAACAAAGTTGAAAAGAGAAAGACCTGAATGGTCAAAAACACTGCACAAAACGCCACAAGGAGAGAAAAACCTGAAACGCAAAAAGGAAAGAACCCAAAATAGCAGAGAGGATAATCGGCTTCTACACTCTCACAAAATGCCGAAAATGAATACCGAAAGACTCTCTTAGCCGAATTGCACGAACAAGTCTCCTAATCGACTACAACACTCCCTAATTTGAATTCATTAACTTTCTCCTAAAATCTCTCCCCTTATCCATTCTTGATATCCTCCATAACACCCTTCAAGACCCATTGAAACTCTCACCCAACAAAGTTCGAAACCACCTCAAAATCCTGCCGCCTCATGCTAGCAAAATAAATAACCTTTTTGCTTGCAATGGGGTTCGAACCCAAGTGCCCCTCAATAGCTCAACACGCCACTTGCCTCCTTGCCACAAGCTCTTTTGTGTCACATTTTATCTTCCATTAATTAAAAGGTCTAAAGTCCAAAGTCCAAGTTCCTTTAAAAGAAAAACCAAAATAAATTGCAAGAGCCAAGACTTGATCCCAGGCTCTCTTGCAACCTTAATGACGCCACAACCACTAGACCACATGCTTCCTTATGTCACCTTTTTAACGCAATAATTTAAAAAGCCTACATCCAAGCATTCAGGAGTTTATCCACTTAATACCAAAATTTTTGCTAAAGCCCAGGTTTGAACCCAGGACTTTTCCAACTCCTCTTAGGTCCCTTAACCACTTGAACAGACATTTAACTGTGTCATTTCCTATCTCACATAAACTTTTATGCATAGTCTCCTAACCATTCCCATGCTTAAGGCCCAATACTTTTAGGCCCAAATTCTAGGGCGTTACAAGTCTACACCAGACTGTTACATTCCATTGATGAATACGTGTGTATTTTAAAGTTTCTTAATATATTATGAATTCTTGTTGATAGTTAAACAAGTTTTGTTAAGTGATTCTTAGTGTGCAAAATAGGGATTAAATTGAGAAATGTGTAAAGTTAGTGGTTAAAATGTGAAATAAATGAAAAATATGGGCTGTTAGGGGCATAATAGTAATTCGGCTAGGATGGGTATATTGTGAATTTCATTAATTTGTGATTTTCTGTAAAAGGACTAAATTGTAAAAATGTGAAAGTTTAGGGGCTAATATGAAAATTAGCTAAAATGTATATTTTGGATTGAATTGAATACATAGATGATTAAATAAGTCAATTTTGAATATATTTAGATCAAGAGAGGAGAAATATGGACTTAGATCGGGTAAAGAACAAAATTACAAAATAGTTGACTCGATTGGTTGTTTTAACAACCATGGTAAGTTCGCATGTTATAATTTTATTTCAAATGTATTCTATATGTTTTGATAAAGCATAGATTGTAATATCCCGAAATTGGGCCTAGTAGGATTGGGCCGATTGGGCCTTGGGCTTTTGGAAAAATTTGAGTATTATTTTATTATTTGTGTTAGCTCGGGTATGAATTATGTGTGTTTAGCATAGTCTTGTGAAGGCTTGATTTTATTAATGAGGCTAGAATAATTCTTAGTATTGAATATTTAGTGAAGTGGATTAGGTGAACTTGACACTTAAGTTAATTTAAGTGTTAAATTCTAGCACTTGAGGAGTTAGTGGCAAGGTGGTTATGATGCATGAAGGGTTGCTTGAGGGAAGAGGTTCGAGTAGCATGGGTTGCATTTGGAAGACTTTATTTTTATGCATCCTAACATTAAGTGTCGGTCAAGCTTTAATTATGGAAGGTTGGACTTTCAATTTTTATGGCAAGTTGAATATTAGATTAGGAAAGCTTGTATTTTGGGATAAGAATCTTAAGATTTATGAAAGGATGGAGGGATAAGGGACTTGAATGATGGAGAGTTGTTTTGGAAATATTTTTATGGTCATTTTGACCATGAATGTGGACGCATAGATGGCTAGGGGGTTGGCCGAATTTTTGGAAGGATTTAGGAGGAATTAAAGAGGAAATATAGGATTTGGGTGAAGGAATTGGTGTTGGCCGAATTTGGGACTTGGTAGGATGGCATTTTCGGTTTGGTAATAGTAGGTTAGGTGTGCCAAAGTGATTCTTTTCTCATCTTTTTCATTTGTGCTGAAAGTTAGAGTTTTCTTTTCTCTCTAAGTGCCGTTCTTGTGCATAAGCCATTTAGTTTCGGTTTCCCTTCTCTTTGTTTTGTGTTCGAAACTTCAAAGACCATTAAGGTCACTAGCGTTTTCTTCTTCTCTCTATTTGCTAGTTTGGCCGAATCTATCTCCTTTCCCAAAATCTTTCTTTTCTTTTTGATAGTCGAGTTTGTCATCACCTTTGGTAAGGCTTGGCCGAACCCTATAGCCTCTTTCTTTCTTGTCATTGCTTGAAATTTTAAGAAACACCATAGCCAAATCCTCTAAGCATTCTACTCCCTTCACTTTGGCGTAATCCCTTTTCATCAGTAAAGTGCCGAAACACCATCTCAACCTCCTTTCTATACCTATCTTTGTGTTAGCCGAATATCCCATTACCATTGGGAAGGTTTAGCCGAAACCTTTTTCTCTTATTTGATCTCTTCAAGCAACGAGGTGGTAAGTAATTTCTATCTTAGCAATCGGTGTAGGTTCTCTTTCTTTTAAGTGTGCCAAATCAAGGATTAAGCCTTGGTTTAGGGATGGCCGATTATGCTTGTGCCATGATATGTGTTTCTTGTGATGGTAGCTAGCATTAAGGAGCATTAAAAGAGAAGCTTTCGGGATTCGATTCTTCAAGGTAAGTAAGTGTAGCATTCGGCCAAGGGCCATTCTTTTGGATTATTGCTTAAAGCCGACTCTAATGTGGGTTATTTAGGGAATTTCGATAGAGTTCATAATCAAGTGCCGTTTTCGGGATTTAATCGACTGTACCAAATAGGTGCGTAGTTATCGCACTGTCTCTTGATTGTGTGTATGTGTTATATTTATGTATATGTGATATGATGTTAATGGTAGCCGAATTAAGGGCTAAGATTGTGAATACCCGTGGTGGGTGATCGAATACTCAGGTCAATGATTTACGATATTAAATGATCATTGATGAATATATGAAATGTGATGGCATGTGATGCATAATTGTTCAAGTGATATGTTGCCATGATACACATATATGCATGGGACTTGGGATGTGACTATCGAAGGAAAGGGTGTACTTTATGTACGTGGTCTAATGTTAGCCTTGTGCTACATTGGCGCTTGATGTTAGCTATGTGCTTCATCAAGGGAGGTGTTGGCTAGGTGCCACATCTCGGCGGATGATAGCTGTGTGCATCACCGTAGATTGAGGATGACCTCGAGTCACCTCGTGGATACAGATATGTGGATCACTATGTGATCGGTGGCTTAGCCATGGCCTTGGGCAGCAAGTCTGCCAAGGTAAGATATGTGGATCACTATGTGATCGGTGGATTAGCCACGGCCTTGGGCAGGGAGTCTGCTAAGGTAGGAGTAACGGATGGACTCTAGGTTGGGTTGGGCTTCATGTTGCATATTTATGCATTTTGCATGACCAATTATGTGGATCAATGTGGATATGGGCCAAGCCCAACATGTGGAATTATGTGGATATAATACCTTATCATCTGATATGTGATTGATGTGTGGATATGGGCCAAGCCCATACGTGGAGACATGTGAAATAACTATGCACTGAGTCTGTGTGACTCACCCAATTTTTCTCAAACCTTACAGGTGATGCATAAAGCTTGGACCGGGTTGGAGTGGATACGAGGTGGCCCATGCAGAAGATATTTTATTTGTTTTACACATTTTATTTATGAAAGGTTATTTATTGTAATAAGGGCCACTTTAAGTATTTAAGGACTTTTTATTATGTTTTAAGTTGGATTGTCGATTATATTATTATTTGAAAATTTTTTATTTTAAACAACTTAATTTTATTTGGAACTTTAATTACACAATGTTTTAGTAAAGACAACAAATTTTTATGTTTTTAACTCTAAGTCAAAAGTTTTTCAAACGTTTTCCGCAGTGGCATTCTGAATTCGGCCATGGCTCGTGGGCCGGGTTTGGGGTGTTACAAATTGGTATCAGAGCCCGGTTCAAAACTCGGCTTTGAGGGTTTTGGGCCCAAAAACATTTTCTTAAGATGGGCTTTTCAAAGATTTGGGCTTTCATAAATTTTTCAGGTTTATTCTGGCATGGCACCTGTATCTCCGACCCGAAGTCCACCAGGTAAGTACCTCTATTTGTTGTGTGAATTATTATATGATTGGTATGTGGGCATAATTGGGCTCGTAGATTAGAATATTAGGGCTATTGAACCCTAGGACTAGTCTACTCAAACACAAGTGCATAAGACTTAAGGACTATCAAACAAACCTATGAGTAAGCCGCCGAGTTCGGGTGTGGCAACCATTGTGCGCATGTCTAGGATTGGTTTCGGTGGGAGCTTGGTATTGAAGTAGTCCTAGCGACTCACCTCCTCTCCACTCGAATCCTACCTGGTGCGTAGCTACGGTTCACCCTAACCAAGAGGACTTATTCACGGGCTAAACCCGATAACTAAAACCCGAAAGGGACTAGCCATACTGTTTTATAAAGATCTTAGTTTTAAATTTACCAAATTACCCCTCTGATTTATAAAATTCTTTTAGACTTGAGAATTTTCCGAAATACACTCGATTTGCAAAATTACTAAAATACCCCTGAGCGGTAAAATTATGAAAATGCCCCTGGTTTATAAAATTACCATGTTACCCTCGACTTTTATGAAAAACATTCTTACTTTACAAAAATACCAAAAACTTCTATTTTACAAATTAGTACGATACCCTGATTTGGGAAAATTTACTAAAATGCCCCTAACTTTCAAAATTACCGAAACAACCCCGATTTTCAAAATTTCTGCAAAACCCTTGTTTTAAAAAAAATTAAAATAATCTCGAGATTTGTATATTTTGGAATGCCTTTGATTTATAAAGATTTTCAAATTGACTTCGATTTATTATGAAAATACCCTTGTAGGAAAAATGATGAAATTACCCCTGGGTTGGGAATGGACAAGGATGCCCATAGTAGCATGGTAAATGTTGTGGATGAGTGAATGTGTTTCTATTGATGTGAATGAATATGAATGTATGATTCTCTGAATTAGAATAGTGATCTTGAGCTGAAACTTTAGTGGATCGAAAGAACTACTTCCGAAAATTTCTTTTTATAAAATTGTTCACGCATAAACAAGTGGAACAAAAGTACTAATGCATAAAACTTTTTAATCAGAATAATCGTGATGTTAGACATGAGCTCTAGGGGACGTGGTCGTAATGTGTGAGGACGCGGTAGAGGCAGAAAGGCCGTGTCGGAACCTGTTAGATCGGGTCATGAGTCTGACAATGAGGTACCCCCACCAGCCGTTGGTGTTGAGTAGCAAGCTCAGGCTGGGGATGATGCTGTATCACAGGCTATGCTGCGAGTTCTTGAGATGGTGGCTGGAGCCGGTGGAATTATGAGAGCTAGGAAGTCCGTACCCGAGCGACTCCGAGCCAATGGGGCTGAAGTGTTTCGTGGAGTATCTGGGGTGGCACCCAGTACAGCTGAGTATTGGTTGGAGGCGACCGAGCGAATTATGGATGAGTTGGATCTAACCCCTGAGGAGAAACTGAAAGGAATGGTGGCACTGCTACGCGATGAAGCGTATCAATGGTGGCTCACAGTTCGGGATGGGGCCACAGCTGAGGATCTCACTTGGGAGTACGTTAAGACGGCATACCAGAAGAAGTATGTGGGTACTCATTATATTGACGCGCAGAGGAAGGCATTTCTAGGGCTGGTTCAAGCGAACAAGTCCGTGGCGGAGTACGAGGCTGAATTCCTAAGGTTAAGCCGATATGCTCGAGGAGTAGTGGCTACGGAGCATGAGCGATGTGTCCGATTTGAGGATGGGCTAAGGGATGACCTGAGGTTATTGATAGCTCCACAGTAGGAACGAGAGTTTGCCGTGTTGGTGGAGAAGGCTAAGGTGGCCAAAGGAATTAAGGACTCTGTGAGGCAGAACAGAGATAAGGATAGGAACCGAGATAAGAGGAGTTTTGGACCGTCAGAATCGTCTGAGAGCTTTCAGAAAAGACCAAGGATGGAGAATTCTGTTCGTGCTACTAAGCCAGCTACTGGAAATCCGGACCGTTCGTGTGCTCGGTGTGGAAGGTACAATTTTGGCGAGTGTTGGAATCGAGAACGGGAATGTTTTAGGTGTAAGTCCAAGTCTCATTTGATTAAAGACTGTCCTCAGGATCCGAGTAGGGCTCGGACAGTAGGCCAGGGTTATGAGCAGCCGGGTAGGAGTAGTCAACAAGCGACGAGGGGTCGTGGTCCGAACCATGGAGGAAATGGTTCTGGCCAAGGTCGTGGAGCACCGAGCGGAGGTGCTGAAGGTTCAGATGCAAGGCAGCCAAGGTTGGTTTATGCAGTCGGCCGTCGCGAGGATAGTGATGTGCCAGATGTGACAACGGGTAAGTTTCTTGTTTCTGGAATATCTTTTATTGCCTGTTCGTTGTAGAATCAGCTTGTTCTTATGTTGCTAGTGAAGTGTATGAAACCCTGATTGTGAAATTAGAGAATGTGCCTAGTAAGTATGATAGTTCTTTAAGATCAGAGTGCGCAGCTAGAGCGTAGTGTAGCGAGATAGGATGTATGACTGTTAGTTAGTTGGAAATTTCGAGGACGAAATTTCTTTAAGGAGGGTAGAATTGTAATATCCCGAAATTGGGCCTAGTAGGATTGGGCCGATTGGGCCTTGGGCTTTAGGAAAATTTTTAGTATTATTTTATTATTTGTGTTAGCTCGGGTATGAATTATGTGTGTTTAGCATAGTCTTGTGAAGGCTTGATTTTATTAATGAGGCTAGAATAATTCTTAGTATTGAATATTTAGTGAAGTGGATTAGGTGAACTTGACACTTAAGTTAATTTAAGTGTTAAATTCTAGCACTTGAGGAGTTAGTGGCAAGGTGGTTATGATGCATGAAGGGTTGCTTGAGGGAAGAGGTTCGAGTAGCATGGGTTGCATTTGGAAGACTTTATTTTTATGTATCCTAACATTAAGTGTCGGTCAAGCTTTAATTATGGAAGGTTGGACTTTCAATTTTTATGGCAAGTTGAATATTAGATTAGGAAAGCTTGTATTTTGGGATAAGAATCTTAAAGATTTATGGAAGGATGGAGGGATAAGGGGCTTGAAAGATGGAGAGTTGTTTTGGAAATATTTTTATGGTCATTTTGACCATGAATGTGGACGCATAGATGGCTAGGGGGGTTGGTCGAATTTTTGGAAGGATTTAGGAGGAATTAAAGAGGAAATATGGGATTTGGGTGAAGGAATTGGTGTTGGCCGAATTTGGGACTTGGTAGGATGGCATTTTCGGTTTGGTAATAGTAGGTTAGGTGTGCCAAAGTGATTCTTTTCTCATCTTTTTCATTTGTGCCGAAAGTTAGAGTTTTCTTTTCTCTCTAAGTGTCGTTCTTGTGCATAAGCCATTTAGTTTCGGTTTCCCTTCTCTTTGTTTTGTGTTCGAAACTTCAAAGACCATTAAGGTCACTAGCGTTTTCTTCTTCTCTCTATTTGCTAGTTTGGCCGAATCTATCTCCTTTCCCAAACTCTTTCTTTTCCTTTTGATAGTCGAGTTTGTCATCACCTTTGGTAAGGCTTGGCCGAACCCTATAGCCTCTTTCTTTCTTGTCATTGCTTAAAATTTTAAGAAACACCATAGCCAAATCCTCTAAGCATTCTACTCCCTTCACTTTGGCGTAATCCCTTTTCATCAGTAAAGTGCCGAAACACCATCTCAACCTCCTTTCTATACCTATCTTTGTGTTAGCCGAATATCCCATTACCATTGGGAAGGTTTAGCCGAAACCTTTTTCTCTTATTTGATCTCTTAAAGCAACGAGGTGGTAAGTAATTTCTATCCTAGCAATCGGTGTAGGTTCTCTTTCTTTTAAGTGTGCCGAATCAAGGATTAAGCCTTGGTTTAGGGATGGCCGATTATGCTTGTGCCATGATATGTGTTTCTTGTGATGGTAGCTAGCATTAAGGAGCATTAAAGAAGAAGCTTTCGGGATTCGATTCTTCAAGGTAAGTAAGTGTAGCATTCGACCAAGGGCCATTCTTTTGGATTATTGCTTAAAGCTGATTCTAATGTGGGTTGTTTAGGGAATTTCGACAGAGTTCATAATCAAGTGGCGTTTTTGGGATTTAATCGACTGTACCAAATAGGTGCGTAGTTATCGCACTGTCTCTTGATTGTGTGTATGCGTTATATTTATGTATATGTGATATGATGTTAATGGTAGCCGAATTAAGGGCTAAGATTGTGAATACCCGTAGTGGGTGATCGAATACTCAGGTCAGTGATTTACGATGTTAAATGATCATTGATGAATATATGAAATGTGATGGCATGTGATGCATAATTGTTCAAGTGATATGTTGCCATGATACACATATATGCATGGGACTTGGGATGTGACTATCGAAGGAAAGGGTGTACTTTATGTACGTGGTCTAATGTTAGCCTTGTGCTACATTGGCGCTTGATGTTAGCTATGTGCTTCATCAAGGGAGGTGTTGGCTAGGTGCCACATCTTGGCGGATGATAGCTGTGTGCATCACCGTAGATTGAGGATGACCTCGAGTCACCTCGTGGATACAGATATGTGGATCACTATGTGATCGGTGGCTTAGCCATGGCCTTGGGCAGCAAGTCTGCCAAGGTAAGATATGTGGATCACTATGTGATCGGTGGATTAGCCACGGCCTTGGGCAGGGAGTCTGCTAAGGTAGGAGTAACGGATGGACTCTAGGTTGGGTTGGGCTTCATGTTGCATATTTATGCATTTTGCATGACTAATTATGTGGATCAATATGGATATGGGCCAAGCCCAACATGTGGAATTATGTGGATATAATACCTTATCATCTGATATGTGATTGATGTGTGGATATGGGCCAAGCCCATACGTGGAGACATGTGAAATAACTATGCACTGAGTCTGTGTGACTCACCCAATTTTTCTCAAACCTTACAGGTGATGCATAAAGCTTGGACCGGGTTGGAGTGGATACGAGGTGGCCCATGCAGAAGATATTTTATTTGTTTTACACATTTTATTTATGAAAGGTTATTTATTGTAATAAGGGCCACTTTAAGTATTTAAGGACTTTTTATTATGTTTTAAGTTGGATTGTCGATTATATTATTATTTGAAAATTTTTTATTTTAAACAACTTAATTTTATTTGGAACTTTAATTACACAATGTTTTAGTAAAGACAACAAATTTTTATGTTTTTAACTCTAAGTCAAAAGTTTTTCAAACGTTTTCCGCAGTAGCATTCTGAATTCGGCCATGGCTCGTGGGCCGAGTTTGGGGTGTTACATAGATTGTGATTATGTGACTACGAACAAGTTTGGAAATGATTTGACGATGATTTGACAGTTGGAATCCCGATTGAACCTTAGGAATATTTTAGGATAATAGTGATATGTCATTAGGGGATATAGTGAGTTGGCTTCAGGCCATGATATAGCACTTCGGGTGCGAGAACCGATTTGGCTTCGGACCATGCATATCGGCTAATTTGGCTTTGGGCCATGATATTAGTATTTCGGATAACTTATCTTGATTTGGCTTCGGGCCATGGTATAGGTACTTATCGTGTGAGACCCTCGAATATCTAACTTCTATTCCGAATGGTTCAATGGGTAAATGAAAGACAAGAATGTGTATGAGATTTGTACAAGATGGTACGGGTATGTGCATAAACTATTTTGGCATTGAATCGAGGAACTGATTATGAAAGGTTTGTTAGCTAATATAAGCTACATGTTAGTATATTCAAATTATTGAATTATATTTGTGTGATTGCATTAAGTTTATTTCATATGAGCTTACTAAGTTTTATAGCTTACTTTGTGTATTTTCCCTTATTTTATAGTGATATTGAAGCTAGCTCGGATTCGGGGATTGTCGGAGATCGTTTCACACTACCACCTATCACTTGGTACCTATGAACTTTGGTATTTTAAGTATATGGAATGTATAGGTATTTTGAGTCATTTTGATTATAGGTTGATAGTGATTTTGGTTATTTGTAATGACTTGTGATGGCATATGTTTAGGTTTGTAAATATGGCCATGAGTGTTGGCTTAATTTGGTAGATGTGGTTATGTGCATATATGGTTGATATTTTGAGTTTATGGATGGATATGTGAATGGCTTATATTATGATTTTATGGAATTGGAATCATGCTTGTGAATTGGTCTAAAATGATGCATGTTTGGAAATGGTTTATTTTTTTATTTGTATAAGTGTTTTGGTATGTTTTGAATGAGTAAGAATTTAAGTTATAAGTATGTTGGTTGTTAGTATTGGAAATGGTATGAATTAGCCTTGATTGTGGCTAAATTAGATGTTCATTTATACTATGAATTGGTGCTATTTTGGTTGTTTAGGTGGGCATGAGTTTGGGTGGCAAATTGGCTTGGTAAATAGCCTATTTTTGTCCACACGGGCAGAAACATGGGCGTGTGTCTCAGCGTGTGTGACACACGGTAATGTTACACGGCTGTGTATCCCCTGGTGTTGAAATCGAATGAAGTCAGTATTCTCCATACAATTTCACACACGGACATGTGATCGGCCGTGTGGCATAAGTCAGTATATCCCCTAATTTTCACACGGCCTAGCACATGGGCGTGTGACTTGGCCGTGTTGCCAAAGTCAGTATACCTACAGGTTTGGCACGGCTTAGCACACGGCCTGGCACACGGGCGTGTGTGGCCACTTCAAAGGGCACACAGGCTAGACACACGGGCGTGTGGTTGGCCGTGTGACCCAAGTCAGTAAGCTCACTTGTTTAGACACGGGCTGGGACACGGCCATGTGCTTCCATTTGGAATGTTCACACGGCCTGAGACACAAGCGTGTTTGGTGGCCGTGTGTCCACACAGCCTGACCAAACGGGCGTGTGTCCCCTGTTTTGAGAAAAATTTGCTAAGTATTAAAATTTTTTTTGAGTTATCGATTTAGTCCCGAACCACTCCCAATGCATGTTTAGGGCCTAGTAGGCTCGTTTAAGGGACATTATGATTGGTTATAATTGAATTGTATTTTAATTGATAAATTGTATATGAAATGTATGTTTGAAAAGTGTTGTAAGTTCGGTAATGCTCTCTAACCCTATTCCAGTGTTGAATACGGGTTAGGGGTGTTACAACTAACTTCCTTATGCATACTCAAGGGACATCTTTCACGACTCTAGTGATTCTTTCTTGGTTAATATGACCAAGTCTTAAGTGCCATAGGTACCCCTCATTAGAGTGAGAAGTTTTAAGCATTTTATTCACTATTTTAGTTTGAAGCATCGAGTAGTTAATTGGTTTGATAAAGTAGAGATTGTTTTCGATCCATTCTGTAACACCCCAAACCCGGCCCACAAGCCTTGACCGGATCTGGTATGTCACGGAGTAAAAACCTTTTTGAAACATTTTGAAAATTTCGTGTTCATAGTGGAAATCTGAAAATATTGCTGAATTTGTAAAACAACGTTTGCTAAAACTAAGATAGTTTGGTTTGATAAACACGATGGGGTTGAAAATGTTTTCTTTTCTTTTGAAACCATTTGATCATTTAGATTTTTTTTTAGAAATGTCGGGGTTATTGATAACTTGGTAAGATTGGCTACCCGATGGTAACATCTTTGAAAACGCGCACGAGTACTTATTTTGAAAACGTTACTTTTACCAATTTGCTTAACCGTTTATAAGTTCGTTAGAAATGAGGTAAAAACTACTACCTAAACATCCAAAATAATAAACGGCCATATTACAACCCAATCGAATTTAGCAAATAGTAAGCTTTAATGGTACGAAATAAGACTTCTAAACCGAGGAACAAGCATGGCCACCTCGAGTCCTCTCCGGCTCCGTCTCCGCGATCGACTCACCTGAAAAGATAAGGAAAGGGGTGAGTCACCAAGACTCAGTACGTAATTAATACACATGTCCCCACATACGGGCTTAGCCCATATCCACAGAATAAACATATACATGAATATGCAATTATGAAGCCCAACCTAGCCATCCATACTCCTTTTTCTACCCCGTGTGGTACCAAACCACTGGTGGTGCCAAACCACTGGTGACTTATAGTCACGATATCCGTCAATACGTGTGGTGCCAAACCACGGGTGACTTAAAGTCACAATATCCGTCAATACGTGTGGTGCCAAACCACTGGTGACTTAAAGTCACAATATCCGTCAATACGTGTGGTGCCAAACCACTGGTGGTGCCAAACCACTGGTGACCCGAAGTCACAATCAAATGATGGGGCCAACCCATCGTGTGATACCAAATCACTGGCGTCGATCCCGTATCTCAAATGTGGGGCCAACCCACGGTGGTACTAAGCCACAGGGACGAGACGCTATGAGGTGCCAAACCTCTGGAGGTACCAAACCTCTGGTGACCGTAGTCACAAAGTGTTACCAAAACACTGGTGTCCGTCGACACGATTATCACTGCCCCCTCCACTCATTTATCCCGCATCCTCATGCTCACAAAACAAGTATCATGATCCCATATATCATGCATTTGTATATAGCATAACATTTAACAGCATATAATGGCATACACAACATACATCATAGATCGAGTATTAGGGGACTTACCCGAAAACCAAGCTTATGCCCACAAGGCAAGGATACTACATAATAGGTGATAAAATATCATTATAACATCAATTTATACTAATAAAGTGTGTAAGAGCTTACACACCTGATCGAACGATCACCCACCTTGGGTATCCAACATCTTAGCCCTTATTTCGGCTAACATGCACAACATGTATATTTACAATAACATACATAAACCAGCAAGAGAACAGTGCGATAACTACGCACCTGATCACGAACAACGTTATGCCCTCAAATCCGAAGCTATCTTTAAGCGATACTACGGCTATTTGCCTACGTTGTTGTTCGGATGCTGGCCCACACCCCGGTGGCCAATCTCGCACAGCCGAGACAGCTCTCCTTCTAAACTTGGGGATAGGGGCTATCCCTTGAACTCCTTGACTAGCACTTGTGTCCATCGATACACTTTAATCAGGTCAAACAGTTAATCACCCAAGTCATAAATCTAAGTATCGAATCTTACTAAATATTTCTTACCAAAACAGCCTTGAATCCCGGAGGCTACTATATGCTTCTTTTGATTAACCCCTCACTAAAACCCGAGAACTGATACTAGATCTTTGAGCAGTCGAAAACCCTACATATAACATATGTTAAAACAGTTTAATCAAATATCTAGATAAGGTGGCCCTTGGCCGAATCTACATTTGACATCATCAAGGATATATTTACATGCACCTATGTCCGAATATTTCTTTTCCTTATGTAATGGTATATAACCAAACTCTTATCACAATTGCATGTATTTACCAGTCCACATAAACTATCATGCATAATACTCCCTATGCCTTATTCGGCCTTACATAAATAAACATTATTGCAATCGCCCCATCATTCACTTCATGTTCCCCAATTAACTATAACCCAACACATAATTATTTATCCAACCCAAACGTATCAACCTTTCATATCTATGGCAAACATACATTCGGCCAATACAATACTTAATCTTATATGCTATTACATTAATAAAAATTATACACCTTTATACACATTTCAACCATCCATAAACCAAGGTCCAATGTTGATTTCGGCACGTAACATAAAAAGGGTCCAAAAACGGACCTCCAAAGAAACACTTACCACTATTATTAGCTTGAAAAGATTAAGAGGAAGTAGTCACGGCACCACCTTCAATAAGGATTCGGCAATAGTGCCTAGCATGTTCGGCTAGCAACAATGAAAGGAAACCATGCAAGTACATAAGCTAGTCGAGAGCTTCCTAGCTCCTTCTAAAATCGAAGCTCGAATATTTCCCTCTCTCGGTCAAGAGCAAAAGGGAAAGAAAGAGCAAGCAAAAACCAAAACAATGGCTACCTCTCTCACTATTCCTTCCAAACCGCAGCTCAGTCTCTCTTTCTTTCTCCCATTTTCGGCTAAGACAAAAATGAAAAGGGAACCAAAACAAAGGTTTTTGGCCAAGCTTTCCTCAAACCCAAGGCCGGAATGAAGGTCTCTAAGGAGTTTTCCATTCGGCCATGCACCACAATGTTAAGAAAGGAAGAACCAAAAAATCAAAATTCGGCCATGCTTATGCAATATTCCAACCGACCATGCTATCCTCTTTTTCCCATACAATAAAAATTATTAAAACAAGAAAATACCAACCCATGTCGCATGCTCTCATTTCCATCCTTATTGAGATAAACAAATCCATTGTTTAATCCATACTAAATAATAATAATAACAAAACTCCCCAAGCATGCTTTATTCCCACGGTTATGCTCTCTCTCTCCTTTACCAAATTTTTCTCTTATCCATTTTCAAAATCACCATGCCTAATCCTTTTTCCCATACATTAAAATACACTAAAAAGAACCAACCCATGCCGCATGCTTCCCTTCTCCAAAGCCAAGACCCATTCTACCGTTGCTCCCCATGTCATTTGAAAATAAACAAAAATTTCATTACACCTTCCCATCACTTATTCCACCTTACACACATAATATAATAATAATAATATTACATATATATATATATATATATATATCCCGTTATTCAAAGCAATAATAAAAATAATAATAAAATAAATAAAATAAAAAGGTTTACATCCATGCTCCTTGCAACTTTAAACAATCAACAGGACAAAAATAATAATAATAATAATAATACTAATAAAAAACAATTTAAAGAATAAGAGAAGATGGAAGCCCCATGCTTCATGCTTGCATGCTGCGCATGCTGCATGCAACCACTCCACGTCCCCTTTAATTAAAAAAAAGAACAAGCCACACAATACTCCAGAGTCTCGAACCCGAGACCTGGAGGAGGCATATCCGCGCTCTAGCCACTCAGCCCTTGCGCGTTTCATGCCAACATTGCTTCAAAAATCCTTTTAAACCGTTCTTTGCTAGCTCTTTTATGGCGTAGCGCTAAAACAAAAACAACACCTCATGTGCGACCCTCAGGACTCGAACACGAGTCTTCTCAGTCGCATTGCACAAGCAAAGTCCTTAACCACTCTGCCAGTTTGAAATTCATGCTAACAAACGCATCGGAAATCCTTTTAACCCTTACCTTGCCAGTTTCCCAGGTCTGAACGCTAAAATGAAAATAAAGGGCACCACGCGCGATCCCTGGGACTCGAACACTCGACCTCGAGAGGCCCCCGTGCTGTAAGCGCCTTAACCACTCGACCAGGCGCCTTTTTATGACAAAAACCCACACCAATTAATCTTAACCCTTCCTAGCCCAGCCCCGCATAAAATCACGCCCAAAAATGCAGCTCCAGGCGCTCGAACCTGCGCCTCCGCTCCCCTCCAACTCCTATGCGCCGCACGAGAACCACCTGGACAAGCTGCTTCTTGTGCCACATTCGCGCCCCAGTTCTTTTAAGGCCTCCAACCCTGTTGCGCCATAAACCAAAAATTTAAAACCCCTTTGCTGCCGCTTGGTTTCGAACCCAAGACCCTCACAGGCGCTCCAGCCCCTTAAGCTGCGCACACAGCCACTATGCCAAGGCCTCTCATGTGCCACAATTTACCCAAAAATAATCCTTAAAACCTCCTTTGGCCCGATCCCCTTTTCACCCCAAAAATCCTAAATCTTCCAAACCCTTCCCCTTTCATCCAAGCATTTCTAAAACCCCTAAAACTCATCCAAGCACTCCCAAAAACCTACTAACACCTGATTTAAACCCAATACGCACAGCCCCCTAAACCAGGGTGTTACACATTCATTACAAATTAAAGAACAATTTCTATGAATAAAAATCCCTTTATTGAATGTCACAATATAACCGTCATAAAATAAACATGCTATAGAAATTAAATTCCTTTTAAAATGAGATACATAGAATATGTTCTTTAAAACAATCTTCCTAAAATTATCAAAATGTAAAATAACTTCTCTCATTGTTTCGGCTGAAACATAGCTCACATCTCTAGTTTGCAACGAGAGGCTCCTCTCAAGCAAACTTCTCATTTCTCTAGACCCTTGTAAAGAAACACACACATGGTTAGTGGCTCCAAAATTCGTAATCTAGTTGTGAATTGATTCTTCCACTAAGAAAGCTTCAACCACAAAGAGTTTCATACCTTTGCCCTTTCTGGCTAGGCAATCCAAATACTTACAATTTGATTTGAAATGCCCTTGCCTGTTGCAAAGAAAATTTTGATCTTTTTAGGCTCTTTTGACTTTTTAGCATTCTTCTTATCCACACGAGGTGAAACAAAAGACTTAGTCAATTTCTTCTTTCTCTTAGCTTTTTGCTTCCCCTTAGAGGACGAGGGGCCCACTGATAAGTTTGCCTTAGGTTTCTCCTAAATTGGCTTACTACCATTCAGCATTAACTCATAGGATTTTAATTCCTACATGAGCTGAGTCCCAATAAGTGCCTTGTCCCCAAGTTGTAAGCAGCCCTAAAACTAGCAAACTCCTTGATTAAGGATTTGAACACTAGTTCAATTTGAGTGTTCACGTCTAGTTTAGCCCTATTGTTCTTCGCTTTCGCAAAGAATCGCATAAGCTTAATCATATGTTCTTTGGCTGAAGCGTCGGGTTTCTGCTAAGAGTTCATCAAATTTGTAATAGCGGATTTTCGAGCCAATGTGACTTGGCCTCCAAGCAAATCCTTTAAAATTTTCATGACCTCTCTGACAGTACATAAATTCTCTGTTGCTTTTACAACACGCTACTCATGCTCACTAACATATAAAATTGAGCAAACGAGTTAGAATCTCTCCAGGGATTTCTCACTTTGGGCTGAGCTTTAGGATGACACATTTCGTCAAAAACGAATTTTTGTTTCTCACAGTTGAGAACTATTAGCAAGTTTAGTTTCCATTCTCAAAAATTATCCTATTCAATCTATTCTTAGTAAGAATTCTAATAAGAGGAGTAGGAGACATATTTGAATTGAAAAAAATAAAGATTCGCTAATTACTATCTTTGTATAAAGAAATTATTTTCATTTTAGCAACATATCAAGATTGTAGTATAATTCATGCGTCCTATACTAAAACCTTGAAAAAAAAATTTCATTGTTGTGATCATTCTCACACCCATCAACCATGTTGCACTAGGGTCTCATGATTAACTAGTAAGAATCAGTTCGTGAATCTTAATTCTCAAGACTCCACACGAACCAACGACCGTTTAACATTTGGTCATCATCTCTAGCTTAAATATCGTTTCTTGGGAAACTATTTAATAAGAGAAGATCTTGAGTGTGTAACCATTGACTCAACACTCATCATGAACATGCTTTCATTTTTGAGTCATCTTGGGACAATCTCATTGAGAGTCAGGCATAACTAGTTGCCCTTAAAAGGAAATCCCATCCTATGAACCAAAATGATAATGTTTACCTTGGGGTGCGGTTAGGGTAGGGACTTGATCGAAACTTTATCATGCTATCACTAAGGGACCATCAATGGAGGCTGTAAGTCTTGTTTAAGGACATTCTCCCACTTAATATTTTAAAATAAAATGCATAGTTTTTTATCCCATATTTTAAAAATGATCATACGATAGTCCTAGTGGCATTCTTACCTAATCTATATGGCATGCTTCTAATATATACATGGTATGCTATGAAAATTTTATAATATTCACATTCATTTATTTATAGGAATCAATCAATCATAAAACAAACAATTTTAATTCTCCATAGTTTTTTTTAAGGAAAAAACATGAGAAAGTGAATGTGAACCGAGAATTAGGTAGGGTCCCAGGAAAGGGAGGTGAGCCAAATTTGACCGCTTAAAAACCAAGGCTTTCCTAGCCAGAGTCAATCCTAGACATGCACCTTCTTACTACCACACTTCTCACAGTAATCGAATAACCTAAAGAAGTGAATAGAACAATACCACACTTCTTATTTTTTAATCAATAAACTGTGAATCATCTTATATATATATCACAACTATAACATTTCATAATATAAATATTATGACAATTATAAAATAGATATATAAGGAGATAAGTAATTGAAATAAAATTGCCAGCCAAAGTTTCCATGGTTCTATTTCTAAAAAATAAATGGAAAAATAAAATTAAAATTACATAGTTTTTCACCATAAGGCATTCCTTGGGTCTTTAACTGCCATCACTCCATCTTCACCTCGTCATGGACTTTTTTTGGAAAAATTACATTTTAGTCCTATGTCCATTTCTATGTTAGAAGAATTCTATGAATTAAAAAAAAGTCCTACGTAGAGATAATAGTCGACGATCTATTTCCTAAGAACCAGAACCTCGACAATAAAAAAAATTATATAAAATATATATAATATCGCATCCATTCCCATATATAACTCAAAACATGCATAAGATCTAAAGAATGCCACTTTCTATGTAATCAAATCATTCAAGAAGAAGAGAAAATTATTTTGATTATCTATTTATACGTATAGATAAAACCCAACTTGGCTCAGGTACCAATTGTTGGAAAAAAAAGGGTTTGGAAAGTGCAGTGGAAAATAAATTTAGGGAAAAACTAATGTTTTAATTTTTTTTCCAAAACAATATCTTAGTTGTGATATCTAAAGTAATAAACACTTAATCAAAATTGTTCCTTTTCGATTCGTTTAGGATGAACACTTCGATCAAGTAGTCTTCTCCGCTATCCTCAAGCTCACGTTTGTCGAGTGTGGGCTCTGTAACACCCTGGTTTAGGGGCTATGCATGTTGGGTACAATTCAAGTGTTAGTAGGTTTTTGGGAGTGCTTGGATGAGTTTTAGAGGTTCTAAGAATGTTTGGATGAAAGGGGAAGGCTTTGAAAATTTTAGATTTTTTTGGGGTAAAAAGGGGGAAATAGGGCAGGAAGGCCTTAAGAATAATTTTCGGTAATTTATGGCACATGAGAGGCTTTGGCAAAGTGGCTTCATGCGCTGCTGAAGGGGCTGGAGGTAGCGCCATTGAGGGTCTTGGGTTCGAATCAAAGAGGCAGCAGGCTGGTTTTAATTTTTGGATCTTGGCGTTGCAAGGTGGGAGGCCTTAAAAAGGAGTGGGGGCGTGTTTTGACGCAAACAGCAACTTGTCCAAGTGGTGCTCGTGCGTCACTTAGGCGCTGGAGAAGTGATAGGGCGCGGGTTCGAGAGCTGGAGCAGCATTTTGGGCGTGATTTATTTTTATATGCGGTTGTGGGGCTGGAGTAAGAAGGGTTTAAAATTAAATTGTGTGGCTTTATGGCATAAAAATCAAAGTGGCCGAGTGGCCTGGGGCGTTGCAGGAGAGGTGTGCAGCGGTTCAAATCAAGGGAGTTGCATTTTGGGGGTTTGTTTTTATTCTTTTTGGGCAGCAGGCTTGAGGGTGTTGGACGGCACATGGGAGCCCCAATTAGATAAGATTAAGCTAAGGTTTTAGTTTTTAAATTCGACTGGTGGGTGGTTTGTTGTTATTTTATTATTTTTATTGATTATTTTAGTTAGTTTGAATGGGTTTTGAATGGATGATGATGAGTAAATATAGGGATTTGTTTAATTCAAATTTGTGGCTTGAAGTGGTTCCAGGAGGTGGCCGATTGTGGGAATCTTCAAGGGGGTATGTGGCCGGTTTTGGAGGTGTTTTAGGAAGGGGAATGCCGTTTTTCTTAAGGCATTTGTGGGTGATTTTCGGCCAGCCTTGGTTGAGGGTACCAAAACCGAATTGTCAAAGAGAATTCCTTCACTATTTTCTTCTTGAAACCGAAAGACTAAACCTCCCAGAAGCTTGCCGAATTTGTTTTGTGTTCTTTCAATATTGTTGATAGCCGAATGCCTTCCATCTTTCTTTCTTTATTTTTCCTATTAACACCTTGATAGCCGAAAGTTATTCCCTAAAACATTTTCTTCATTTCTTCTTCTTCTAAGAACCGAATTCTTCATTCACTTTCCCCATTTCTATTGAGCCGAAACTATATCATTTTGTCTTCTTAAACTCTCATTTTTCTTTCTCAATACCTTCTAGCCGAAACTTTAATCATTCACATCTTCTTTTTCTCTTTTTCATCCAAGCCGCACACAAGGGTGTTAAACACCTAAAGCCAAATTCTTTTTCTTCTTGTTCAAGTGTTGGCCGAATCTTCCCTTTCCTTTTTGTGTGGTTCTTGGCCGATTGTTAAGGGTGGTGAGGTTTGCTTTTGGATTTTGGTTCAAGCCTTGGAGAAGGTGTGTAGGTAAGGCCGAATGCTTATGGTCTTTCTTCTGTTCTCTGTCGTCATCTTCAAGGGGTAAGTGTTGGTTTGGTGTTTGTTTGATGGCATGTTGATAATTTGTTTCGAATCATTTTGTCATAGGGTCTCCGGATTTTGGTGGCGATCAAGTGAAGCTATCACCTTTGTGTAGTCGATTGGTAGGTGGTGGTAAGAGGTTGGATATTGGTTTAATCTTTTAGTTTCGGCTTGTGAGGCTAATTGTTTATGTTTTAGGGGAAGGCCGGTTGTCAGAGGAACCATTGGTTGGTTCGGGATTTGGTAGGAAACCAAATCAATCGTGAGGTAAGGGTTAAACGATAACCCCTTTGGTTTAAAATGGTTATAGACGAATGGTATGAATGTTAATTCCTTGGTTGGCTGATTATAGGAGCAAGGTCATTGAGGTTATCAGGGGTCTTAGTCTGGTTCTTCGATTAAGGCTTGCAGGTGTGTACGCACACACACTTTTCTATTATAAATATGCTTATTATTGTGTGTTGTTTGGATCCATGAGAAGGTGGATTAAGTACCATTAAGGTATGAGGCAAAGGGTCAGGTAAGTCCCTGTTGTGATGCTTTTGGTAAGCATGCTGTATCTGCTATGAGTTGTCATGTTGATGCTTTTGGTAAGCATAGTATATCCAATATGTGTGCTATAATACTTGATTGTGGATAAACAATATGTATGTTGCTAAATAAGCATGATGTATATTTCTGTTAAAATGCATATTAGTGGTTGATGTGGGTTGTACGAGTGGAGGGGGCAGTGATATTTTGTGCTGACGAGCACCAGTGTTTTGGTAACACAACTTTGTGACTTTGGGTCACCAGAGGTTTGGCACCTCCAGAGGTTTGGCACCTCAGCGTCTCGTCCCCGTGGTTTCGTACCACAGTGGGTTGGCCCCACAAGGCGGTATTGAGGGATTGACGCCAGTGATTTGGTATCACACGATGGGTTGGCCCCATCAATTGATTTGTGACTTCGGTCACCAGTGTTTTGGTAACACACTTTGTGTCTTTGGGACACCAGTGGTTTGGCACCACATTGACGGATATCGTGTCTTCAGACACCAGAGGTTTGGCACCTCCAGTGATTTGGCATCACATTTGTGACTATACGTCACCAGTGGTTTGGCACCACCAGTGGTTTGGTACCACACGGGGTAGAGAAAGGTGTTGTGGATGGCTAGGTTGGGTGCATATTAATTGGATGCATGATGAGCATGATTATGTTTGTATATGATAATTTACTAAACCGGGAAAAAGGGGTTGCACACTGAGTCTTGGTGACTCACCTTTTTCCTTTAACCATTTCAGGTAGTGCATAAAGCTGGACCGGGATCGGAGAGGACAAGGTGGCCCATGCCGAAGATGATGATTTAATATTTTATGCTTGATTTTGATACTAGTATTTCATTTTAATTATTAGGTTGTAATAAAAGGCCATTTTATTATTTTGGTATTACTTTAACTATGGTTTAATTAATTTAAATTACTAAGTGAAACTGATTTATGGGTTGCGACCTATTTACTCAAATTAGTTTATATACTAAAGTTTTAAAAAAATGAATAAGGTTTAATGGCACAGTTTTACTCATAAGCTTAAGTGGAGATGTTTTCCAAAAATTCAACAAACTACAATGATTTATACTAAGTTAGAAAGATTTTCAACCGTTTTTTTTTCCAGTGACATAACCAGATTCGGTCGTAGTGAATGGGCCGGGTTTGGGGATGTTACAGGCTCTCTTCAAATCAAAAATTTTTTCACAAAAATTACTAGTGGAATAATTTTGTAATTTCTCAAAAATTTTAGGCCAAGTTGTAAGTAAGAAAAATATTCTTAGAAATTTTCTAAAATAATTTCTTTAGAGATTTTCTCTCTATAACTTACTCTTGAATTCAAGTCTGTGTAAATAATGACCCAAGACTCTTTTTATATAGGGAGAGTTTAGAGAGTTCAACTATGATTAAACTTAATAACTTTAATATTAAATTTAATCTAATATTTATCTTAAATTTAATATTAAATATTATTAAAATAATATTAAATGTAATTTAATCCGAAGATCTGAGGATGGAATTTGAAATGTGATAATGGTAATTGTAATTTGTAAGTTGAAATTAAAATTTGATTAAATCTTGAAAAGGAAAATAATTTAAAACTTAAATTTTGAAAACTTAAAAATTTGGAGAAACTTAAAATTTTGGAGAAACGAGTTTTGGTCTCTGAAATGGGTATTTCAAGTCGTGCCCTTCATTCTAAATCTAATAGCCTTTTATAGAGGGCTATTGTCTCTTTACATCATTTGAATTGGGAAATTCAATCCCTTACATCATTACATAATTGAAACTTTTCAGAGAATATATTCTCTAGTTACAAAAATATAAACTATAGAGAATATTCACTATTTATGAACCAAAGAATATTACTGTTCTTGTCAGGGAATATTTTTTGCTTACGCCAAAGAATATTTCCTGTTCACTCGTCTTTTCTTGCAGGGAATATTTACTGTTTACGCCAGAGAATATTTCCTGTTCCTCTTCATTCATTTCTTTCTTTTGCATCAATTTTTCTTAGTCCTGGTAATGGTTACTGAGGTGGTATCATCTGCAAGATCCATCGTTTTGATTGAAGACGCTAAATATTTCACATCTTCAGATTCGGAACCCATTGAGATGAGCATTTCAGCCATGAGCTTTTTGTATTCCTTCTTGGTCTTGGCTTGAGCTAACATCACACTAGCTATCGATTTTTCTTGAAGGAATTTTGCTGTGGCTTGATCAAGGGCTGCGGACTTACATAATCTCGAATTCTTGTTGAAAAAATTATCCATATATTTTGAATCATATTTTTCATCATTAAACTTGTCCCACCATTTAGTTCAGTAGTTTCAAACTAGCAATGGAATTCCAGTACATTGATCTTGCTCATAGGAATAATTCCAAGAAATAATCCAAGAAATGCACAATTTTGAGAAAAAATGGATTGTTCTGTAAATGTGTTTTTGGTCTAGTTCATTTCGAAATTTGTCAAAGAATTTGGGCCATAAATTTTGAATTTTTTTTGGTAGGATCTCGAAGGATGATGGTCCATACCAATTCGACCATTATTGGAACCAGTTTGGGAATTTGAATTGGGTATTGTATTTGAAATATATGAGCCAAGGATGTCTCATATGTTAGTTGTTCATTAAGAAGGCATTGTACCACGCTATTTGGTAATCCCAATATGTGAAATACAGGTGGTGGTCAATTTTGGTGGTAAATTTGGCTGGAAATTTCTTTGGAGAATTTGGGTTTTCACTCCAATCCCTTGGTCGAAGAATTATTAATATTTGGGTTGTTGAATGGGTAATAAAATTTGGATCTTTTGGGTTTGTGTAGTGTTTTAACAGTACTAATCCAGTTTGAACCAGTATGTTTTCATAACACTATTGGGGTTTTTGAGAATCCAATGGCTTGAAATTCCATACATTGAAAAGTTCTTTTGCAAGTATATGTGGAGGTTTTTCTGAAAATTCTTCCTCCATAACAATAATTTTTTCAAAATATTTGTTTGGAAAATATTGTGAGGATTTTTGTGTAGTAGTATGTGAAGACACTGCTATTTCTTTTGGAAATACATCTTGGAGAAATGTCTCTTTTAAAATGTTTTTGAGAGATTTTGGTTTGTGTAAAACAATCTCTTTATTTTTTTGAAATCTTTGCTGCTTCACCAGCAATTTGCTTGAGAGGAGTTTCCTCTTTCATTTGAGAAGAGACCAATGCCACTTCTAGAGATTGAGAAAGGGACTCAATCCCTTTTTTTATTTGAGAACCAAATAAACACTTAATCAAAATTGTTCCTTTTCGATTCGTTTAGGATGAACACTTCGATCAAGTAGTCTTCTCCTCTATCCTCAAGCTTACGTTTGTCGAGTGTGGGCTCTCTTCAAATCAGAAATTTTTTCACAAAGATTACTAGTGGAATAATTTTGTAATTTCTCAAAAATTTTAGGCCAATTTGTATGTAAGAAAAATATCCTTAGAATTTTTCTAAAATAATTTCTTTAGAGAATTTTCTCTCTATAACTTACTCTAAAAATTCATACGGGGGGATTCTAAACAAATGCTATCCTAAAACCAAATTCATTGAGAAAGAGACTGAGTTGGATTCTAGTGTCTAGAAGTAAACTGGACTATTTGCTCCTTTCCCCCCTTTAGCTTGTTTTAGGATCCCCCCGTATCCTATTTTAGAAGCATTTGTTTCTACAATCTTGGGGGCTTTTGGATCAGCTAAATATAAATAAGGAAGCTTAGTGATTTGTTAATTAATTTGGGTGATAATATTGGCGTGGTCATTTTTCTGAGGTTGTGGATTCTTTTTGAGCCTATCATATAATGGTTTACATAATTTGCTAAGACCTGGATAAAAGTCTATGACATAATTGAGGCTTCCTAAGAATCTTTGTAATTGGACTTTATCAAGGATTTGGTCTGGGAATTTGCTAGCAAACTCTATGGACCTTTCTATTGGGGTAATGGTTCCTTGGGTAATGTAATAACCTAAAAACCTTATTTTGGTTTGGAACAAACTTATCTTGGATTTAGAAACTACTAAACAATTATTTTTTATGACTTTTATAAAGATGGATAAATGTTTGAAGTGTGTTTCTAAATTTTCTGAAAACACTAATACATCATCGATGTGTACTATTGCGAATTGAGAATATTGGTAAAAAATATCATTCATTATTCTTTGAAATTCAGATGGAGCATTTTTTAATCCAAAAGGCATTACATTCCATTCATATTGTCCAAATGGTACAGTGAATGTCGTTTTATATCTTTCTTCTTTTATTTAGATTTGCCAAAATCCAGATTCCATGTCAAATTTTGAGAAAATATTTGCATTACAAAGTTTCTGTAACAAATCTTTCTTATTTGGTATTGGGTACCTAACCCATTTTAAGGCTTGATTGAGAGGTTTGTAGTTAATTACTAATCTTGGCGTTTCTCTTTTGAGTTCTCCATTTTTTATTACATAAAATGCTGAACAACTCCAAGGAGAACTGCTTTTCCTAATTAAATTTTTATTAAGAAGATCTTGTATTTCTTTTTTAAAAAATTCTTCCATTTCTTTGTTCATTTGTATTGGTCTTGCTTTTGTGGGTATTTGTCTTTCATCAAAATTATTTTCATATGGTAATGTTACTTCGTGTTTTTTCCTATTCCAAAAATCATTAGGAATGTCAGAACAAATTGTTGATTCTATTTCTTCGTTGATTTGATTTATCCTCTTTTGTACTTCTCTTTTTTCTAATTGTTCAGTCAATTTTTTAAAACATATTTCTTCTTTTAGAAAAGAGATTTGTTTCTGTTTATGATTAATTAAATTATTGATTTTCCCATTATGGATGGATAAAGATTTTAATAAGTTGAGATTTCTTATTTTTGGTTTTTCTACAAAAAGGAAAATCTACTTTAGTGTTTAAAACTTTGGTAGAGATAGAATTATCTGTTACTTTATATGGTTTGAGTAAGGATATGAATGGGGTTCCTAATATGACATCTTGGGTAATATCTTTTATCATTAAAAAATATGCTTGATATTTTATACCTTTGTTGCATATTTCTGCATTGAGAATTTTGTAAGTAATTTTTAGGTTTTTACCATTTGCAGCTTTAAGATATTTTGATGTTTTGTCATAATATTTTGTTGGAATTATCCCTTCTCTAATACAGTTTTGATCTGCTCCTGTATCAAAAAGGGCTATTGTTTCTAATTGAAATTCATTATTTATGACAATATTTATTTTTATTAAATATCTTTGGATAGATACTTCTGGGATATTTAATAAACTGGACCATCGGGTTTACAATGATGTAAACACTTATTCATTATTCATATTCATGCGCCAGAGAATCTTACTGTTCTTGCTAGGAAATATTTACTGTTTACGCCAAAAAATATTCCCTGTTCCTTTTCATTCATTTCTTTCTTTTGCATCATTTTTTCTTGGTCCTGGTAATGGTTACTGAGGTGGTATCGTCTCCAAGATCCACTGTTTTGATTGAAGACGCTGAAGATTTCTCATCTTTGGATTCGGAATCCATTGAGCTGAGCATTTTGGCCATGAGTTTTTTGTATTTCTTCTTGGTCTTGGCTTGAGCTAACATCCCAATACTTGTCAATTTTGCTTGAAGGAATTTTGATGTGGTTTGATCCGGGGCTATAGACTTACTTAATCTCGGATTCTTGTTGAAAAAAATATCCAAATATTTTGAATCATATTTTTCATCATTAATCTTGTCCCACCATTTAGTTCTGTAGTTTCGAACTAGTATTGGAATTTTGGTACATTGATCTTGCTCATAGGAATAATTCTAAGAAACAATCCAAGAAATGCACAAATTTGAGAAAAAAAAAAGGATTGTTCTGTAAATGTGTTTTTGGTCTGGTTCAGGTTGAAATTTATCAAAGAGTTTGGGCCATAAATTTTGAATTTTTTTCTGGTAGGATCTCGAAGGATGATGGTCCATACCAATTCCACCATTCTTGAAACCAGTTTGGGAATTGAATTGGGTGCCTTATTTGAAATATATGTGTAACACCTAAACTTGGGCCTAGTCGGAATAGTGGTTTTGGGACCACAAATTCAACGAGAAAAAATTATTTTTATTATATTTTTATGGTCTACGATTTCATGAAACAATTTCGTGAAAATTTCGTTTGAAAAATTTGACGCTTGAGTACTCAATTTAGTCAAAAGGACTAAATTGTAAAAAGTGCAAAAGTTGAGTTCTACATGTTAGAGGTGCCCAATTGTTATGAAATTTTAAAATGGAGGTCCTTAAATGGTAATTAGACCATTGGTTAATTAGTTGGACAAAAATGGACATGAAATAGGTGAAATAGAATATCTTTAAGTTAGGGGCATTTTGGTCATTTAGTGATTAAATGATTAAATAAACAAAATTAAAAGTTAATTTTTGTCCATCTTCAACCCCATGGCCGAATTTCACAAGGGGAAACCATGGCTAGGGTTTTTCAAGCTTCCAAGCTTGACTGAAAGTCTGTTCTAGCCCTGTTTTTAATGATTTTTACGTTTTTGAAATCCTCGTAACAAGATCTATCTATTTCTACCACTAATTTGAGATATGGTTAAAGTCTAGGGTTTTGACCCATGATGAATGTGTGTTTATTTTTGATGTTTAATGGTAGAAAATGCATGTTTATGGTTAGAGAAATGACTTTTACTAAGTGATTTTCGGTGAAAATGCCTAAAAGGACTAATTTGTAAAAGTTATAAAATATGTCATAAAAGTGTGTTTTAGTGGAAATTGTGGGCTGTTATAGTTATGAAAATGGTTCGACTAGGCTTAAAGTACAAACAAATTGAATGAAAATCATTTTACGAGCCTAGGGGAAAAAGTGTAAATATGACAGTTTAGGGGCAAAAATGTAAATTTTCTAAATATGATTTTTGGGCCGATTTGATTAGTATAATGACTAAATGAGTTAAATGTGTTGTTATAGATCAAGGAAAACGAGATTCAAACTTAGAACTGGGGAAAAACAAAGAATATGACGAATAATGTAACATTCTGAATTTATGGGCCTATGCATTTTGTGTACTGTATGTTTAAAATATTAATTTAAGGGTTAGGGGTCCAGATTGGGCTCAAGAATGGGCTGAGGCTTTGTTTAAATATTTTGTTTGGACACTCTAGGGCTTAAAGTAAAGTTTTGGTAGCTTATTTGACATAGTGGGCTTGTGGCCCAGAGGAAAATGGTGCCACTAGGAGGAAGGGGAGTTGGCGTCATTAGTACATGAGGAGGGCCCAAATTTTGGTTGCTTGAAGCCCAAGTTATAGGGCCAAATTTCGGCACTTAAAGGGATCAATAGGGGGGACGGCACAAGGCTATTTTTTAGGGATTTTTAATGTGTAATTTATGAGGATAATAGGCAGATAAAAGAGGGAGGAGTTGGTCCTAATTAGGGCTATTTTTGAGGAGTTAATAGATTAAGATAAGGGAAAAGGATAGGAGCTATCTTGTGGAAGCTAGTGTTGGCCGAAAATCAAACTCAGTAAGGGGGAGGAATCGGTTTAGTATATGTAACACCCCAAACCCAGCCCATTCACTACGACCGAATTTGAAATGCCACTGCGGAAAACGTTTGAAAATATTCTTACTTAAGAGTAAAAACCGTTAAAAATTTGTCGCTTTTGATAAAACATTTTCATAATTTAAAACATTCTAAGTAAAAATTAAGTTGGTATAAAAATACCGGATTCAAAACTTTAATATGACTTTTGAGATATAAATAACTTTTAAAATTAAACTTACAAAAATAATATCCCACTTATAAATCCAACTTAAACATAACAAAATTCAAATACTTTAAGTGGCCCTTATTACATTAAGTAATAATTCATAAATACTGGAAATATAAAATACTTAAAACAAGCAAAACTTCTTCTGCATGGGCCACCTTGTATCCACTCCAAACCCGGTCCAAGCATCACCTGCGATGTTGATAAAAATTGGGTGAGTCATACAGACTCAGTGTGCAATTAGGCCACTGAATTCCACCCACATATCAACCACATATTAACCCATATATCAGTTATCAATGCACTTAATCTCATTATTTCACTTATTGGGCTTGGCCCATCATCAGATCACATATCAGATAATAATTCAACTTGTTCACATAATTCCATAATTTGGGCTTGGCCCATATCCATTCCACATATCAGATAATAACATGTTAACCACGTGTTTCCACATACTGGGCTTGGCCCATTACCACTTTTATTCACATGCAAAATTATGCAATTATGAAGCCCAACCCAGCCTAGGGTCCATCCGCTACACACCCCCATATCCAGCCTACCACACACTAGGGGATTAATAAATCACCCTCCCTTTTCACTCCAATATGGCAACAAATGCCGTCCACGCGAACTTAATCGCAAATAATCCACAACGCGACCTCAGTCAGCGCCAATCCACGATGTAGCCGAAGCTATCATCAAAACCATGATGAGCACAAAGCCATCAATAACCACGATATGGCACATAGCCTATATCAATCACGATGAGGCACAGAGCCATTCATCAAACCACGTACTTGAAGTACACCCTGTCCTTCTTTCATATCCCACCGATGCACATGCAACATAAAATAGTGCCATGATGATAATGCATGTACATGATGATTTGGAACTCACCGGATTGTCGACATACCCCATGAGGGTATCCATATCACGAATTTCCACTGCACTAGTTAGCACATTCATAACACACATACAGATATCACATACAATCATAAACCCGGAAAACGGTAGGCTAACTACACACCTTATAACTTGAAGAACTACGCTCTCGATCTCGATGCTATCACTAAGCGATACTACGGCTATCTGCCTACTTTCCTGTTCTGACGCTGGTCCACACCCCGGTGGCCAATCCCGAACTATAGAAACAAATCTCTTCTTAAACTTCGGGATAGGGACTATCCCTTTACCTTCTTGACTGACATCCACGTCCATCGCAGATCACTTAATCAGAATCATTTGGTTAAATGACAAAGTACGAGATCTAAAATGAATAAAAATCACAGCTTATCATCCTTACTAAAAATAGATCCAAAACCCGAAAGCTCTCTTTGTTCTTGTCGATTTGGCCCTAAAACATCATAGCCACAATCGGTCACACTTAATACCAATAATATGGCCTTAGGCCGAATACCACAACCACTTACCTCAAGCTTCTAAATCCTGAAAGATCTCTTGTGCTAGGCTATACCTTCCCTTATAATCGGTCTTAACACATTTAAAAGAGTTATAGGGCCATTCGGCCAACCTTGGAAATTAGAGCCTAAACTCTTGATTTCGGCACACAAATGAAGATGAAGCAAAAACCGATTGCTAAGGAAAGATTACTTACCACTATCATTGCTTGTGAAGACTAAAAGAGAAAAGTCGGCAGCCCCTCCTTTAGAGATTCGGCTTTTGATAACAACAATGGTGGTTCGGCACTTTATGATCTCAAGAGAAGAAAGGAGAAGAAGAAAGCTATAAGATTTGGCTAAGGCTTTAAATCACAAGGAATATTCGGCTACAAGGGAATTTGGGGTTGGAAGAAATAAAAAGATGAATAAGGGAAAAGTAGAAGAATTTCGGCAATGGCTTTTGCACAAGAGGAAAAACGGCACAAGCAATGGGAAAAAGAAACTAAATTCGGCACCCCCTCCTTATAAAGCTTCAAAACCGATTAGGCACCCCAAAGAGTCCCTCATTCGGCCACCTTATCAATTCATTATCAAATTCCTCATAAATCTCCTATTATCCCTTCTTTATCACCTTAAAAAAAATAAATTAATCCCAACACATAATCTCTTATCTTACCCTTTAAAATAAATAAAATAAATAAAACACATTTATCCTACCTTAGCCGAAAATTAATAGGAGAATTAAAATCCTCCTCCAATTGAAAGTCCCAAGTGCCGTCCACTTTCTACCAACTCTATCTTGACGCAAAAGCAGAATAAAAACACTCCCCTTGCTGCTCACAAGCCTCGAACCCGAGACCTGCTGGAGCCCTTGGATGCAAGCTGCAGATAACGCCCCAAACCACTTTGCCAAGGCGCTGTTTGTGACATGATTCACCCAGAATTTCTTTTAAGACCTCTTTCCCTAGCTCCCCCTTGTCTTAACGCCAAAAGTAAAATAAAAACACGCCTCCCTGCTGACAACCAGACTCGAACCAAAGCCCTTGCCCACAGCACACGGCGTCATCACCAAGGCCTTAAGTGGCGCCTTGCAGCCACTTTACCACATGATTTCTTGTGGCAATAATCCCCCAAAAATTCCTTTAAAGCCTCCTTAGCCCAGTTCCCCTTTTTGGCGCAAAAATAAAAGTCTCTAATGCTTCCCACGTTGCTCGAACCTCTTACCTGCCTCCCAGCTTATGACGTCAGGCACCAAGGCCCTAAGTGGCGCCTTGTAGCCACTTTACCAAGCCCATTCGTGTGACATAAACTCCACATAAATTCTCTTAAGGACTTCTTTCACCTAGCTCCCCTTTTTGACTTAAAACCCAACATTTTCCCAAAGTTTTTCCCCTTCATCCTAGAGTTCTAAAAACTCTAAAAACATTTCCAATACACACTTAAAGCCTATTAACACTTGAATTATGCTCCAAACGCATAACCCCTAATCTAGGATATTACAGTATAGGCTAGGGATGTGCCGAAATTTCAAAGGCCATCTCAACCTTTTCATCTTTTTCTTTCTTTCTTCATCTTCATTCTCTCAAAAGCCGAAATCACCACTTCCCTCTCGTCTTTTCTTTTTCTTTGAAACCTCCTTCTAGCCGAATCTTTTGACCTTTATTATTGTTCATCTCTCATTCACTAAAAGCTGAAACTACATCCCTATTCCCTTCCATAGCCGAAATCTCCAAAAGTTCAGTCTTTATTTCCCGAAGTCTCATCATAGCCGAATCTTCATTCCTAGAAGCTAACTCTCTGTGGTATCTGCTTGTACCGAATCTCTAAGGAAACTGAAGGTAAGTATTGATTCGTAAGATTTCAATCTTTTCTGGCTTTTTAGGGACTCTAGCCGAATGGCTATAAGGAACTAATCTTAAGTTTTTCTCTTAGTTGCGGTATTCTGGGATTTGAAGGGGAGTTTATCGCTTAGATCTCTAAGTCAGAGTTCAGTAACACTCGAATCGTGTTACTTTCAGGATTTCAAGGTAAGGAGATCTATTGATTTTTAACGTGTAAATTTGGGTATTTATTAACCCTTGGCCGAATGTAGGGGAGGCCAAATCTTCATATTACTTCCGGCTTTTGAGCAAGGTTTTAGAATAAGGGTTGTAGATCCAGATAGTAAGGATTTAACTAAGGGAGTAAAACTACGCGATATCAGGTGTGTAACACTTCCACATCATTTAGATTGCTTGTTAAGAATATGTTATAAATCTGTTATATTCTGATAAATGCCGAAATTCTGGCACAATGGTTGAAACCCTAGGAGGGTAAAAGCGAATCACCAGGTTAGTGATCTCTGTCATTCCTATGTGAATGTTCCTATTAAGATTACATATGTGATAAGTATGCCGATTTCTGTGATTGCATGGGGTTGGGTTTATTAAAAGGGGAAGTGTTTTGTTGTAGTGGCTTTTGCCATGACCTGTTGTAGCGGCTTTTGCCGTGACCTGTTGTAGTGGCTTTTGCCATGACCTGTTGTAGTGGCTATGGCCATGATCTAACGATGAGCAGCTATCTGCAGCATGACTGCCATCGATGGTGTGTAGCGGTGTGGGTTGATTGTAGAAATCCCCAATGGTGTGACTGGCAGGTAAGGGTGGCATGTAGCGAATGGAAACCTAGGATTTGGGTTGGGCTTTGCATATTTTCTGATATATTATACTCTGTTATATGTTCTATGGGGTTAAGGCCCAAATCTAATGGTGCATGAGGGTTGCACACTGAGTCTCGTGACTCACCCTATTATTTTAACAATTTCAGGTAGCACCTAGTGCATCGGACCGGGCCGGAGAGGAGCGCAAGGTGGCCATGCGAGAGAGTACTTGATCCAGCAGAAGATTTTAATTAGAATATTGTTTTTAATATTTTTGATTAAGGGTTTTTAAATTTTGTTGTAATAAGGCCTTGGGCCACTAGACTATTATTTATGTTTTGGTTTTATGTTGGGTTTTTATTACTAGGCATTTAAACTTCCATGTTTAAATTAAGCTAAGACATGTATGAAATTTCAATTCTTATTTAAAATTCACCAAGGCATTTTATAACTTTATTTCTTATATAACTTAATAAATTATTAAGTTTTCGGTATAAATATTTAAACATGATAATTGTATTTCCAAAGTGCCACGTTTTTTTATAAAATTCCTTAGTGACATACCAGATCCAGTTGTAGTGTTTGGGTCGGGTTTGGGGTGTTACAAATTGGTATTAGAGCCAGGTTCAAAACTCGGCTTTGGGGTTTTGGGCTCAAAACGTTTTCTAAAAAATGGGTTTTTGAAACATGTATATTTATAAATGATGCAGGATAGTTTTCTCAACATGGCACCTGCGTCTCCGGCCCAAGTCCGCCAGGTAAGTATTCTGAACCATTGTGTGATTTTTATATGTAGGCTTGATGGGCTGTATGGGACGTAGACTATTTAGATTAGAACTTGATGGACTCTAGGCTTAGTTGAAACAACTCCTTAAAACTCATAAGACTTAATCTCACTAAACAAAACCGTGAAAGAGTCGCAAGACTAGGGTGTGGCAACAGGCATGCGCACGTCTAGGATTGGATCCGGAAGAGCCTAGTACTTAAGCAGTCCTAGTGACTCACCTCCTCTTCGCTGGAATCCTACCTGGTGCGTAGTGACTGTTCACCCTAGCCACGAGGATTTGTTGACGGGCTAAAACCTATAGTTAAAACCCGAAAGGGACCAGCCACCTTATTTTTATAAAATTACTAAAATACCCTTATTTGGGAAAAAACAATACCAAGTTACCCATGCTTTGCAAATATACCCCGATTTACAAAGTCAACGAAATTTTTCCTTAAAAAAAATAACTCACACAACACACGACAAACAACCAAAAACTCACAAACTCCTGAACACTACTATTTCCTCTTGAAATCAAATCCTCCAAGATACCCCTGTTTTTTTTTTAAAAAAATTGAAAATATCCCTGATTTGTAAAATTTCCAAATCACCCTGATTTATAAAATGACCAAAATATTCCTAATTTATAAAATTACTAAATCACCCTTGATTTGTAAATGACAACATACCCCTGATTTGTCAAAATTACCGAAATACCCCCAGACTTCAAAATTACCGAAATACCCCCGAATTGTAAAATTACCAAAATACCCTTATTTCCAAAATCACCAAGGAACCCTTTTTGGAAAATTACGAAAATACCCCTGTAGGATAAAATTACGGAAATACCCCTGGGTAGTGAAATGACAAAAATACCCTTACATGATGAATGTAGGTTCGTGGATGTACTTGTATGCTAATGTTTGATGATTGAATGTGTGTGCTTCCTGGAATTAGGAGGTAAACTTGAGGCTGAAACTATAGATAGGTTCGAATTCGAAAGAACTACCATTAAAATTACTATTCATAAGACTGTTCGTGGTTAATCAGTGGAAAGAATTAATGATTCATAAAATTCTTAATCAGATAAACGCCAATCGGAAGAATGAGTACAAGGGGTCGAGGACGTACGCCGCGTGGACGCGGTAGGGGTAGGATGACCGTGTCCGAGCCAGTAGGGTCTGGCCACGGGTCAGGAAACGAGATGCCGGATATGCCGGCTGTGGAGGGAGAATTTCGGGACCAGGTAGCCGGAGATGATGCAGTATCTCAGGCGATGTTACGGGTTCTTGAGAGAGTTGCTGGGGCAGGAACGGGTTCAGGAGCTCGGAAACCTGTGTCTGAACGACTCCGAGCCAACGGAGCGGAGGTGTTCAGGGGTGTTTCTGGCGTAGCCCCTAACACAGCTAAGTATTGGTTGGAAGCGGCTGAGTGCATAATGGATGACCTAGACTTCACGGTGGAGGAGAAGTTGAAAGGGGTCGTGTCTCTTCTCCGGGACGAGGCTTACCAGTGGTGGCTCACGGTAAAGGAGGGTACTGCTGCAGACCGGATTGATTGGGATTTCTTTAAGGAGTCATTCCAAGGAAAGTATGTTGGGGCTAGCTTTGTGGATGCACTGAGGAAGGCATTTCTGAATTTGGTGCAGGGTAGTAAATCTGTGGCTGAATATGAGGCAGAGTTTCTATGCTTGAGCCGCTACGCTCGAGCAATGGTAGTAACTGAATATGAACGATGTGTACGGTTCGAGGATGGTCTGCGGAATGAGTTAAGGGTTTTGATAGCACCGCAGTGAGAGAGAGACTTTGCTGTTCTGGTGGAGGAGGTTAAGATAGCTGAGGAGGTGAAACGGACTGAGAGACAAGAAAGGGATAAGGATCGGGGTAAGAATAAGAGAAGTTTTAGGCTATCAGGATCATCTGGAAATTTTCAGAAGAGGCCTAAGACTGATGAGCTAGCTCGTGCTCCGACGAGCCAGAATCGATCATGTCCTTCATGTAGGAAGGCACATTATGGGGAGTGCAGAAGGAAAACCGGTGGATGCTTTAGGTGTGGATCCACGGAACATCTGATTAAGGACTGTCCACAGGTGGATCAGTTACAGCCAAAGGGCCGAGGTTCTGATCAGACTAGGAGAGGTGATCAGCCTGGACCAAGTGGTCCCGGCGTAGCCAGAGGAGGAAATGGGTCTGGTCGGGGTCGTGGAGCACCTGGTAGGGGCGCAGGTAATGTAGACGTGAGGCAGCCGGGTCTAGTTTATGCAGCTTACTGACGGGAGGATGGTGACGCACTGGACGTTATAACCGGTACGTTTCTTATTGCAGAAAACCCTTTTCTTGCCTTGATTGATATTGGGTCAACCCACTCCTATGTTGCATGTTCGGTATCTGAGACCCTAAGTATAGATTCTGAAACAACCACTAGGAAGATGAATGTGATTAGTCCTTTAGGACAATCTAGGGTAGTGGACAAACTATTTAGGGATGTACCTTTAGAGACTCAAGGGGTAGTGTTTCCGGCATACTTAATGGAATTACCGTTTGGAGAGTTTGACCTTATCCTAGGGATGGATTGGTTAACTAAACATCGTGCTAAGTTGGATTGTGGGACTAAGCGCATGGTGTTGAGTACCCCAGAAGGTGGGGAGGTGGCTGTTTTAAGAGAAAGAAGGAATTATTTGTCCCACGTAGTATCGGCATTGAAAGCTTTTAAGATGATTCGGAAGGGATGTAATGCATTTCTACCTTTTATTAGTGCGTTGGATGCTAAGGAGGTGACTGTCAATGAGGTTCGAATAGTCAAGGATTTCACGGATGTTTTTCCGGAGGAGTTGCCAGGATTACCCCTGAATTGTGAAGTGGAGCTCGGAATAGAACTATTTCCAGGTACAGCTCCGGTGTCCATTGCTCCTTACCGAATGGAGCCAAAAGAGCTGGTGGAGCTCAAAGCCCAGATCCAGGAACTGTTGGATCGTGGTTTCATCCGATTGAGTGTGTCTCCGTGGGGAGCAGCGGTCCTATTTGCCAAGAAGAAGGACGGATCCATGCGTATGTGCGTGGACTATCGTCAACTAAATAAGTTAGCGATTAAGAACAAGTATCCACTGCCAAGAATTGATGATCTGTTCGATCAGCTCAAAGGGGCTTCAGTTTTCTCTAAGATTGATTTAAGGTCAAGTTATCATCAGTTAAAGGTGAAGGAAGGGGACATTCATAAGACGGCGTTTCAAACTCGCTACGGTCATTATAAGTTCTTGGTGATGCCGTTCGGGTTAACGAATGTGCCAGCAGCATTCATGGATATGATGAATCGGGTATTTCAACCGTATCTTGATCGGTTCGTCGTAGTATTCATCGATGATATTCTGGTTTACTCCAAGTCCGAGGAGGAGCATGATGCACATCTGCGTATAGTGTTGCAAATTCTGAGGGAGAAGCAGTTGTATGCAAAGTTCAATAAGTGTGAATTCTGGCTGAAGGAAGTAACTTTCTTAGGGCATGTAGTTTATGCAGAAGGAATTAGGGTAGATCCTCGGAAGATAGAAGCTGTTTTGGATTGGAAACCGCCAAAATCGGTGGTCGAGATTTGAAGTTTCTTGGGATTGGCCGGGTATTACAGGAGGTTTGTTGAGGGGTTCTCTTCAATTGCGACACCTCTAACTAAGTTGTTAAGGAAGGGAGTATCGTTTGTATGGACTGACAAACAGCAGGAAAGCTTTGAGAAACTAAAGAGAATCTTGACGGAAGCGCCGGTGTTAATTCAGCCAGAGGCGGGAAAAGAATTTACCGTTTACTGCGATACGTCGCACACAGGTTTAGGTTGTGTATTGATGCAAGATGGAAAGGTGGTTGCATATGCGTCCCGACAGTTAAGACCACATGAATTGAACTACCCTACGCACGATTTGGAATTGCCAGCGGTAGTGTTTGCTCTAAAGATTTGGAGGCACTACCTGTATGGGGAGAAGTCGGTTATTTATACAGACCATAAGAGCCTAAAGTATATCCTTACCCAGAAAGAGTTGAATCTGAGGCAGCGTAGGTGGATCGAGCTGTTAAAGGACTATGACTGATCGATTGAGTACCACCCGGGTAAGGCTAACGTGGTGGCGGATGCGTTGAGTCGTAAGACAATAGCGGATTTAAGGGCGATGTTCGCTCATCTTAGCCTGTATGAGGATAGCTGTCTGGTAGCCGAACTTCAAGTAAGACCCCTGTGGACAAGTCAAATCAAGGAAAAGCAACTTTTGGATGATGTTCTGAGTACTCGAATTCGACAAGTGCAGAATGGTGAAGTAGAGGACTATAGCTTGAATTGTGATGGAGTGTTGTGTTTCCGAGGGAGAGTCTACATGCCAAAGGATATGGAGTTGGGACAGATGATTTTTTGGGAGGGGCATAGTAGTCCATATGCTATGCATCCTGGAGGAGTTAAGATGTATCGGGATTTGCGGGAGAAATTTTGGTGGCCAGGTCTGAAGCGAGAGGTAACGGAATTCGTGGGTAAGTGCTTGACGTGTCAACAGGTGTAAGCGAAACACCAGTTGCCTTCGGGGTTCTTGCAACCGATGAAGATTCCGTAGTGGAAATGAGAGAGAATCACGATGGATTTTGTTAGTGGGTTACCCCTTACGCCCACTAAGAAGGATTCAATTTGGGTGATTGTGGATCGACTCACGAAGTCTGCTCACTTCATACCAATTCGTGTTGACTATTCTCTACAGAAGTTGGCTAAGTTGTACGTGGCTGAGGTCATGAGATTACATGGTGTACCTGTGTCAATCATCTTAGATAGGGACCCTAGGTTCACGTCATGATTCTGGAAGGCTCTTCATAAAGCAATGGGAACAAGGTTAGACTTCAGTATCGCTTTTCACCCACAGACTGATGGTCAGTCTGAGAGGTAATTCAGATCTTGGAGGATATGCTAAAAGATTGCATCATCAATTTTAGGGGTCGTTGGGAGGAGTATTTACCTTTGGCAGAATACGCATACAATAATAGTTATCAAGCTAGTATTCAGATGGCGTCGTATGAAGCGTTATATGGAAGTAGATGTCGTACTCCTACTTGTTGGACAGAGTTGGGTGAACGTCAGGTGTTGGGTCCAGAGTTAGTTTCAGAAATGGAGAAGAAAGTTAAGTTAATACGGTCTCGGTTGAAGGAAGCATCTGATCGGCAGAAATCTTATGCAGATTTAAAACGAAAGGAGATGGAATTTACAATGGGAGATCAAGTCTTTTTGAAGGTATCTCCATGGAACAAAGTAATGAGGTTTGGTCGGAAGGGCAAGCTAAGTCCTCGGTTTATTGGGCCGTATCGGGTACTAGAACGTGTGGGGCCAGTGGCTTATCGTTTGGAGTTGCCCTCAGAGTTGGAGCAGATACATGATGTATTTCATGTCTCGATGCTAAGACGTTATCATTCCGATCCATCGCATGTGGTGCCGGTCAAAGAGATTGAAGTAAGGCCAGATTTGTCCTTTGAGGAGGAACCAGTGCAAATCTTGGATCGAGACGTAAAAGTGTTGAGAAGGAAGTCTGTCCCGTTGGTCAAAGTTTTATGGCGAAATCACGGCGCAGAAGAGGCGACGTGGGAGCCAGAGGATGTTATACGACAGCAGTATCCCCATCTCTTTTGGTCAGGTAAATTTTGAGGCCGAAATTTATTTTAAGGGGGTAGAACTGTAACATCCTGAATTTATGGGCCTGTGCATTTTGTGTACTGTATGTTTAAAATATTAATTTAAGGGTTAGGGGTCTAGATTGGGCTCAAGAATGGGCTGAGGCTTTGTTTAAATATTTTGTTTGGACACTCTAGGGCTTAAAGTAAAGTTTTGGTAGCTTATTTGACATAGTGGGCTTGTGGCCCAGAGGAAAATGGTGCCACTAGGAGGAAGGGGAGTTGGCGTCACTAGTACATGAGGAGGGCCTAAATTTTGGTTGCTTGAAGCCCAAGTTATAGGGCCAAATTTTGGTACTTAAAGGGAGCAATAGGGGGGACGGCACAAGGCTATTTTTTAGGGATTTTTAATTTGTAATCTATGAGGATAATAGGCAAATAAAGGAGGGAGGAGTTGGTGCTAATTAGGGTTATTTTTGAGGAGTTAATAGATTAAGATAAGGGAAAAGGATAGGAGCTATCTTGTGGAAGCTAGTGTTGGCCGAAAATCAAACTCAGTAAGGGGGAGGAATCGGTTTAGTATAAGCTAGGGATGTGCCGAAATTTCAAAGGCCATCTCAACCTTTTCATCTTTTTCTTTCTTTTTTCATCTTCATTCTCTCAAAAGCGAAAATCACCACTTCCCTCTCCTCTTTTCTTTTTCTTTGAAACCTCCTTCTAGCTGAATCTTTTAATCTTTATTATTGTTCATCTCTCATTCACTAAAAGCTGAAAATACATCCCTATTCCCTTCCATAGTCGAAATCTCCAAAAGTTTAGTCTCTATTTCCCGAAGTCTCATCATAGCTGAATCTTCATTCCTAGAAGCCGAATTCTCTCTGCGGTATCTGCTTGGGCCGAATCTCTAAGGAAACTGAACGTAAGTATTGATTCATAAGATTTCAATCTTTTTCGACTTTTTAGGGACTCTAGCCGAATGGCTATAAGGAACTAATCTTAAGTTTTTCTCTTAGTTGCGGCATTCCGGGATTTTAAGGGGAGTTTATCTCTTAGATCTCTAAGTCGGAGTTCTGTAGCACTCGAATTGTGTTATTTTCGGGATTTCAAGGTAAGGAGATCTATTGATTTTTAACGTGTAAATTTGGGTATTTATTAACCCTTGGCCGAATGTAGGGGAGGCCAAATCTTCGTATTACTTCCGGCTTTTGAGCAAGGTTTTAGACTAAGGGTTGTAGATCCAGATAGTAAGGATTTAACTAAGGGAGTAAAACTACGCGATATCAGGTGTGTAACACTTCCACATCATTTAGATTGCTTGTTAAGAATATGTTATAAATCTGTTATATTCTGATAAATGCCGAAATTCCGGCACAATGGTTGAAACCCTAGGAGGGTAAAAGCGAATCACCAGGTTAGTGATCTCTGTCATTCCTATGTGAATGTTCCTATTAAGATTACATATGTGATAAGTATGCCGATTTCTGTGATTGCATGGGGTTGGGTTTATTAAAAGGGGAAGTGTTCTGTTGTAGTGGCTTTTGCCATGACCTGTTGTAGCGGCTTTTGTCGTGACCTGTTGTAGTGGCTTTTGCCATGACCTGTTGTAATGGCTATGGCCATGATCTGACGATGAGCAGCTATCTGTAGCATGACTGCCATCGATGGTGTGTAGCGGTGTGGGTTGATTGTAGAAATCCCCAATGGTGTGACTGGCAGGTAAGGGTGGCTTGTAGCGAATGGAAACCTAGGATTTGGGTTGGGCTTTGCATATTTTCTGATATATTATACTCTGTTATATGTTCTGTGGGGTTAAGGCCCAAATCTAATGGTGCATGAGGGTTGCACACTGAGTCTCGTGACTCACCCTATTATTTTAACAATTTCAGGTAGCACCTAGTGCATCGGACCGGGCCGGAGAGGAGCGCAAGGTGGCCATGCGAGAGAGTACTTGATCCAGCAGAAGATTTTACTTAGAATATTGTTTTTAATATTTTTGATTAAGGGTTTTTAGATTTTGTTGTAATAAGGCCTTGAGCACTAGACTATTATTTATGTTTTGGTTTTATGTTGGGTTTTTATTTCTAGGCATTTAAACTTCCATGTTTAAATTAAGCTAAGACATGTATGAAATTTTAGTTCTTATTTAAAATTCACCAAGGCATTTTATAACTTTATTTCTTATATAACTTAATAAATTATTAAGTTTTCGGTATAAATATTTAAACATGATAATTGTATTTCCAAAGTGCCACGTTTTTTTATAAAATTCCTTAGTGACATACCAGATCCAGTTGTAGTGTTTGGGCCGAGTTTAGGGTGTTACAAATTGGTATCAGAGCCAGGTTCAAAACTCAGCTTTGGGGTTTTGGGCTCAAAACATTTTCTAAAAAATGGGTTTTTGAAACATGTATATTTATAAATGATGCAGGATGGTTTTCTCAACATGGCACCTGCGTCTCCGGCCCAAGTCCGCCAGGTAAGTATTCTAAACCATTGTGTGATTTTTATATGTGGGCTTGATGGGCTGTATGGGACGTAGACTATTTAGATTAGAACTTGATGGACTCTAGGCTTAGTTGAAACAACTCCTTAAAACTCATAAGACTTAATTTCACTAAACAAACCCGTGAACGAGTCGCAAGGCTAGGGTGTGGCAACAGGCATGCGCATGTCTAGGATTGGATCCAGAAGAGCATGGTACTTAAGCAGTCCTAGTGACTCACCTCCTCTTCGCTGGAATCCTACCTGGTGCGTAGTGACTGTTCACCCTAGCCGCGAGGATTTGTTGACGGGCTAAAACCTATAGTTAAAACCCGAAAGGGACCAGCCACCTTATTTTTACAAAATTACTAAAATACCCTTATTTTGGAAAAAAATACCTAGTTACCCATGCTTTGCAAATATACCCCGATTTACAAAGTCAACGAAATTTTTCCTTAAAAAAAATAACTCACACAACACACGACAAACAACCAAAAACTCACAAATACCTGAACACTACTATTTCCTTTTGAAATCAAATCCTCCAAGATACCCCTGTTTTTTTTTTAAAAATTGAAAATATCCCTAATTTGTAAAATTTCCAAATCACCCTGATTTATAAAATGACCAAAATATTCCTAATTTATAAAATTACTAAATCATCCTTGATTTGTAAATGACATCATACACCTGATTTGTCAAAATTACCGAAATACCCCCAGACTTCAAAATTACCGAAATACCCCCGAATTGTAAAATTACCAAAATACCCTTATTTCCAAAATCACCAAGGAACCCTTTTTGGAAAATTACGAAAATACCTCTGTAGGATAAAAATTACGGAAATACCCCTGGGTAGTGAAATGACAAAAATACCCTTACATGATGAATGTAGGTTCGTGGATGTACTTGTATGCTAATGTTTGATGATTGAATGTGTGTGCTTCCTGGAATTAGGAGGTAAACTTGAGGCTGAAACTGTAGATAGGTTCGAATTCGAAAGAACTACCTTTAAAATTACTATTCATAAGACTGTTCGTTGTTAATCAGTGGAAAGAATTAATGATTCATAAAATTCTTAATCAGATAAACGCCAATCGGAAGAATGAGTACAAGGGGTCGAGGACGTCCGCTGCGTGGACGTGATAGGGGTAGGATGACCGTGTCCGAGCCAGTAGGGTCTGGCCACGGGTCAGGAAACGAGATGCCGGATATGCCGGCTGTGGAGGGAGAATTTCGAGACCAGGTAGCCGGAGATGATGCGGTATCTCAGGCGATGTTGCGGGTTCTTGAGAGAGTTGTTGGGGAAGAAACAGGTTCAGGAGCTCGAAAACCTGTGTCTGAACGACTCCGAGCCAACGGAGCGGAGGTGTTCAGGGGTGTTTCTGGCGTAGCCCCTAACACAGCTAAGTATTGGTTGGAAGCGACTGAGCGCATAATGGATGACCTAGACTTCACGGTGGAGGAGAAGTTGAAAGGGGTCGTGTCTCTTCTCCGAGACGAGGCTTACCAGTGGTGGCTTACGGTAAAGGAGGGTACTGCTGCAGACCGGATTGATTGGGATTTCTTTAAGGAGTCATTCCAAGGAAAGTATGTTGGGGCTAGCTATGTGGATGCACAGAGGAAGGCATTTCTGAATTTGGTGCAGGGTAGTAAATCTGTGGCTGAATATGAGGCAGAGTTTCTGCGCTTGAGCTGCTACGCTCGAGGAATGGTAGCAACTGAATATGAACGACGTGTACGGTTCGAGGATGGTCTGCGGAATAAGTTAAGGGTTTTGATAGCACCGCAGCGAGAGAGAGACTTTGCTGTTCTGGTGGAGAAGGTTAAGATAGCTGAGGAGGTGAAACTGACTGAGAGACAAGAAAGGGATAAGGATCAGGGTAAAAATAAGAGAAGTTTTGGGCCATCAGGATCATCTGGAAATTTTCAGAAAAGGCCTAGGACTGATGAGCTAGCTCGTGCTCCGACGGGCCAAAATCGATCATGTCCTTCATGTAGGAAGGCACATTATGGGGAGTGCAGAAGGAAAACCGGTGGATGCTTTAGGTGTGGATCCACGGAGCATCTGATTAAGGACTGTCCTCAGGTGGATCAGCTACAGCCAACGGGCCGAGGTTCTGATCAGACTAGGAGAGGTGATCAGCCTGGACCAAGGGGTCGTGGCGTAGCCAGAGGAGGAAATGGGTCTGGTCGGGGTCGTGGAGCACCTGGTAGGGGAGCAGGTAATGTAGACGCGAGGCAGCCGGGTCTAGTTTATGCAGCTCACTGACGGGAGGATGGTGACGCACTGGATGTTATAACCGGTACGTTTCTTATTGCAGAAAACCCTTTTCTTGCCTTGATTGATATTGGGTCAACCCACTCCTATGTTGCATGTTCGGTATCTGAGACCCTAAGTATAGATTATGAAACAACCACTAGGAAGATGAATGTGATTAGTCCTTTAGGACAATCTAGGGTAGTGGACAAACTATTTAGGGTTGTACCTTTAGAGACTCAAGGGGTAGTGTTTCCGGTAGACTTAATGGAATTACCGTTTGGAGAGTTTGACCTTATCCTAGGAATGGATTGGTTGACTAAACATCGTGCTAAGTTGGATTGTGGGACTAAGCGCATGGTGTTGAGTACCCCGGAAGGTGGGGAGGTGGCTGTGTTAAGAGAAAGAAGGAATTATTTGTCCAACGTAGTATCGGCATTGAAAGCTGTTAAGATGATTTGGAAGGGATGTAACTCATTTCTAGCTTTTATTAGTGCGTTGGATGCTAAGGAGGTGACTGTCAATGAGGTTCGAACAGTCAAGGATTTCACGGATGTTTTTCCGGAGGAGTTGCCAGGATTACCCCCGGATTGTAAAGTGGAGTTCAGAATAGAACTATTTCCAGGTATAGCTCCGGTGTCCATTGCTCCTTACCGAATGGAGCCAAAGGAGCTGGTGGAGCTCAAAGCCCAGATCCAGGAACTGCTGGATCGTGGGTTCATCCGACCGAGTGTGCCTCTGTGGGGAGCGACGGTCCTATTTGCCAAGAAGAAGGACGGATCCATGCGTATGTGCGTGGACTATCGTCAACTAAATAAGTTAGCGATTAAGAACAAGTATCCACTGTCAAGAATTGATGCTCTGTTCGATCAGCTCAAAGGGGCTTCAGTTTTCTCTAAGATTGATTTAAGGTCAGGTTATCATCAGTTAAAGGTGAAGGAAAGGGACATTCATAAGACGGCATTTCGAACTCGCTACGGTCATTATGAGTTCTTGGTGATGCCTTCGGGTTAACGAATACGCCAGCAGCATTACAGGATATGATGAATTGGGTATTTCAACCGTATCTTGATCGGTTCGTCGTAGTATTCCTCGATGATATTCTGGTTTACTCCAAGTCCGAGGAGGAGCATGATGCACATCTGCGTATAGTGTTGCAAATTCTGAGGGAGAAGCAGTTGTATGCAAAGTTCAATAAGTGTGAATCCTGGCTGAAGGTAGTAACTTTCTTAGGGCATGTAGTTTCTACAGAAGGAATTTGGGTAGATCCTCGGAAGATAGAAGCTGTTTTGGATTGGAAACCGCCAAAATCAGTGGCTGAGATTTGAAGTTTCTTAGGATTGGCCGGGTATTACAGGAGGTTTGTTGAGGGGTTCTCTTCAATTGCGGCACCTCTAACTAAGTTGTCAAGGAAGGGAGTATCGTTTATATGGACTGGCAAACAGCAGGAAAGCTTTGAGAAACTAAAGAGAATATTGACGAAAGCGCCGGTGTTAATTCAGCCAGAGGCGGGAAAAGAATTTACCGTTTACTGCGATACGTCGCACACAGGTTTAGGTTGTGTGTTGATGCAAGATGGAAAGGTGGTTGCATATGCGTCCCGACAGTTAAGACCATATGAATTGAACTACCCTACGCACGATTTGGAATTGGCAGTGGTAGTGTTTGCTCTAAAGATTTGGAGGCACTACCTGTATGGGGAGAAGTCGGTTATTTATACGGACCATAAGAGCCTGAAGTATATCCTTACCCAGAAGGAGTTGAATCTAAGGCAACGTAGGTGGATCGAGCTGTTAAAGGACTATGACTGCTCGATTGAGTACCACCCGGGTAAGGCTAACATGGTGGCGGATGCGTTGAGTCGTAAGACAATAGCGGATTTAAGGGCGATGTTCGCTCATCTTAGCCTGTATGAGGATGGCTGTCTGGTAGTCGAACTTGAAGTAAGACCCCTGTGGACAAGTCAAATCAAGGAAAAGCAACTTTTGGATGATGTCCTAAGTACTCGAATTCGACAAGTGCAGAATGGTGAAGTAGAGGACTATAGCTTGAATTGTGATGGAGTGTTGTGTTTCTGAGGGAGAGTCTACATGCTAAAGGATATGGAGTTAGGACAGATGATTTTTTGGGAGGCGCATAGTAGTCCATATGCTATGCATCCTGGAGGAGTTAAGATGTATCGGGATTTGCGGGAGAATTTTAGTGGCCAGGTCTGAAGCGAGAGGTAACGGAATTCGTGGGTAAGTGCTTGACGTGTCAACAGGTGTAAGCGAAACACCAGTGGCCTTCGGGGTTGTTGCAACCGGTGAAGATTCCGTGGTGGAAATGGGAGAGAATCACGATGGATTTTGTTAGTGGGTTACCCCTTACGCCCACTAAGAAGGATTCAATTTGGGTGATTGTGGATCGACTCACGAAGTCTGCTCACTTCATACTGATTCGTGTTGACTATTCTCTACAGAAGTTGGCTAAGTTGTACGTGGCTGAGGTCGTGAGATTACATGGTGTATCTGTGTCAATCATATTAGATAGGGACCCTAGGTTCACGTCACGATTCTGGAAGGCTCTTCATCAAGCAATGGGAACAAGGTTAGACTTCAGTACCGCTTTTCACCCACAGACTGATGGTCAGTCTGAGAGGTAATTCAGATCTTGGAGGATATGCTAAAGGGTTGCATCATCGATTTTAGGGGTAGTTGGGAGGAGTATTTACCTTTGGCAGAATACGCATACAATAATAGTTATCAAGCTAGTATTCAGATGGCGTCGTATGAAGCGTTATATGGAAGTAGATGTCGTACTCCTACTTGTTGGACGGAGTTGGGTGAACGTCAGGTGTTGGGTCCAGAGTTAGTTTCAGAAACAGAGGAGAAAGTTAAGTTAATACGGGCTCGGTTGAAGGAAGCATCTGATCGGCAAAAATCTTATGCGGATTTAAAATGAAAGGAGCTGGAATTTGCAGTGGGAGATCAAGTCTTTTTGAAGGTATCTCCATGGAAGAAAGTAATGAGGTTTGGGCAGAAGGGCAAGCTAAGTCCTCGGTTTATTCGGCCGTATTGGGTACTAGAATGTGTGGGGCCAGTGGCTTATCGTTTGGAGTTGCCCTCAGAGTTGGAGCAGATACATGATGTATTTCATGTCTCGATGCTAAGACGTTATCATTCCGATCCATTGTACGTGGTGCCGGTCGAAGAGATTGAAGTAAGGCCAGATTTGTCCTTTGAGGAGGAACCAGTGCAAATCTTGGATCGAGACGTAAAAGTGTTGAGAAGGAAGTCTGTCCCGTTGGTCAAAGTTTTGTGGCGAAATCACGGCGCAGAAGAGGCGACGTGGGAGCCAGAGGATGTTATACGACAGCAGTATCCCCATCTCTTTTGATCAGGTAAATTTCTAGGCCGAAATTTATTTTAAGGGGGGTAGAACTGTAACATCCTGAATTTATGGGCCTGTGCATTTTGTGTAATGTATGTTTAAAATATCAATTTAAGGGTTAGGGGTCCAGATTGGGCTCAAGAATGGGCTGAGGCTTTGTTTAAATATTTTGTTTGGACACTCTAGGGCTTAAAGTAAAGTTTTGGTAGCTTATTTGACATAGTGGGCTTGTGGCCCAGAGGAAAATGGTGCCACTAGGAGGAAGGGGAGTTGGCGTCACTAGTACATGAGGAGGGCCTAAATTTTGGTTGCTTGAAGCCCAAGTTATAGGGCCAAATTTCGGTACTTAAAGGGAGCAATAAGGGGGACGGCACAAGGCTATTTTTTAGGGATTTTTAATTTGTAATTTATGAGGATAATAGGCAAATAAAGGAGGGAGGAGTTGGTGCTAATTAGGGCTATTTTTGAGGAGTTAATAGATTAAGATAAGGGAAAAGGATAGGAGCTATCTTGTGGAAGCTACTGTTGGCCGAAAATCAAACTTAGTAAGGGGGAGGAATCGGTTTAGTATAGGCTAGGGATGTGCCGAACTTTCAAAGTCCATCTCAACCTTTTCATCTTTTTCTTTCTGTCTTCATCTTCATTCTCTCAAAAGCCAAAATCACCACTTCCCTCTCCTCTTTTCTTTTTCTTTGAAACCTCCTTCTCGCTAAATCTTTTAATCTTTATTATTGTTCATCTCTCATTCACTAAAAGCCGAAACTACATCCCTATTCCCTTCCATAGTCGAAATCTCCAAAAGTTCAGTCTCTATTTCTCGAAGTCTCATCATAGCTGAATCTTCATTCCTAGAAGCCGAATTCTCTTTGTGGTATCTGCTTGTGCCGAATCTCTAAGGAAACTGAAGGTAAGTATTGATTCATAAGATTTCAATCTTTTTCGACTTTTTAGGGACTCTAGCCGAATGGCTATAAGGAACTAATCTTAAGTTTTTCTCTTAGTTGCGTCATTCCGAGATTTTAAGGGGAGTTTATCGCTTAGATCTCTAAGTCTGAGTTCTGTAGCACTCAAATTGTGTTATTTTCGGGATTTCAAGGTAAGGAGATCTATTGATTTTTAACATGTAAATTTGGGTATTTATTAACCCTTGGCCGAATGTAGGGGAGGCCAAATCTTCATATTACTTCCGGCTTTTGAACAAGGTTTTAGACTAAGGGTTGTAGATCCAGATAGTAAGGATTTAACTAAGGGAGTAAAACTATGCGATATCAGGTGTGTAACACTTCCACATCATTTAGATTGCTTGTTAAGAATATGTTATAAATCTGTTATATTCTGATAAATGCCGAAATTCCGGCACAATGGTTGAAACCCTAGGAAGGTAAAAGCGAATCACCAGGTTAGTGATCTCTGTCATTCCTAAGTGAATGTTCCTGTTAAGATTACATATGTGATAAGTATGCCGATTTCAGTGATTGCATGGGGTTGGGGTTGGATTTATTAAAAGGGGAAGTGTTCTGTTGTAGTGGCTTTTGCCATGACCTGTTGTAGCGGCTTTTGCCGTGACCTGTTGTAGTGGCTTTTGCCATGACCTGTTGTAGTGGCTACGGCCATGATCTGACGATGAGCAGCTATCTGCAGCATGACTGCCATCGATGGTGTGTAGCGGTGTGGGTTGATTGTAGAAATCCCCAATGGTGTGACTGGCAGGTAAGGGTGGCGTGTAGCGAATGGAAACCTAGGATTTGGGTTGGGCTTTGCATATTTTCTGATATATTATACTCTGTTATATGTTCTGTGGGGTTAAGGCCCAAATCTAATGGTGCATGAGGGTTGCACACTGAGTCTCGCAACTCACCCTATTATTTTAACAATTTCAGGTAGCACCTAGTGCATCGAACCGGGCCGGAGAGGAGCGCAAGGTGGCCATGCGAGAGAGTACTTGATCCAACAGAAGATTTTACTTAGAATATTGTTTTTAATATTTTTGATTAAGGGTTTTTAAATTTTGTTGTAATAAGGCCTTGGGCCACTAGACTATTATTTATGTTTTGGTTTTATGTTGGGTTTTTATTACTAGGCATTTAAAATTCCATGTTTAAATTAAGCTAAGACATGTATAAAATTTCAGTTCTTATTTAAAACTCACCAAGGCATTTTATAACTTTATTTCTTATATAACTTAATAAATTATTAAGTTTTCGGTATAAATATTTAATCCTGATAATTGTATTTCCAAAGTGCCACGTTTTTTTTATACAATTCCTTAGTGACATACCAGATCCGGTTGTAGTGTTTGGGCCGGGTTTGGGGTGTTACAGATAAGTCCTTTTCACCGATTGTGCTACCGATGTAAGTTTGTATGTAAATAATGAATCGTTTTTACTTACATTTTCATATTTTGATAAATGTTATGAATTGTGGCTAAATATTTGATATAATTGAAAAAATATCGACAAGTGAGAAATTTTCCTGTTGAACCTTAGGAATAAAAATGGATACGAGTGACATGTCACTAGGGACCTATGTGAAATCTATGTGAAATTATGACTAAGTGAATCCAGGTTGTAATGCCCCGAAATTTGGGCCTAGAAGTATTAGGCCTTGAGCAAGGGAACGGTTAGGAAACTGTGCTAAAAGTTTATGTGAGCTAGGAAATGACACAAATAAATAACTACTTGAGTGGTTAAGGGTCCTGAGAAGTGTTGGAGAAGTACTGGGTTCAAACCTAGGCTTGAGCAAAAATTTTGGTTTTAGGTGAATAAAACCCTGGGAGTAAGTATGTAGGCTTTAATAACAAAATGTGGTAAAAAATTGACATAAGGAAACTGTAACAACCCGATTTAGGGCCTAGCCAGAATAGTGGTACGAGACCACAAATCCGAGTTAGTAAAATGAGTTTTTAAGGTATTTGAGATGTTTGCCTGATGATATGAAAGTTTCATGTAGAAAGTTTATGGAAATTTCCATTAAAGGGTCCATTACGACTAAATTGCAAAAGTTGCAAAATATGAGTTTCTAGAAGCTTTTTGTATTAAATAGCTTTAGAATATTAATTATAAGTCCTTAAATAGAAATTTGCCCAAATTATAATTTTTGGACAAAATTGGACATGAGTTAGAAATTTGTAAAAGTTTAATGAGAAGGGCATTTTGGTCATTTATCTATTAAATGATTAAAATAGGAAAAAGATGACAAAAATCATTCTCATCTTCTTCCTCAAGTGCCAAAATTTGAAGGAAGCCATAGTTAGGGTTCTTCAATTTTTCAAGCTTACTAGTAAGTTCATCTTAGCCCCGTTTTAAATATTCTTCATGTTTTTGGAGTCCTCGTAACATGAATTAGCTATAAGTTGAGCTAAGGTGCATGTTCAAAAATCTACCCATGTATGACATGTTTGTAAAATGATGTTTATGGAAGATTATGAGAGATTGATGTTAGATAAACATCTTTTTCTAAGTGAATTTCATGAGAAATGCTAGTAAGGACTAGTTTGTAATTATTATAAAATTTGCCATACATGGTAGAAATAGTGAGATTGCTATAGTTGAGAAAATGAATCAGCTAAGCATGAAGTTCGCAAAAGATGAATAAAAATCACTTTACGAGCCTTGGGGAAAAAGTGTAATTATGAGAAAGTTTAGGGGTAAAACAGTAATTTTGCCAAAGTATGTGTTAAGAGTCATTTTAATCAATGTGATTAATAAATGATCTAAACTATTATTATAGATCAAGAAAAACAAAGCCCGGATCGAAACCGAGGCAAGAACAAAGTCGAGGACTAAATTGCATATCTACATACATTCTGTATATCGAGGTAAGTTTGTATAATTTCTAAGCTTTATGATTACTATCATTGAATTGCTTAGTATAATGTACATTATTACCATAGAAATGCTTAATGCTATGTTAAATAAAGAAATCAATGAGATTAAGCATGAGAAAGTCCTGATTGAAGTTGAGTTACTTAGGATACTCGATCTACCACATTAGATAAGAAAGCCCGTATAAGACCAAGCCAAGGCATGGCATCGGCAATCAAGCAAAGTTATCATGTAAGTCTAAGACAAGTCTTGGCATTGAAGAGTTATTATGAGATGAAGACCCATGTAAGCCTAAGCCAAGGCATGGCATTGGTGAGTGTCCAAGCAAAGATATCATGTAAGTCCAAGACAAGTATTGGCATTGAAAAGCTATCATGAGATAGAGATCCCATGTAAGTCCAAGCCAAGGCCTGGCATTGGTGAGTAACAATGAAGATTTCAAGTAAGTCCAAGCCAAGGCTTGGAATTGACCAATTCATGAGTAAAGATACCAAATAAGACAATGTCAAGACATGGCAAGGGTAAGTTCCTAAGGGAACACACAAGGAAGACTTTGAGTAAGTCCATGTCAAGACATGGCATCGATATCAAGATGAGATATCCCATGTAAGATCATATCTAGGATATGGCTTTGGCATCGAGTTATATGTGGGATGAGATTTAGTATCCTTGGTTATTCATAGAAATTCATCGGGCAAATGAGTAAAGCTTAAATGAGATAGCAAGAAAATTAAGTAAGCAAAGCTATTATCAAGTTGGAAATGAGTATTATTCATGTTATGAATGATGGATTAGAGATTATGATTATTATAGTAAAGTATGCTGATCTATGTGATCAAGTGATACAGGTGCTTTGTTTACCTCACGAGCATGAGACTAGTAAGTATCATGAGATATGTAAGAATCAGTAAGAGTAAGTAAGCCTAAATAGCTAAAATTATGATGCCATTGTTTATGCCAAATGGTTTATGTTAAACAATTATGATGTTACGTGAATTATATGCAAACTTACTAAGCTAAATGCTTACGTCTTTTATTCTTTCTTTCCGTGTAGTCCCGCCAAGCTAATCTCGTGGATCATCGTCATCGGAGCTCGGAGCACACTATCAATCGCTATTTTGGTATAGCCAAGATGTTTATATTGAGTATGGCATGTATAGGAAAATTTCATTTTGAGAATAGTATGGGCTATCAAGTTTATTATTCTTTTCTATATGGCTAAGTGATTGGCCAAGATTGACTAAGTATGTATGTTTATCAATATCAATGAAGCATGTAGTATTGTTCATGAAAGATGTAGTAATTTGAGTTGTTGGATTGAATATGAGATTGATCTTGATTTCAGGGTGGCAATTGGCTTGGTAAATAGCCTTCAAGTGCCCACACGGATAGACACACGGGCGTGTGTCTAGGCCGTGCGTCCCCTGCCCCTTAGTACATTAAGTTAGATTAGACCCTGGTCTAAGTCCACGGACGTGTCAAGGCCGTGTGAATATAGTCAGTGTCGACCACGGTTGGAAGACATGGGCATGTCTTAGGGGTACACGGGCGTGTCCCAAGCCACATGGGCGTGTGACCCCTATTTTAAGGAAAAGTTTTCAATTGAATTCCAAAATTTTCCAGATATGTGTTTAAGGCCTCGTAGGCCTATGAGATGTATGAGTTGTTTAAGAAAGAGAAGTTTTTAATTCGGAACAAAATTTTATAGCCCGTAAGTACAAGTTTAAGCAAGTTCAAGCATAGTAATGTCTCGTATCTAATCTTAGCCTCGGACTCGGGTATGGGGTGTTACAGAAACATGTGGTCTAGTGGTTGTGGTGTCATTAAGGTTGCAAGGGAGCCTGGGTTCAAGTCTTGGCTCTTACAATTTATTTTGGTTTTTCTTTTAAAGGAACCTGGACCTTAGTTCTTTGTTGCTTGTGCTGGGGAGGTGTTGGAACTGGACTGGAACTCTGTGGTTTAATTGGTCATAAGAATTTGAATTCAATTTGAATGGGGAGTTGGAGTAAATCAAGGAGAAAATTCAGTGGAGGGATTGGTAGAGTTTTTGAAGGATTTTGAAATTGGAGAAGTTGGAGCCGAATGGGGGGAGTCTTGTTTAGACAAATTCGACTAGGGAGTGCATTTGGTGCATTTTCGGCAATTGCTTTCTTTTATGCCAATTTGTTTTAATTTCTCTCTTCTATCTATAGTGCCAAATATTGCCATAGACCTTTCTGTGTTTTTCCCATTTCAATTTTCTTTATTCTCTTCTACCTGTTTCCTATTCTTCTTAATGTGAGCCGAATTCAACCTCTCTTTCTCTGCCTTCATTCTTTTTCCCTTCTCTATCGATCAAACATTTCGACCTACAAGTGTTTTGACTTATCATTTCTCTAGCCTCTGAAGTGTCAAATATGTTCTTCTCTTGTGGGTTGATTGATTCCAATTTATCTGGTTGGCCAATTGTTAGGGGTAAGTGGTTATGTGCTTTCAAATACTAGCCGAACGTCTAGTTCTCTTATTGGCCGTGTGTTTTCCTTAGGATAGTAGTTGTTTAACATTTTTTTTATTGATATTGATGCTTAATAGATAATGTTGTGGTACAGATAAACCACAAGAATGTGATATCAACTCATAGTCAAATGGCTTAGGAAGTATAAGCCAACTCAATCAAGGTAAGGGTGGTGAATGTTTTGGGGCTAAGTATTAAGAAGGTGGTATGTTTATGTGACTATTTAGGTTGGTTGTAGCCCTATCAACATGTGATTAATTGTGTGTTGGGAATCGATGTAGGTCTTGGTGCTCAAGGATTATTCACTTTCTTCGCAACAAAGGTGTGTAACAGTACCCTGTATTCGATAGTTGACGAGAAAGTCGATAGAGTGTGTGTAACCACATTCCTTTTGATCGTAGATCGACAAAATGCTGAAAAGCCGAAATACCGACAAATGATGCCACACGAGCGTGCGATCGCACGTGTGGTGGACTGAGCCCACGAATATGGGCGTAAGATGGTTGAGGCCACCATGAGCGTTCTTATGAGTCATGTGGGCCCAATGGGCTAGTAGGCTTCACACGGATCAAATGCTTGTTATATGGTTTCTATTGGTTTGAAATGTGCTGTTTGTATTGCCAAGGCTATTTCTGGGCTAATTGGGCCGAGTAATGGGCTTCAGGCCCATTACACCGTTGTCATTGTTTAGGTTTCTAAAGTTGCTCGAGGTGACGGTGGACCTTCTGTTGGGTCGCTGAGCCCCCGATTTGTAAAATTACCGAAATACCCCTAATTTGCAAAATTACCGAAATACCCCTGATTTGTGAAATTACCGAAATACCCTCGATTTGTGAAAATACTAAAATACCCCCGATTTGTAAAATTATCAAAATACCCTCGATTTGTGAAATTACCTGAAATTACCGGAATACCCTCGATTTGTGAAAGTACCGAAATACCCATGATTTGAGAAATTACTGAAATACCCTCTATTTGTGAAATTACTAAAATACCCCTGATTTGTGAAATTACTGAAATACCCTCGATTTGTGAAATTACCGAAATACCCATGAACGGTAGGATTATCGAAATACCCTTATAGGGTTAAATGACTGTTTTGCCCTTGTGGGTAAATTACTCACTTGTGCTATGATTTGACTGGGATTGTATGATTGTGTTTTAACTGACTTGACGGTGGTTCTTTGACTGATATGCTTTTAACATATGTCTAAATGACTGTTCCTGAGCATGGCCATTTTGTATACAAGTGTAATGATTGAGCATGACATACACGACATATTGCATGGGGTTGGGACATTGATACGGAGGAAGTTCTGATAGGGTCGCACGGGTCGCATGAGACGACTGTGGACCGACGAACGGCTTAAAGCCGCGTAATCTAATTCTGGCTCTATGCCAACCTAACTATGGCTCTGTGCCATCTTGATTATGGCTTTGTGCCAATCGTATTTTCCTGTGGCTATGTGCCTAACATATATACTGATGACTCTGTGTCGATCATAATTACCCATGGCAATGTGCCGATTATATTACCGTCACTGATGGTTATGTGCCAAATTTATTACAATTACCGATAGCTTTGTGCCATCATGATTATGGCTCTGTGCCATCCTGATTATGGTTTATAATAATTCTGTTTATGGCTTTTAGCCATTCTTTCCACGGCGCCGAGCCGTTCTGTTGACTTAGTGCTGCAACCGGTGCTAAGCTTGGTGTGTTTGCTGGGTGGGGCAATTTTATCCCCACAGGAGTGTAGGGTTGGTACGGGTGGTGTTTTGGCTGGATCGGGTGGGATGCATCCTCATACTGTTGCATATCTGTTTATGAGATTTGTCATTATAATAGGCTTAGGGCCACTTGTTCTGTATTGGTTTGGGCTAGGCCCAATTGATTCTGTTATGAGCTGTGACCCAAACAATATTGTAGTGGGTTTTGGCCCAGGTATTCTCTGAACTGGACTGTACTGTTACTGTTAAAGGGCTTTGGCTCAGACTGTTTTAGTTTCTGTTTTTGTATACTGGCTGTTACTCTAGTAAGGGGATTACACACTGAGTTTTTGTAAACTCACCCCGTTTTTAACTGTGCAGGTAATCCTCAACGTTTGGAGGATCGGTACTGCGAGGGACTCGGAGGTGACCACACGACCGAGGCTGTTATACTTTGGACTTTATATATGTTTTAAATTCCGTTTTGGGTTTTAATTTCTGTAATAAGGCCTCTCTGGATTTAATTCTGAAGTTGGGATTTTGTTATGTTTTATATCTGCTAGACGTGGACGAGTTTTCAACCCAATTACTCTTTTTAAAACATACGTTTTAAACTTCTTTACCTTAAATTAGCTTCCGCAACTAAAAGAGATTTTTAACAAACTTAATAAGGTTTTTAAGAGTGATTAACTTTTTAATGAACCACGTTTTGAAATTGAATGAACACAAACTGAGACTTTAGTTTTTAAATATTAAGGAGGGTTTTCAATGAAAACATGGTTTTCGAAAAACACTTCAATGTGGCATGACAAATTCGAGCCTAATTTCTGGGCCGAATTCGGGGTGTTACACGGGTGCTGGTCTTAAGTTTTACCAGTGGCTGGGTATACCGAAATGTGTTGCGGATACCTGACAGCTTGTGTGAGTAGCACTGAGTAGTAACAAATGACTGATAGCTTGTGTGAGTAGACCTGTGAAAGTGAATAGCTCGAGAACGAGCCTCTATGTGATAAGTGATGTGAAGTAGCTTAGGCTACAAGTGTGGCACTTATGTGCAAACTTCCGATGTATCCAATAATGTGATTATGTGATGAACAAGTGCAGGTACATGTGTATATATATTCATGAGCAATGTGCTCGATATGTGATCGAACTTTGGTAAGGTTGATATGGAGTAAGTGTTACAATGAAGACTTTTAAATATTTGATGATGACTACTATTGGCATGACTAACTATGGATATACTTTAGTATTATATGTGTGTAAATGAGAATTAATACAAAGAAAACATGATAGAGTAAAATTAGCAATAAAATAGTTTGGACAGCAGCAGTTGTATCACTTTGAAAAATCACCAAAAATGGTGGAAATAAAATTAGAGGTTGAATAAGATGCGAAATTAAAGCTTATTGAGTCTATTTTTACATAAAAGAAACGGTGTAAGTGAAAGAATTTCATATTCTGAGATATTTGAATTTTTGTGAGATGGAGTCAGAATGATTTTGGAATACCCTGTTCTGACTTGGGAAAATCATTAAAAATTGTAAAAATATAATTTTGGGTTATAGTTTACATTTTTAAAATCCTTAATGTGTGTTTCTCAAAAGAAACAAACAGGAACATCATCCGAATCCCGTATGAAGAGATAATTAATTTTTAGTAAAGAAGGGTCGAAACTGTCAAACAGTAGAACATGGGAGACTTTAAGGAATAAACTGTACTTATTGGCTAAACCAAAAATTTTGAAAATCATATGGTAAGAAGATATGTGAGTTTAGTTTTAGGTAAAATTAACGGAGCTTAATTTGGAGTTCTATAACTCGAGATATAAATAATTTAGTGATTGTGACTTGAGTAGACAACTTGAGATGAACATGAGTAAATAGTGGAACTATGTGCAATTACGATTGTATTACCGTGAGAATATATTGTGAAGACTTATAAAAGCATGTTAATAAATTACTTATTATTTACATACCTACTTACTATGCTATAATGCTTACCCCCTTCCTTTCCTTTTTCCTATAGTGTCACAGATGCTAGCTCGAGTTGGAGGTCGTTGGAGATTCTATCACACTAACAAGTTATTGATTGGTATTGTATCAACAATTTTCAAGTATTTTTAAGTCTACGGCATGTATAGGGACTTGATTATGTCTGTATATGTTAATATGAGTTGGTCTAGAATGTTAGCCTATGTTATTAGAAGGTTATTATTGTATAAGGCTGTTTAATGTGGCTAATAATTGTTATGTTATAAGTCTATGATGATGCATTTCAAGAATGTGTATGCTTGCATGTGTTGGATGAGTAAATGTGTGATAATTACGAGTGGTAAATGTGGTTGGTTGTGTAAGTTGCATGATATGAATGGTTAAGTTGTGTGGGTGATTATGCATGATGAATGTGGTTAGTAAATGGTATGTGGATGTCTTAGTGTAGGTGTTTGAATGCTTAATAATACCATGTTGTGTGATGATAAACTTGTATAAGTGTTTTGGGGAGGCAAAGGGCTTGGTAAATAATTTTACTTGTGGCCACACGGGCAGCCACAAGGCCATGTGCCTAGGGTGTGTGAAGCCTGCAGTTGATTTTTGGAAATTCGAAACTCCACACAGCCTAACACACGGGCGTGTATCTCAGCTGTGTAAAGGACATGGCTTTGGACATGGGTATGTGCCCCTATTTTTGAAGAAATTTTTCAGTGCTTTCAAAAGTTCTCGGTTTAGTCCCAAACCACTTCCAAGGTATGTATTGGGCCTCGTAGGACCTATTTAGGGACTCAAAGATAAAAATTTGAAAAGTTTTAACTTGGATGAAATTTTATGACTCAGTTTAATACGTTTACAAGTGTCTGTGTTTCGGTAATGCCTCGTACCCTATTTCAGCGTCAAATACGGGTAAGGGGTGTGACAATATGAGTCAAGAATGTTTCATATGTTGGTTATTCATTAAGAAGGAGTTGTACCATGCCATTTGGAAATCCCAATATGTGAAATATGGGTGGTGGTCAATTTTGGTGGTAAATTTGGCTGGAAATTTCTTTGGAGAATTTGGGTTTTCACTATAATCCCTTGGTCGAAGAATTTTTAATATTTGGACTGTTGAATGGGTAATAAAATTTGGATCTTTTGGGTTTGTGTAGTGTTTGAACAATCCTAATCCAATTTGAACCAATATGTTTTCATAATACTGTTGGGGTTTGTGAGAATCCAATGGCTTGAAATGTCATCCATTGAAAAGTTCTTTTGCAAGTATATGTGGAGGTTTTTCTGAAAATTCTTCCTCCATAACAATAATTTTTTCAAAATATTTGTTTGGAAAATATTGTAAGGGTTTTTGTGTAGCAGTCTGTGAAGACACTGTTATTTCTTTTGGAAATACATCTTGGAGAGATGTCTCTTTTAAAATGTTTTTGAGAGATTTTGGTTTGTGTAAAATGATCTCTTTTTTTTTTTTTTGAAATATTTGCTACTTCACCAGCAATTTGCTTGAGAGAAGTTTTCTCTTTCATTTGAGAAGAGGCCAATGCCACTTTTGAAGATTGAGAAAGGGGCCCAATCCATGTTTTTATTTGAGAACCAAATTCATTTGGATCTTGTGCATCTTGAACGATTGTAATTTTCGAGGATTTTGATAAGGATGAAGATCTCTCATTTTTCTTCTTCATGGTAAATTTCATACCATGACTTAATTGGTTTTGAGGAAATTTGGGTTTTGGACGACTCTCTTATTTTTCCTTTTCCTTTGTCTCAGAGTTTGGGTGGCATTTTTGAAGAAACTTTTTGGTGAGAAAATCAGGCAAAAAATTAGTTTCTCCCTTGATGTATTCAATATCAAAATCAAATATGCTCAAAATTGCCTGCCATCTTGCAAAAATTTGTTTTGAGGCAATATTCTAAACATCTTTTTGTAAAACTTCTTTTGCTGATTTTCAATCAATTCATAAAAGAAATTTTTTATTTAATAAATCACTTTGGAATTCTGTAATTCATAAAACAATTGATAAAATTTCTTTTTTAATAGTACTATAATTTTGCTGAGTTGGATTCTAGTGTCTGGTAGTAAACTAGACTATTTGCTCTTTCCCCCTTTAACTTGTTTTAGGATCTCACTGTATCCTATTTCAGAAGCATCTGTTTCTACAATCTTGGGGGCATTTGGATCAACTAAATATAAACAAGGAAGCTTAGTGATTTGTTTTTTAATTTGGGTGATAATATTGGTGTTGTCGTTTGTGCAAGGTTGTGGATTCTTTTTGAGTCTATCAAATAATGGTTTACATAATTTGCGAAGACTTAGATAAAAGTCTAAATAATCTAGTAGTTTAATATTAAGATAATCACTTTAATATTAAATAATAAAATACTATTAAGATGAGTATTAAATTAAATTTAATATTTAATATATTAAAATAATATTGTTTTTGGAATAGTTAATTTGAAATCAAATTTTTTGGTTGAGTCTAAGTAGGAATGTAATTCTTCCACTACACAACCACCGAAGACCCATCGCCATCGTAGCCTTCGACACCCTGAGCTGCTTCGATTTATGTCGGACTGGTCCAGGCTAGTGACAGCTCGATCGGTCCGATCTAGCCATCGGTTAGATCATCGGTTCGGTTTCACATACCAAGCCCGATTTGACTAATTTTTGGGTCTTGGTCTCGATTTTGGGCTCCAATTTACAATTTCAGGTCCAATTTTCAAGTTCAATTACCTATTGGGCCAATTGGTTATCTTGAAAATTAATTTCTAGAAATATCATATAAAATGTTAATTAATTTGATTAATTTAATTTTACTTGATCAAAAATAATTTTCCCAAAAATTACTTAGATTTCCCAAATTAATTTTTCAAGAAAATTCTTTAATCAAATTCTCTAGTTGAACAATTCTTATGTGCACCTAATTTAATTCTGCATCGAACAAATTGACTAAATTAAATTATTTCCAAATTTGTAGAATTTTCTTCTGATTCAAATTCAACCCGATGGAGTTTTGGTTGAGCTAGCAGAGGGATCAATCTGACATATAAAATTAGGCTCTACTTATTACAATTATGTCTAGAAGCATTGTTCCGATAATTCGCAATTACTTAATCATGGAGTCAGTCCACAAGAAGTGCCATGATTTAAACTCCTTATTATATACTCTTTACGAAAGAAATTCATCCAACTGGTTTGTACAATGACCTCGTCATGTGTGTGTTACCCTCATATGATATCCTTCATTACTTTAAGTTAAATACGTTCACTCAATACAATCTTATTTTATGTCATTGTCAACATTGTGTCTTTTTAATGATTAATATGATCACTGTCAACAAATGACTTTGATAAATTTTTCGTTTGAGTACAAGCAACCCATGGCCACGTTCCATATTTATCAATCCACACAATGCTAATGAGAGGATATCGTTAAGTCATTAATTGTGATATAAATTACACCATTGCTAGTAAGCCATGCCATACACAAGTCATGTACCCAACACACCGGCTATCAACTTGATCATCTTTAGAGCATAAGCCTCGACTTATATCAAAGCACATAAGTTACATACACATGGTCAGTGACTAACTCAAGATTTAGGTAAATCACACCATGAATGTCATAAGTGAATTAATTCACAAATGTATTCAAAATTAATTCATCTTTGGTCTAGTCCAATGTATCATTCTGCCAATGAATACATTTGTCTCTACACGCGGAGTGAACTGCTCCGATATGCAAGACTAGTCATCTCCTCAATTGGAATTGTAGACGACATAATAATCCTTCTCAGTATTTGAATCAAATGTTCACTTTGATTCTTTTACAGGATTACGGACTCGTTTAGCTTATCTACTGTAGTAAGTTGCCTTTCTCGCAATGGAAATATTCTTACAATGCCACTTATCATAATTTTGAACTTAAACATTTAATGAGCTAATATTTGTTTGTAACAATTTCTTTATGCATGCAAAATATAAAAGAAAGAACAAAAGGCATAACATGAAATGTGAAATTTATTTATTCATCGTTCAAATACATAGAAAATAATTACATGTTTACTACAATATGAACACATTTTCCAACAATCTCCCACTTGCCCTAGTGAAGTATATGTTTCATGTTTTGTATTCCCATATCCTCGACGTGTATGTTAGAACTCCTATTTACAAGAGTCTTAGTGAACGGATCTGTAAGGTTATCTTTGTATGCTACTTTCACCACACATATATTTCTTTTGGTTACTATCTCTCGTATCAAGTGATACTTCTGATCAATGTGTTTCGCCCTCTTATGACTTCTCATTTCCTTGGTAATAGCTATTACAACATTATTATCACAATATAATGTTATAGTTTTTTTCATACCATGAATCACAACATTGCTTCTTTCATTGCCTTAGAAGTAGCAACATACTCGGCCTCCATAGTAGAGTCAGCAATGCAAGTTTGTTTTACACTTATGGCTCCATGACCTAGGATGAATACATTTCCCGATGTCAATTTTCTCGAATCTTTACTGGTTTGGAAGTCTGAGTCCATATATCTAATAGGAGTAAGGTTCTCCCTAGAATACACAAGCATATAATCCCTAGTTCTTTTAAAATACCATAATATACTTTAAAGCTTGCCAATGCCTGAGACTAGGATTCGTCTGATATTGATGAACCATTCCTACTGTGAAATATATATCTGGACGTGTGCAAAGCATTGCATACATAAGGCTTCCAATTTCCAAAGCATATGGAACCTTAGTCATATGCTCTTTTTTCTTTTGTTGTCTTAGGACAATCATCTAAAGAAAGATGAAAACCTGATGCAGTTGGCTGAGCGTCTGGCTTCACATCGATCATTGCGAAATGTTCTAATACCTTATTGATGTATAAAGCTTGTTATAGAGATATCATTTTATTCTTTTGATCCTTAAGGATTCGAATTCCAAGAATATAACTAGCTTCGCCCAAGTCCTTCATGCTAAACTGTTGAGCTAACCACAGTTTAACGAATGACAATTCTCCTACATCGTTTCTGATAAGTAGATATCATCAACATAAAAAATGAGGAAGACCACCTTTTTGTCCTTTATACGCTTATGAACACAAGGTTCATCAGCATAAAATAAACTCTAAAACTAAGAAAGGAGGAGAGAAATAAAACCATCTGTAGAAAAACTAAAAGAAAACCTAGAGGAACTAAAACTTAAACTAAGCTAATGTGTGTCTTCTATCTCCTCAGCCAAAATTGGTTGTTTTATGCTGATGGATGATAAGTTTTTGTTGCCAAAATTTTCCTTACACCAGCCTTGTACGATTACTGTGTCGGGTTAAAAAAAGACTACCCTTTTTGTCCAATTTTGTCCCCTTCATGATATCAGTATCGCAATACCTAAGAAAAGGATATCGCAATACCCTATTTAGTTTTGAACTTGGGGGTCTTCTTGGAGGGTGGAATTGCAATACCCTTTCCTTGGGTGCCATTATCACTCGTTTTCATCCTCCAACATGTCCCTACGTCACACAACCATACATTAAGGCCCCCAATGGCACTATTGACCAAATTGGGTTTTGAAATGGATAAAAACAAGGCATTTACACTTATTAACTTAAAATCTAAAAATTATAAGAAAATACAAAAAAAGACGCTACTTTGTTTGAGAATAAGCTCCTTAGGTATACAGGGAAAGCCTAATTTTTCATATCAAATTACGACAGATCAAACTCCACCACACTTAACTCTTGTCTTGTCTTCAAGCAAACACACCAAACATGCAGAAGAAAAGACGACTCTTGGACTAAATTAGACAATTAAGCTTCATAGTGATAAAACATCGAACTCGTATGAGAACTACTTCACATGCAACTTGAGTGATATCTAGCTAACTTGTTTATTCCTAATGTAAACATAGTTAGTTTACTAAGTTAAAATGCCAATAGATGTACATGAAATTAAAATGAACATATGTACAAGAGTTATCCATCAAAATAAATTATGCGGATCACTCATAGATATATAAAAAGAATCGGTCATATTCATTCAAACAAATGCAAGCTAGTCTCGAATTATTGTGTTGGTGACTTAGTCAGGTCTCAGAAGTCTTTTGGGCTTATAACGTTCTAAGGCTTAGGATGGTTCAAAATTAAAATAATGTGTAACACCCCTTACCTGTGTTCGATGCCGGAATAGGGTACGAGGCATTATCGGACAATAACATAAACATTCATGCAAAACCGGGCCATAAAATTTCTTTCAATTTAAAAATTGTCATATTCAATCATAAATTCCATAAAATGGGCCTACGAGGCCCAAAACATACTTTGGGAATGGTCTAGAACCAAATCGAGAACTTTAGAAAAATTTAGAAAATTTACATAAAAACTAGGCACACGACTGTGTGGCATAGGGACACGCCCGTGTGGGCAGGCCGTGTGGTCGCACACGCCCATGTCCCCAGCTGGTGTGGATTTATTTTTCATTTCAAACCTACAGGGGTTTTCACACGGCCAAGCACACACCCGTGTCCTAGGCCGTGTCCTTCACACGTGTGCAAAAACCTGGGTATTCTGTTTATGATGTCAGCACGCATTTTATGTCACACGGCCAAGGCACATGCCCATGTGTTAGCCCGTGTAACAAACTTAATTTTTTCGCAAATTAGGTGCAGGGGACACACGACGAGGCTACACGCCCATGAGGCAGACCGTGGGTCACACACGGCCTAGACACACGCCCGTGCGTCTACCCATGTGGACAATTATAAGGCTATTTACCAAGCCTTTTGCCACCCTGAAAAGCATCCACACTTATACCATTTCCAACCAAACTTAACATGTTATACTTAGCCATTAAGAGCATTAAAAGCATTCATGCACCATTTAATAACCATACTCACCATGTCTAACCACACTTATACTTAGCCATCACACATACACCTACACCTACACAACCATTCACATGTCACACTTCCCACACTTAGCCATCACACATACACCTACACCTACACAACCATTCACATGTCACACTTCCCACACTTCAATTTCATGCTATCATTCATTCCCACTTAGGCAAGCAAACTCATTCATGAAAGGCCTCATCATAGACTTATAACACAATCAATATTAGCCACATCACATGGCCTTATACAAAATGATATATCAAATGACATAGACCACATTCTTGGCCAAACAATTATGACACTTACAAAATGACCAAATTCCTATACATGCCATAATTCAATGTAAATCTCAATATACCAAAATGTGTGGATAGTGTGGATGATCCTCCGACGATCTCCGTATCCTGAGCTGGCTTGGCGATACTATAAAACAAGGGAAAAGAGAAGGGAGTAAGCTTTAAGATTAGTAAATCTATATGTAAACAATGAACATCATACCACATAATTATCAATCAAGAACATTACATACTAATTAAGAACAATTCAGATCCTTGTAGTTGCACCTACTCATTTCAAACCTTACCACATTCCAAATACATATAATAGACGTTGCTCACAATTACATGCACTTATAACCCTGCACTTATCACCATATTGTCACACGTAATTTCACTTAGTCAAATTTTCCCGATGAATACTTCGGAATAATACCGGATGCACGGTGGTATCGAACACAGCCCACCAATAATCACATATACACGGTGGTATCGCACACAGCCTACCGATAATAACAATTATACAGTGTTCATCCGTATCCTTTTTCTATTTCGAAGGTTCATCTGGAAATTTCCTTACATTTCATCATTTTAATAAATATCAATAATATGCACTCACATTTCACATAATACATTAATATGTAAAAACATAAATATAAAGGATGTATCATTTACATATAAACTTACCTCGATACAAAATGTGTCAATTTGCAATTTAGTCCAAAACCTTGCCTTTTCCTCTGTCAAGGTTGATTCCACGTTCTTCTTGATCTATAATGACACATTTAGCTTATTTAATATACACATTATTCAAATCAGTCCAAAATCTTCATATGGCAAAATTTACAATTTAGCCCCTAACTTTCTCAAATTTCACACTTTAGTTCCTAGGCTCGTAAAATGAAATGTGTTCATTTTTCACACACCCAAGCCTAGTCGGTCCATATTCTCTCTTATAGTTGCCTACAATTTTAACTATTTTATATTTTATACACATATTATTTCATCTTTTGCAAATAAATCCTTTTTATCAATTTCACCAAAAATCATCTAGCAAAAGTTGTTTATCTCACTTCAAACTTTCATATTCTAACACTAGACATCAAAATACATGTATGTCATCCATGGGTAAAATTTTAAACACAAACTCTAGCTCAAAATAGTGGTAGAAATAACTAGATCGAGCTATGAGGATTCAAAAATATGAAGAACATTAAAAACGGGGCTAGGAGGTACTTACAATCAAGCTTGAAAGTGAAATAAAACCCTAGCTATGGCTCCTTACAAATTTTGGCTATGGAGGATGAAGATGGACAACATTTTAGCCTTATTTTCCCTTTTATTTCTTTTAACATGCAAATGACGAAATTGCCCTTCATTAATCCTTTAGATATTTTATCCCTCTATGGGCATTTTGTGTCCAAACTATAATATAATGGTCAAATTACCAACTAAGGACTCTCAATTTAAAAACCCATCTCATGTAACATCCTGAAAAGGGCCTATGCATTTTTGGTTTAATTGTATGAAATGACATGTCTTATGTGTTATGAATGCATTTTGAACATTTTTGGAAACCTGTAAATGTATGTAAATGTGAAGTTTAAAAGAGGAAAGTAAACATTTCGGGAAACTTGGAAATGTAAGGAAATGTTAAGTTTAAAGGAGGCAAACGAAAATTTTTGGAAACTTGGAAATGTAAAGAAATGTCAAGTTTTAAGGTTTAAAAGGAGGAAATTAAGGCAAGGTGGCCTTAAGAAAATTAATAGGAAGAATTTGACACACAAACAGGCTTGTCAAAGTGGCTTGAAGGCACCACTTAAAAGCCCAGCAAAGTGACGCCACAAGCTTGTCTATTTGGGCCAGGGTTCGAGTCACTTGGGGAGCAAATAAAGGAGTTTTATTTTTGCTACAAGGAGAAGAGAGATGGACGGCTACAAGGCTTTTAAAAGAGGAGTTTTATTCTCTTTAAATTTTGGCTAAATAGGAGATAAATAATAGATTTACTTTAGATTATTTTCAAGAGATAAATAAGGGATTATTCTTTTAATAAAGTGATAATTCAAAGGATAAAGCTATCAGAATAGAAGAGTGGTGGCCAAGTAAAGGATTCTGAGTAGTAATTTCGGCTATAAGAGGGAAAAAATAGGGCTATTCATCAATTTTTCTTCCTCCTCTTCTCTTTGCCGAATTCCCTAAGCAACATTCTCTCTTCTCTTTTATTTTTGTCAAGCCAAAATCTACTTCTTCTTTATCCCTCATTGCCGATTCTTTAAGCCTCCAGAATCCAAAGTGTTGACACACCTCTAGGCCATAGTCGACTAGTCTTCAAGACTCCATAGCCGAATACTGCTAAGGGTTCAAGCAAGAGTTCTATCGATTTCTCCAAGTAAGGGTAAGATCTAGATTCGGTTTCCTTTCTTTCCTTTTTAAGCCTGTCGAAATTTAGGGACTAATCCCTCATATTGTATTTGGCCGAAACTATGAAAGGGAATTTCGGGATTTAGTGGTGGTCAACTACCAGAGGAGATCTGTCGGGATTTTCAAAGATCTAAGGTGAGGCAATCGATCTAAGGTTATTTCTTATGTTTAAACGATTGAAAATTTGATCTAATATATATAAGTCTATAGGGATTTCGACAGAGGTATGCAGGGACTCCGGGATTTGAGAATTTCAAGGTAAGTCCTTATATACATTCGGCCAAGGCCTTAATTGTTGGTTAAGATCTATTCCTTATTTTTGCAAAGGCTGAAACCAATTTGTTTAAGTGATTCAATGCTTGGCCGAATGCAAGAAGAGTATAGCAAAGATTTCGGGACTTGATTCTTAGGTCAATCGGCAAGGTAGGTTTTAATTATACTAATCCTACTAGGATTAGGTTTTATAGCCGAATAGGCTTTATGCTAGCATATTAAGGTTACCAAATGTAGGAATTGAGATCTAAAGCAATGGATCGGTTTTTCGGGATTTCAAGGAATTCGTTAAGCAAACCAGGTGTGTAATCCACACTAATTCTTAATATGTTTTATGGAAATATTTAATATGTGCATGTTTTTAAGAATGTAAATATGGCTAAGGTACCGTGTTACGGTACAAAGTACTCAGGTACGTTTCCTACTCATACTAGGATTACGAAATATGTTATATTTAACATGTGAAAAGTGACATGAATGTGAATTTTAAGTATGATATGCATGATATGAATAATATGGGGCATTGGGGTTATATGAGAAAGGGGAAGTGAATGTGGTGACTTCGGTCTCACTATCTGAATGTGGTGACTTCGGTCACATTATCTGAATGTGGTAACTTCGGTTACATTTCTGAATGTGGTGTCTCATGACACAATTATTTAATCTGGTGGCTATGCCACGAATTTTATATGGGCGATGAGCACGTCGACTGCAGCGACTGCCTTTGATGGAGTGTAGCGGAAGGAGGGTTGACTTAGTAGTCCTCACGGTGTGCAGGTTGGTACGGGGATGTGTAGCGGATGGCATCTAGGTTTAGGTTCGGGATTGCATCATTACCTTGAATTATTATGTGAACATGATATGTATGGTATGCCGAAATCTATTAAATTTTAGTGTTGGTTACACATTGAGTCTGTTTGACTCACCCCGTTGGGGAATATTTTTCAGGTGATGAGCAGTAATGGACCGGGTCGGCAGGAGCTCAAAGGTGGCCATGCACAGCAAGCAAATTATTTAATCTGGACATTTTATTTTATTTAAGTACTCTACAATTTTATTTTGGGTTTTGTTTTATGTAATAAGGCCATAGTGAACTATTTTATTTCTGTCTTATTGTTTAATTATGTTTAAAAATTTTTATTAAGTTAAAGATTAAGTAATTTAATTTTTGAATATACTCTGTATGTTTTATCACTTAAAATTAAAAAGGGTTTTCAATATAAAATCGAATTCGTTTTCAACTCAAGCCTAACCCAAAACAATATTTTTTTTAAAATCGCACAAGTTTTTCCTAAGAAGCAAAAGAATTTGAACCGGTTTTCTTGAGGAACATACCAGATCTGGACCAGGCTCGTAGGCCGGGTATGGGGTGTTTCAATTCGGTATCAGAGCCCAGTTTTAAACTCTCGGCCTGGGGTTTAAGGCCCAAAACGTTTTCAAATCGAGCCTAAATGAGTTTTTAAAGATAAGCAGGGTTTTTCTGGCATGGCACCTAAGTCTCCGACCCGCAGTCCACAAGGTAAGTAACCCTAACCATCTGTGTGCTTTATGTGATTATATTATGAAGGGTAGAAATGGAATGGAACGTAGAGTAGTATGATAAGTATGTGAACCCTAGGACTAGTGTACCTCAACAAATACATAAGATTTAATGCTTAATAAAACAAACCTATGACTAAGTCGCCGAGTTAGGGTGTGGCAACCCCTGTGCGCATGTCTAGGATTGGATCCGGAAGAGCCTGGTATTTAAGCAGTCCTAGTGACTCACCTCCTCTTCGCTGGAATCCTACCTGGTGCGTAGCTTCGGTTCACCCTAACCAAAAGGACTCAGAAAGTGGGGTAACCTCTGTGCGCATGTCTAGGAATGGTTTCGGTGGGAGCTTGGTACTTAAGCAGTCCGCGTGACTCACCTCCTCTCCATTTGAATCCTGCCTGGTGCATAGCTTTGGTTCACCCTGACCAAGAGGACTCGGTCATAGGCTAAACACAATAACTAAAACCCGAAAGGGAACTAGCCGTGTTTTTATGGAAACTCTGGTTTTAAAACTCTTAAAATCATCCTCTTAATTTGTGAAAACTATCTCTAAAAAAAAAAAATTCGAAAAATTTCTGATTTACAAAAATACCCCTAGTGGTAAAATTACAAAAATACCCTTAGTTTATAAAATGTCCAACTACCCAACAGTTTTACCAAAACTTCATTACTTTATAAAGGTTCAAAAACCCTAATTTGCAAAATATCAAAAATACCTTGATTGTGGAAAATTACAAAATTGCCCCTAACTTACAAAATTACCAAAATGACCCTGATTTCCAAAATTTTTGCAACATTACTGTTTTGGAAAGTACAATTCTCAAAAAGAACTCTCAAAGTTTTGCAAAATTTGGAAATACCCCGGAAATATTAAACTTTACAAATTTACCCTGGTTTAGTACCAAAATACCCCCGAGCTTCAAAATTACCGAAATACTCCCAGATTTCAAAATTTTCCAAAATACCCCGGGAATTTAAAAATTTCAAAATACTTTTTGACAAAATCACCAAGGAACTTTTTCTTTGGAAAAAAATACGAAAATACCCCTGTAGGGCAAATTACGAAAATACCCCTGGGTAGTGGAAAAATGACAACAATGAAAACTACAACGTTTCTCTGAATGAATGAAAGTTCATAATTGATTGATGGATGTATGAATGAAAAGACTGTGTGCACGTATGAATACGAAAGAACCACTCCTAAAACTCTTTTCATAAAACTTCTTCGCTGGTAATAAGTGAAACATGGACTAACTCATAAAATTTTTTAATCAGATCGCGACGATAGAAATGAGTTCTAGAGGACGTGGTCGTCGTGGACGCGGTAGAGGAAGAATGACTGTCGGAACCCGTTAGATCGGGTCAAGGGTCTGATAATGAAATACCACCGCCACCACCACCCCCAGCTGTTGGTGTTGAGCAGCAAGCTCAGACGGGGGAAGATGCTGTTTCGCAGGCTATGCTGCGAGTTCTTGAAATGGTGGCTGGTGCTGGAGGAAATATGGGAACTCGAAAGTCTGTGCCTGAGCGGCTCCGAGCTAATGGAGCTGAAATGTTTAGAGGAGTATCTGGTGTGGCACCCAGTACAGCTGAGTACTGGTTGGAGGCAACCGAGCGAATTATGGATGAGCTCGATCTGACCCCTGAGGAGAAGTTAAAAGGAATGGTGGCACTGCTACGTGATGAAGTGTATCAATGGTGGTTAACTGTTTGGGATGGTGCTACAGCTGAGGATCTAACTTGGGATTATGTTAAGGAAGCATATCAGAAGAAATATGTCGGCACAAGGTATACTGATGAGCAAAGGAAGGCTTTTCTGGGGCTGGTTCAAGGGAACAAGTCCGTTGCAGAATATGAAGCTGAATTCCTGAGGTTGAGCCGATATGCTCGAGGAGTAGTGGCAACTGAGCATGAACACTGTGTCCGTTTTGAGGACGGACTAAGAGATGATTTGAGATTGTTGATAGCACCGCATCAGGAGCGGGAGTTTTCTGCTTTAGTAGAAAAGGCCAAGGTAGCCGAGGGAATTAAGGATGCTACAAAGCAGACTATGGATCGGAATAGGCCAAAAAGAGGTTTTGGATCATCTGGGAAGGTTCAAAAGAGGCCTAGAGTTGATGGGTCGCGAAATCAGTAAGCTGGTACAGGATGGCAGTATCGTCCTTGTGATCATTGTGGAAAGAAGCACTTAGGGGAGTGCTGGAAAAAGACGGGAGGATGTTTTAGGTGTGGGTCCAAGGACCATATGCTCAAGGATTGTCCTAAGAATCCAGATGAAAGTCGACCAACAGCTCAGAATGTTAGTCAGACTGGTAGAGGTGGACAATAGCCTCAACGAGGTCGTGGTTCGAATAACAGAGGTAATGGTGCTGGCAGAGGACGTGGAACACAGGGCAGAGGTGCTGCTAATACTGAGGCAAAGCAGTCAGGTTTGGTTTATGCGGTTCGCCGGAGGGAGGATGGAGACGCGCCGGATGTTACAACCAGTACGTTCTTTATTTTTGACAAGCCCTATTTTGCTCTAATTGATGTGGGCTCGACCCATTCTTATGTTGCATGTAGTGTAGTGGAAACACTAGGCCTAGACTCTGAACTTTCTGATTGGCAGATGACTGTAGTAAGCCCATTAGGCCAAACTATAGTGGTGGATAAGATCTTTCGGAATGTACCCCTAGAGATTCAGGGAGTGAACTTTCGGGCTGACTTAATGGAACTACCCTTTGGGGAGTTTGAACTCATACTTGGAATGGACTAGCTAGTAGAGCACCGAGCCGTGTTGGATTGTGCGGCTAAACGTATGGAACTAAGGACCCCGGAGGATGAAGTAGTAGTAATGATCGGAGAAAGAAGAAACTACCTGTCTAACGTAGTCTCGGCGTTGAAGGCTGAGAAAATGGTTAGGAAGGGGTGCAGGGCGTTCTTAGCCTTCGTAAGTGCGTTGGGTGGAAAGGAAGAAAGTGTCAGTAGAGTTAGAACTGTAAGAGATTTTGAAGATGTGTTTCCGGAGGAATTACCAGGAATACCCCCAGACAGGGAGGTGGAGTTTGGAATAGACTTGCTACCGGGAACAGCTCCTGTGTCAATTGCCCCGTATCGTATGGCACCAAAGGAGTTGGTGGAGCTCAAGGCTCAAATCCAGGAGTTGCTGGATCGTGGGTTCATTCGACCCAGTGTATCTCCATGGGGAGCACCGGTCCTGTTTGTAAAGAAGAAGGACGGAACTATGCGGATGTGCATAGATTACCGTCAGTTGAATAAGCTGACCATTAAGAACAAGTATCCTTTGCCAAGGATCGATGACTTGTTCGATCAGCTGAAAGGGGCCGCAGTATTCTCGAAGATAGACTTAAGGTCGGGATATCATCAGTTGAAGGTGAAGGAGGCAGATATCCATAAGACCGCTTTTAGGACAAGATACGGCCATTTTGAATTTGTAGTAATGCCGTTTGGGTTGACGAACGCTCCAGCTGCATTCATGGATATGATGAACCGAGTTTTCGAACCCTATTTGGATAGGTTCGTCGTTGTGTTCATCGACGATATTTTGGTGTATTCGAAGTCGGAGGAGGAGCATGATGAGCACCTACGGGTTGTGTTGGAAGTGTTAAGGGAGAAGAAACTATACGCCAAATTCAGTAAGTGTGAATTTTGGCTGAAGGAGGTGGCGTTTTTGGGACATGTGGTGTCTGCTGAAGGAATAAGAGTGGACCCTAGGAAGATCGAAGCAGTATTGGATTGGAAACCACCTAGGTCCGTGACTGAGATCCGAAGTTTCTTAGGTTTGGCAAGCTATTATAGAAGGTTTGTGGAAGGGTTCTTGTCAATAGCCGCGCCTTTGACAAAGTTGCTAAGAAAGGAAGTACCCTTTGAATGGACTGATAAGCAACAGGAGAGCTTCGAAAAACTTAAGAAAGTGTTGACGGAAGCTCCAGTGTTAATTCAGCCGGAGGCAGGGAAGGATTTTGTGGTATACTGTGACGCTTCGCATACGGGATTAGGCTGTGTTCTAATGCAAGATGGAAAAGTAGTCGCTTATGCGTCTCGGCAGTTAAGGTCGCATGAGGTTAATTACCCAACTCATGACTTGGAATTGGCAGCAGTGGTTTTCGCTCTTAAGGTTTGGAGGCACTACCTTTGTGGGGAAAGGTCGATAATCTACACAGACCACAAAAGCCTTAAGTATCTGTTGACTCAGAAGGAGTTGAACTTGAGGCAGCGAAGGTGGGTGGAGTTATTGAAGGATTATGATTGCTCGATAGAGTACCACCCGGGCAAGGCGAATGTGGTAGCTGATGCCCTAAGTCGGAAGGTTGTGTCGAATCTAAGGGCTATGTTCGCTCACTTAAGTTTGTATGATGATGGAAGCCTATTGGCAGAGTTGCAAGTTAAGCCCACATGGCTCAATGAGGTGAAAGAGGGACAGTTGGCGGATAAGGACATAAGTGTTAAGTTACAGCAAGTATAGAACGGAGAGGTAAAGGGTTATGGCGTTAATAATGAAGGAGTATTGTGCTACAAAGGAAAAGTCTGTATGCCGAGGGACGGAGAGTTAAGACAAAAGAATCTTTGGGAAGCGCATAGTAGCCCTTATGCTATGCATCCTGGAGGCGTTAAGCTGTACAGAGATCTAAGGGAACAATTTTGGTGGCCTAATCTTAAACGGGAAGTTACTGAATTCGTGGGAAAATGTCTGACGTGTCAGCAAGTTAAGGCTGAACACCAAGTTCCATCGGGATTACTTCAGCCAATCAAGGTTCCGCAATAGAAGTGGGAGAGAATTACCATGGACTTCGTTAGTGGGCTTCCCCTTACGCCTACTAAGAAGGACTCGGTATAGGTAATAGTGGACCGTTTGACCAAGTCCGCACACTTCATCCCGATAAGAGTGGATTATTCCCTTCAAAAGTTAGCCAAATTATATGTAGCGAAAATTGTAAGGTTACATGGAGTACCGGTGTCAATTATTTCGGATAGAGACCCAAGGTTCACGTCTCGGTTTTGGAGGGCACTTCATCAAGCTTTAGGCACTAAGTTGGACTTCACTACGGCTTTTCATCCACAATCAGACGGGCAGTCTGAACGGGTTATACAAGTGTTGGGGGATATGTTGAGAGGCTGTGTGATGGATTTCTGAGGAAGTTGGGAAGACTATTTGCCTTTAGCAGAGTTCGCCTACAACAACAGCTATCAAGCTAGCATTCGGATGGCACCATATGAAGCGTTGTATGGTCGGAAGTGTCGAACTCCTACTTGTTGGACTGAGTTAGGAGAACGTCAGGTTTTGGGTCCAGAGTTAGTGGCAGAAACTGAAGAAAAGGTTGAGATAATTAGGGCACGGTTAAAGGCAGCCTCTGATAGGTAGAAGTTGTACGCAGATCTCAAACGAAAAGAGATAGAATTTGATGTAGGAGATCAAGTATTCCTTAAGGTCTCGCCTTGGAAGAAGGTGATGAGGTTTGGTCGCAAAGGGAAGTTAAGCCCAAGGTTTATAGGGCCTTATCGGGTATCGAAACGAGTTGGACCAGTGGCATACCAGTTAGAGTTGCCTCCAGAGTTGCAACAGATGCATGACGTATTTCATGTATCCATGTTACGTCGTTATCGATCGGATTCATCTCATGTGGTACCAATTGAAGAAGTGGAGCTAAGGCCAGACCTATCCTACGAGGAGGAGCCAATTCAGATATTGGAACGTGATGTGAAAGTGTTACGGAGGAAGTCAGTTCCTCTAGTCAAAGTGTTATGGCGCAATCATGGATCAGAGGAAGCTTCGTGGGAACCAGAAGAGACAATGCGACAGCAATCCCCTCAATTATTCTAGCTAGGAAATTTCGAGGACGAAATTATTTTAAGGGGGTAGAACTGTAACATCCTGAAAAGGGCCTATGCATTTTTGGTTTAATTGTATGAAATGACATGTCTTATGTGTTATGAATGCATTTTGAACATTTTTGGAATCCTGGAAATGTATGGAAATGGGAAGTTTAAAAGAGGAAAGTAAACATTTCGGGAAACTTGGAAATGTAAGGAAATGTTAAGTTTAAAGGAGGCAAACGAAAATTTTTGGAAACTTGGAAATGTAAAGAAATGTCAAGTTTTAAGGTTTAAAAAGAGGAAATTAAGGCAAGGTGGCCTTAAGAAAATTAGTAGGAAGAATTTGACACACAAACAGGCTTGTCAAAGTGGCTTGAAGGCACCACTTAAAAGCCCAGCAAAGTGACGCCACAAGCTTGTGTATTTGGGCCAGGGTTCGAGTCACTTGGGGAGCAAATAAAGGAGTTTTATTTTTGCTACAAGGAGCAGAGAGATGGACGGCTACAAGGCTTTTAAAAGAGGAGTTTTATTCTCTTTAAATTTCGGCTAAATAGGAGATAAATAATAGATTTACTTTAGATTATTTTCAAGAGATAAATAAGGGATTATTCTTTTAATAAAGTGATAATTCAAAGGATAAAGCTATCAGAATAGAAGAGTGGTGGCCAAGTAAGGGATTCTGAGTAGTAATTTCGGCTATAAGAGGGAAAAAATAGGGCTATTCATCAATTTTTCTTCCTCCTCTTCTCTCTGCCGAATTCCCTAAGCAACATTCTCTCTTCTCTTTTATTTTTGTCAAGCCGAAATCTACTTCTTCTTTATCCCTCATTGCCGATTCTTTAAGCCTCCAGAATCGAAAGTGTTGACACACCTCTAGGCCATAGTCGACTAGTCTTCAAGACTCCATAGCCGAATACTGCTAAGGGTTCAAGCAAGAGTTCTATCGATTTCTCCAAGTGAGGGTAAGATCTAGATTCGGTTTCCTTTCTTTCCATTTTAAGCCTGTCGAAATTTAGGGACTAATTCCTCATATTGTATTTGGCCGAAACTATGAAAGGGAATTTCAAGATTTAGTGGTGGTCAACTACCAGAGGAGATCTGTCGGGATTTTCAAAGATCTAAGGTGAGGCAATCGATCTAAGGTTATTTCTTATGTTTAAACGATTGAAAATTTGATCTAATATATATAAGTCTATAGGGATTTCGACAGAGGTATACAGGGATTCCGGGATTTGAGAATTTCAAGGTAAGTCCTTATATACATTCGGCCAAGGCCTTAATTGTTGGTTAAGATCTATTCCTTATTTTTGCAAAGGCTGAAACTAATTTGTTTAAGTGATTCAATGCTTGGCCGAATGCAAGAAGAGTATAGCAAAGATTTCGGGACTTGATTCTTAGGTCAATTGGCAAGGTAGGTTTTAATTATACTAATCCTACTAGGATTATGTTTTATAGCCGAATAGGCTTTATGCTAGCATATTAAGGTTACCAAATGTAGGAATTGAGATCTAAAGCAATAGATCGGTTTTTCGGGATTTCAAGGAATTCGTTAAGCAAATCAGGTGTGTAATCCACACTAATTCTTAATATGTTTTATGGCAATATTTAATATGTGCATGTTTTTAAGAATGTAAATATGGCTAAGGTACCGTGTTACGGTACAAAGTACTCAGGTACGTTTCCTACTCATACTAGGATTACGAAATATGTTATATTTAACATGTGAAAAGTGACATGAATGTGAATTTTAAGTATGATATGCATGATATGAATAATATGGGGCATTGGGGTTATATGAGAAAGGGGAAGTGAATGTGGTGACTTCGGTCTCACTATCTGAATGTGGTGATTTTGGTCACATTATCTGAATGTGGTAACTTCGGTTACATTTCTGAATGTGGTGTCTCATGACACAATTATTTAATCTGGTGGCTATGCCACGAATTTTATATGGGCGATGAGCACGTCGACTGCAGCGACTGCCTTCGATGGAGTGTAGCGGAAGGAGGGTTGACTTAGTAGTCCCCACGGTGTACAGGTTGGTACGGGGATGTGTAGCGGATGGCATCTAGGTTTGGGTTCGGGATTGCATCATTACCTTGAATTATTATGTGAACATGATATGTATGGTATGCCTAAATCTATTAAATTTTAGTGTTGGTTACACATTGAGTCTGTTTGACTCACCCCGTTGGGGAATATTTTTCAGGTGATGAGCAGTAATGGACCGGGTCGGCAGGAGCTCAAAGGTGGCCATGCACAGCAAGCAAATTATTTAATCTGGACATTTTATTTTATTTAAGTACTCTACAATTTTATTTTGGGTTTTGTTTATGTAATAAGGCCATAGTGAACTATTTTATTTCTGTCTTATTGTTTAATTATGTTTACAAATTTTTATTAAGTTAAAGATTAAGTAATTTAATTTTTGAATATACTCTATATGTTTTATCACTTAAAATTAAAAAGGGTTTTCAATATAAAATCGAATTCGTTTTCAACTCAAGCCCAACCCAAAACAATATTTTTTTTTTAAAATCGCACAAGTTTTTCCTAAGAAGCAAAAGAATTTGAACCGGTTTTCTTGAGGAACATACCAGATCCGGACCAGGCTCGTAGGCCGGGTATAGGGTGTTTCATCTCAATCAAGTACCTTTATGGATTTTAATACACACTTTTCACCCATTGCAATTTAGTCCAACTTATCAAATTAGAAATCCAAACAATAAAAGTTCTCAACCAAAATTTCACACAAACATTCAATCACCTAGTAAACACTAAAACTCAACCGGAATAAATATTTTGACCTTAGATTCATGGTTTCAAAACCACTCTTCCATTTAGGCCCTAATTCAGGCTGCTACAACTCTCCCCCTTTAGGGATTTTCGTCCCTGATAATCTTACCGGTAAAGATGTTTTGGTACTATTTTCTCATGGCTTCTTCCAGTTCCCACATAGCCTCTTCTACACCATGTTTTTGCCACAACACTTTCACTAAGGCTATACTTTTATTCCTCAACTGCTTAACCTCTCGAGCCAAAATCTTAATTGGTTCCTCATCATATGTCATATCCGATCGTATCTCAATTTCTGTCAGAGGAATTACATGTGAAGGATCGGAATGATGTCATCGCAACATCGACACATGGAACACATTGTGTATTCACTCCAACTCCACCGGCAAAGCTAACCGGTAAGCTACTGGTCCAATCCTCTCAATAATCTCATATGACCCAATGGAACGCAGGCTCAACTTGCCCTTTAAACTAAATCTCAAAATCTTCTTCCACAGAGATACTTTCAAAAACACTTTATCACCCACTGGAAACTCAATTTCTTTTCTTTTCAAAACCGCGTATGACTTTTGTCGATTGAAACAGCTTTCAAACAATCACGGATTACTTTCACTTTCTCCTCGATTTCTCTAACTAAATCAACCCCATGAATCTGTTTCTCACTGAGCTCGGTCCAATACAAAGGAGTTCGACACTTGCGACCATATAATGCTTGGTACGGTGCCATTGGTATACTCGACTGATAACTGTTGTTGTAGGCAAATTCAATGAAAGATAGATATTTCTCCCAACTACCTTCGAATCCTAAAACACAACATCGGAGCATGTCTTCAAGAACTTGAATTAGTCTTTTGAATTGAGCGTCAGTTTGCGGATGGAACGCGGTACTAAAATTCAATTTCGTACATAATGCTTCTTGCAAATTTTTCAAAAATCTCGAAGTGAACCTTGGATCTCTATCCAAAATAATGGACATAGGCACCTCATGTAATGTCACAATTTCGGTAATATACAGCTCAACCCACTTATCAAGTGAGTAATCAATACTTAAGGGTATAAAGTGAGCTGATTTCGTCAATCTATCAATGATAACCCACACGACATCTTTCTTTTTCGGAGTCATAGGCAACCTTGTTACAAAATCTATTATGATTCGGTCCCATTTTCACTCGGGAACCATCACTTGCTGAAGTAAACTCGAAGGTACTTGATGCTCGGCTTTCACTTGTTGGCAGATCAAACACTTTGTCACAAACTCAGAGATGTCTCTTTCCATACCTGGCCACCAATACAACTTCTTCAAATCATTATACATTTTTGTACTATCCGGATGAACTGACAAACAACCACTATGTGCCTCATGTAAAATTTTTCGAATCAACTCATCATCTTTCGATAGACATACCCTATCACTGAACATCAAGCAATCATCTGGTCCGATTCAAAAATCTGAATCACTACCCAATTCACACTGAACTCTTTTAACTTTCAATTCCCTATCTTTCTTTTGAGCTTCACAAATTTGTTGATGAAATAACGGTCTAGCCCTCAACTCGACCAAAATCGAACCGTCGTCAGACAAAGCCAAACTCGTACTCATAACTCTCAAAGCATACAAGGATTTTCTGCTTAAGGCATCTACGACTACATTCGCTTTCCTCGGATGATAATCAATCACTAGCTCATCATCTTTCAATAATTTGAGCCACCTCCATTGTCGCAAATTCAAGTCTTTTTTGATTCATCAGATACTTCAAAATTTTGTGATCGGTAAAGATTCGACACTTCTCACCATACAAATAATGATGCCAAATCTTCAAAGCAAAGACGATGGTGGCCAATTCCAAATTGTGCGTTGGATAGTTCTTCTCATGCGGTTTTAGCTGTCTCGAGGCATAAGCTACTACTTTGCCCTCTTGCATTAACACATAACCAAGACCATTGAATGATGCATCACTATAAATCACAAACTCTTTTCCCAACTCAAGTTGTACCAAAACTGGTGCTTCAGTCAATCGTGCTTTCAACTTCTCGAAACTTTGCTGACATTTATCAGTCCATTCAAACTTAACATTCTTTTGCAACAACTTAGTCATAAGGAGAGGCAAACATCGAGAATCCCTCGACAAAATGTCCAAAATATCTGGTGTAACACCCCTAACCCGTAACCGTTGCTGATTTAGGGTTAAGAGGCATTACCAGACAATCGGGAACTTTTATAGACATTTCAAAACATAATTCGACAAATCACATCAAATTGTCCCTTAAATAGGTCTTCGAGACCTTAAACATGCTTTACAATAGGGTCTGGACTAAACCAAACACATACGGAAATTCTCAAAAATTTAAATTTTTTTTTTCAAAGTTACAAAGGTCACACGCCCTTGTGGGCATGCCATGTGCCTCACACGGCCTCAAACATGCCTGTTTGTCTAAGCCGTGTCAAAACAGGGCATACATACTGACTTGTCCACATGGCCGTGGACACGCCCGTGTGCCTCACCCGTGGTTGCTACTGACTTGCACCACACGGCCAGTCACACGCCCGTGTGTCCAGCCCGTGGTCGCTACTGACTTGATCCACACTGCCAATCACACGCCCGTGTGTCTTGCCCGTGGTCGAGTTTGACTTGTTTTGAATTACAACCACGAGGGACACGATCGAGCCACACGCCCGTGTGCTCAACCGTGTGGGCAATTATAGGCCATTTTCAAGGCCAAAATGCCACCCACACATTGGGTTATCCCTACAAGCACATACAATTGGCAACCAAAACCACACCAAATGGTCATCATATCATCCCATTCAATCTCATTTCTAAGCATACCAACTTATACACTAAATAGCTCAACCAATTCACAAATAAACCAAGCATGATTCATCCCCAACTTACCACTTCAACATAACCATCATTCATCAAACACATATACTCACTTTATATCAATAAGCTTACCATTATCTTGACCATTTCATAACCATGGAATCATACCAAAACAAAACATCATATAGCATGACTCTTCATTCATTACACAACCATTCAACTAGCCATATCACATGGCTATCCATATATTTCAAACATAAGTCAAGGTAACTAGCCTATACATGGCATACTTTAGTATATACATTTTCAAAAAGGGTACCAAAATAAGATTGAGTAGTGTGATGACGATCCTCCACGATTCCCCGAGCCTTCAGTAGCTTTGACGATCTATAAAATAGAGCAAACACACACAAAGTAAGCTTTCAAAAGCTTAGTAAGCCATATACAAATAAACTTAATATAAAATGCACATAGCCACATTGATACAATGATATTAATGTTTCTCATTTGCAAATTCATCACATATCCTTTGACTCACTTGTTTAGCCATTACTTACCCACATTTCATAGCTACATATTATCACATCAAATCTATACACATATTCACTTAAGTAAGCTCATATAAATACTTACCTTTCATACACATACATAGTGTACCTTCCAAACGTACTTGAATCGTTTATACATTGTCCATAGACATTCATTTCTCAGACTTGCCCGTTGAACCATTCAGAAGTAAATAGGATACTCAGAATAATCGGAATAGTCGCACAATGCCAATGTCCACATGTAACCAAATATCGCTGCCACTGCCCCAGACAGGGTTTTACACGAATCAATATGATGCCAATGTCCAAGACATGGTCTTACACGTAAATCTAATATCGATGCCAACGTCCCAGACGTGGTCTTACACGAAATATCGAATCAATGCCAACGTCTCAGACGTGGTCTTACATGATATCACATATCAGCAACCTATGTCATGACATATGTAATCCTATCTATTCCTAGGTTCGTACGGGGCTTCTCGGACATTGTTACACTATCAATACTTCCTCGAATTTCATATATTTATCATTCTCGTACGCATTCATCACATTGAGATTTCACATGAATATACATAAATAAACACAAATACATTTATTTGTATATAGACTTACCTCGGATTCGAATAAATGGAAACGCACTCGGCTATTCAATTAATTTTGGTTTCCCACAATCTAAGTCTGTTTTCTTCGATTCTTGATCTATACATATTCAAAATTAACTCATTTATTCACTAATTCATTCAATTCAATCCAAAAACACATATTTAGGGTAATTTAAAAATTAGCCCTCATATTTTTACATTATGACATTTTAGTCCCTATTTCACAAAATCACAAAATACACAAAATCTCAATACACCCATGCTTAGCTGAATTCTCTATAGGTCCCTAGCGACCCATATTTTTCATTTATTTCACAATTTAGTCCCTCAAAATATTATTTTCTCTATTAAGTCCAAATTACTCAAATTCACTAAAAATCCAAAGACAAAAAATTTTAATCTAACATATATATTTCATTTTTAACCATCAAACATCACAAAACTCACGTGTTCATCAATGGCATATTTCAAAACCTTCATCAATTCACAAAATTAAAGCATGGGTTTTGAAGAACACGAAGCAACGATTAAGAAAACATAAAAATTATCAAAAATCAAAATCGAAATATACCTTAATTGAGATGAACAAAAGCGGAATACCTAACAAGCTTTTTCTTTCTCTTTTCTTTGTGTTTTCGGTGCAAACAAGATGATAATGGCCATCTTTTATGTTTTATTTTATTTAACTTAACATAATTTCTAATATACAAATTTAACCTTTAATAATAATATAATATAACACATAATAGTTGGTTATAAATGTCCATTAACCATGCTAATAGTTTAATTACAACATAAGGCCACCACATTTATAAAGACATAGCACACAGGTGCTTTTAACATATGGCATGCTAATTTAGTATCTTTCACAATTAGGACTTTTTATCAAATTAAGCACCCAAACAGATAAATTAAATCACAAAACTTTCACACGTGCTTAATCATATAATGCAGTCACAGAAAATAATATTAAAATATTTTTTTCTAACTTGAGTTTGTGGTCTCGAAACCATTATTCCGACTAGGGTCTAAACCGGACTGTTACAATTCTTCCCCCTTAGGGATTTTTGTCCCCAGAAATCTTACTGTTAAACAGATTCGGATATTGTTGCCTCATATTATCTTCGGGCTCCCACGTAGCCTCTTCTACTCCGTGTCGATGCCACAGTACTTTTACCAATGAAATCTTTTTATTTCTCAATTCTTTAATCTCACGAGCCAAGATACGAATTGGTTCTTCTTCATAAGTCATATCGGATTAGATTTCAATCTCAGATGGAGAAATCACATGAGAGGGATCGGATCTGTATCGTCTATGCATCGATACGTGAAATACATTATGAATCTTTTCTAGTTCCGGTGGCAACATCAATCTATATACAATAGGTCCAATGCGCTCGATAATCCCATACGGCCCGATGAACCTCGGACTTAATTTGCCTTTACGTCTAAATCTGAGTACTTTATTCCACGGAGATACTTTCAAGAATACTTTATCACCAATCTCAAACTCAATATCTTTTTGTTTCAAATCTGCATAAGATTTCTGACGATCAGACGCCACTTTCAGACTGTTGTGGATTACTTTCACTTTTTGTTCAGTGGCTTTTATCAAATCGACCCCGTGTATCTTACTTTCATTGAGCTCAGTCCAATACAGAGGTGTCTGACATTTGCGTCCGTACAAAGCTTCGTAAGGTGCCATTTTGATACCCGAATGAAAACTATTATTGTATGCAAATTCAATCAGTGGCAGATATTATTCCCACATACCATTAAACTCAAAGATGCAACATCTCAACATATCCTCGAGTATCTGAATAATCCGCTCAGACTGACCATCAGTCAGCGGGTGAAAAGCAATTTAGTACCTAAGGCTTCTTGCAGTTTCTTCTAGAACCGTGATGTAAATCTCAGATCTCTGTCAGACACAGTAGATAGTGGCACTCTGTGCAATCTCACAATATCAGAAATATAAAGTTCAGCTAACTTATCAAGTGAGTAATCAGATCGTACTGGAATAAAGTGAGCTGATTTCATCAATCTGTCAACTATGACCCAAATTGCATCTTTCTTTCTTGGAGTCAAAGGCAAACCTGAGACAAAATTCATTGTCGTTCTGTCCCATTACCATTCGGGAATCATTATTGGTTGTAACAAACCAGATGGCACCTGATGTTCATCTTTAACTTGCTGACAAACTAAACATTTTGAGACCAAATTAGAAATATCTTTTTTCATACCAAACCACCAATAGTGTTGCTTCAAATCACGGTACATCTTTGTACTTCCCGGATGAATAGATAGGCGACTATTATGAGCTTCATTCAAAATTAACTATAACAACTCTGGATTTCACGGAACACAAAGTCGATCTCGAAATCTCAAACAATCATCATCATCAACTCTAAATTCAGAATCGGAGTTCATATCACACTGAGCTCGTTTTGCTAGCATTTCATTATCAACTTTCTGAGCATCACATATTTGTTGTAAAAACAACAGTTTCACTTTCAATTCTGCCAAAACTGAACCATCATCAGACAGGTCTAAATGAGCATTCATCGCACGTAATGCAAATAATGATTTCCGACTCAATGCATCAGCAACAACATTTGCCTTACCCGAAAGATAGTCTATCACAAGCTCATAGTCTTTCAAAAGCTCTAACCATCTTCTCTGTCGTAGATTCAAATCTTTCTGGGTCATCAAATAGTTCAAACTTTTATGATCCGAAAATACATGGCATTTCTCACCGAAGAGATAATGACGCCAAATCTTTAAAGCAAATTCAGTCGCAGCTAACTCAAGGTCGTGTGTCGAATATTTCTTTTCATACGGCTTTAATTGCCTCGAGGCATAAGCTATAACTTTGCCTTCCTACATCAGTACACATCCCAGACCGTTTAACGAAGCATCACTATAAATCACGAATTCTTTACCCAATTCTGGTTGTACCAAAACTGGAGCTTCAGTCAACAGAGTTTTCAGCTGATCAAAGCTTTTCTGACATTTATCAGACCATTCAAATCTCACGTCTTTCTAAAGCAATCTAGTTAACGAAGTAGCTATCATCGAAAAGCCTTTTATAAACCGTCGATAATAACCAGCAAGTCCCAAAAAGCTACGAACTTTAGACACATTCTTCGGAGGCTTCCATTCCAAAATAGCAGAAATCTTGCCCAGATCAACTCGTATACCAGATGCTGACATAATATGTCCCAGAAAACCGACTTCACACAACCAGAATTCACATTTACTGAACTTTGTATACAACTGTTTATCTCACAGAGTTTACAACACTATTCTCAGATGCTCAGCATGCTCAATCTTATCACGTGAATAAATCAAGATGTCGTCAATGAATACTACAACAAATTGATCTAAGTACGGTCTGAAAATTTTATTCATCAGATCCATAAAAACTCATAATGCCCGTACCTCGTTTAGAAAGCAGTTTTCGAAATGTCTGAATCTTTTACTCGCAACTGATAATACCCCGATCTCAGATCTATCTTTGAAAACACAGTGGCTCCTTTAAGCTGATCAAACAAATCATCAATTCTGGGCAGAGGATATTTATTCGTGATAGTCACTTTGTTCAACTGACGGTAATCAATGCACATTCTCATCGTGCCATAGTTCTTTTTCACAAACAAAATAGGAGCACCCCAAGGTGAGAAACTAGGTCTTGCAAATCCTCTATCGGTCAACTCTTGCAACTGTGACTTTAACTTTTTCAATTCTATTGGTGCCATTCTATATGGAGCTATTAAGATACGAGTCGTCCCCGGAACTAATTCAATACCAAACTCAACTTCTCATATCGGAGGTAATCCCGGTAGTTCTTTAGGAAACACATCTGGAAACTCAAAAACTATAGGTAAAGATTCAACTTTCTTTTCAGTCACTTTTGAATCAATTACATAGGCAAAATAAGCTTCACAACCTTTTTTCACATAACTCTGAGCTTTTAACACTGATATCATAGCCAGTAACCCATTCAAATCATTAGACTCAATCAGAACTATTTTATCATTCTGACGTCTTAAATCAATAATCTTTCTTTTACAATTCACAACCGCATCATGCAATGTTAACCAGTCCATACCCAAAATTATATCGAACTCATCGAAGGTAATAGCATCAGATTAGTCGGAAAACAAACATCTCAAAACATCAACGAATAATTCTTGCATATTTTATCAACCAAAACACATTTACGTAAGGGGTTCGATACTCAAATAACAAATTCAGTAGACTCTATAGGGAAAGTCTTATTGGATAATAAGTTCATGCATATATACGAATGTGTAGAACCTGGGTCTATCAATGCAATCACAGAAGTATCATAAAGAGTAAATATACCCGTTATAGCATCTGGAGATGAAGCTTCCTCACGAGCTCGGATGGCATATGCTCTGGCAAGTGCTTTAGCTTTATATCTCGCAACAGTGTCTTTCGTAGTTCTCTGACTACCACTGACATTTCTTGCATTTCGGGAAGGTCTACCTCTCGCTGGAACATTATCAGATCTCAGATTCTGAACAATCTCTTGCTCAATAGACTCTAGGCAATCTCGGATGAAATGATCTAGCGATCCACATCTGAAACAAGCTCGATCGTTCAATCTACAACTACCTGGATGCCTTTTACCACAGTGCTTACATTCATCGTTCGGATCAGATATTTCCCACACTAGCTATCGATGTAGCTTGAGCTTTAGAATTCGACTACGATCTAGCTCGATCTCTCGGATTCGAATGTCCCACATTAGTTCTGGAATGGCTATGCTCATCTCTAAATTTCTTTGAAGTAGATTGAAATGATTTACTCGAAAATCTCTTTCTCACATCTCTAACTTCAGACTTAGCTTTTATTTTGTCTTTCTCGAGTGCCTCAACTTTACATGCTTGATCAACAAGCACAACGAACTCTTTTATTTCTAGAATCCCAACAAGCAAACGGATATCTTCATTAAGGCCATCTTCAAATCTTTTGCACATTATTTCCTCGGATGATACACATTCCCGAGCATACTGACTTAATCTCACAAACTCTCTCTCATACTCAGTGACGGACATACGACCCTGTTTCAATTCCAGGAATTCTTTTCATTTCTGGTCAATAAATCTCTGACTGATGTATTTCTTCTGGAACTTAGTCTGAAAGAAATCCCATGTAACCCATTCTTTCGGAATAATGGAAATCAAGGTCTTCCACCACTAATAGGCTGCGTCTCGTAGCAAGGAAACAACACACTTTACACACTCTTCAGGATTCAACGACATCTCATCGAATACTCGGATAGTGTTCTCTAACCAAAACTTAGCTTTCTCAACATCATCATCACTATTGGCCCTGAACTCTTCAGCTCCATATTTACGGATTTTGTCAACCAGAGGTTTATTCAACAGATTCATACTCATAACCGGAGGCACAACTGAGGTCTGAGGGGGATTAGGCGGGGGCGGAGGTTGTGAAACAGCCAGATTATTTCTCACGTACTGAGTGTACCACTCGTTCATCATTTGGAAGAAAGCTTGTTTAGCTTCTCCCTCTTGACCGCTAGTAGCTGGTCTCGAATCAGATGGTGCTGTCCCATAAGCGGGAGTAGGCATGTTACTTTCTACATCGTCAGCTATGGCTCTTTTGGGATCCATTTCTATACGGTAAACATATTTTATACGTTAGGATTCATCACGCTATCACATTTCATATATATGACATGTATAGATAGACTCTCACATGCTACGTTAGTCTGGGAATCGACTAAACCGCAGCTCTGATACCAATCAAATATAACACCCTAACTCGTAACTGTCATCAGTTTAGGGTTAATAGGCATTACCGAACAATCGGGAACTTTTACAGACATTTCAAAACATAATTCAAAAAATCACATCAAATTGTCCCTTAAATAGGTCTTCACAACCTTAAACATGCTTTAGAATAGGGCCGGGACTAAACCGAACACATACGAAAATTCTCAGAAATTTAAAATTTTTTCAAAGTTAACTCATTTATCCATTTTCTTCGGTTCTTGATCTATACATATTGAAAATTAACTCATTTATTCACTAATTCATTCAATTCAATCCAAAAACACATGTTTAGGGCAATTTAAAAATTAACCCTCATATTTTCACATTATGACATTTTAGTCCCTATTTCACAAAATCACAAAATACACAAAATCTCAATACACCCATGCTTAGCCGAATTCTCTATAGGTCCCTAGCAACCCATATTTTTCATTTGTTTCATAATTTATTCCCTCAAAATATTATTTTCTCAATTAAGTCCAAATTACTCAAATTCACAAAAAAACCAAAGACAAAACATGTTAATCTAACACATATATTCCATTTTTCACCATCAAACATCACAAAACTCATGTGTTCATCAATGGCACATTTCAAAGCTTTCATCAATTCACAAAATTAAAGCATGGGTTTTGAAGAACACGAAGCAACGATTACTAAAACATAGAAATTATCAAAAACCAAAACCGAAACATAACTTAATTGAGATGAACAAGAGCCAAATACCTAACAAGCTTTTTCTTTCTCTTTTCTTTGTATTTTCGGCACAAACAAGATGATAATGGCCATCTTTTATGTTTTATTTTATGTATAATTTCTAATTTACAAATTTAACCTTTAATAATAATATAATATAACACATAATAGTTGGTTATAAATGTCCACTAACCATGCTAATGGTTTAATTACAACATAAGGCCACCACATTTATAAAGACATAACACATAGGTGTTTTTAACATATGGCATGCTAATTTAGCATCTTTCACAGTTAGGTCCTTTTATTAAATTAAGCACCCAAACATATAAATTAAATCACAAAACTTCCACACATGCTTAATCATATAATGCAGACACAGAAAATAATATTAATTTTCTTAACTCGGGTTTGTGGTCCCGAAAGCATTATTCCGACTAGGGTCTAAACCGGACTGTTACATCCAGCTAAGCCCAAAAAGCTTCTAACCTTGGACACATTCTTTGGCGTTTTCCAATCAACTATTGCAGAAATTTTGCTCGGATCAACCCGAATACCATTACTCAAAACAATATGTCCCAAAAATCCAACTTCACAAAGCCAAAACTCACTTTTACTTAATTTAGCAAACAATTTCTTCTCTCTCAAAATCTACAACACCATTCTCAAGTGTTCGGCATGCTCAGACTCATCTCGAGAATAACTCAGAATATTATCTATGAACAAAACCACAAACTTATCCAAGTATGGTCGAAAAATGCGATTCATTGAGTCCATAAAGATGGTAGGAGCATTAGTCAAACTGAAAGGCATCACAAGAAACTCATAATGTCTACACCTCGTTCTAAAAGCGGTTTTTGGCACATCTGACTCTTTAACTCTCATCTGATAGTAACCAGACCTCAAGTTGATCTTTGAAAACACTGTCACCCCTTTCAACTGGTCGAATAAATCATCAATTCTCGGCAACGGATACTTGTTCTTTATGGTCACCTTGTTGAGTTGTTGATAGTCAATACAAAGTCTCATAGATTTGTCTTTTTTCTTCACAAACAATAAAGGAGCACCCTAAGGAGAAAAACTCGGTCTCACAAATCACTTATCTATCAACTTTTGGAACTGAGCTTTTAATTCTTTCAACTCTAAGACCCCAACTAACAATCTAATATCCTCGTTCTGCCCATTTTCGAATCTTTTGCACATAATAGCTTCGGTAGACAATCACTCTTAAGCATACTTACTGAGTCTGACAAATTCACGTTCATACTCTGCCACAGACATTTTACCTTGCTTCAATTTGAGGAACTCTTTTTGTTTCTGATCGATGAACTGCTGACTTATATATTTCCTTCAGAACTCTTCTAGGAAGAAATCCCATGTCACTCTCTCTTTCGGAACTACAGATATCAGCGTCTTCCACCAGCGATATGCTGAGTCTTTCAGTAATGATACAGCACATTTTGAGCATTTTTCGGGCGTGCAAGAAAGTTCATCAAATACCCGCATAGATTTCTCAAGCTAGAACTCTGCTTTCTCAGGATTGTCATCTATGTTGGCCCTAAATTCTGCGGCCCCTTGTTTTTGAATCTTATCAACCGTGGGTTTAGTCAATCTTAACAAATCAATACCTTGAGGAGCTTCTGGGACCAGCTGAGGTATAGGAAGGGGTGGAGGAGGTTGAGCATTAGAATTTGATTGAACAAATTCAGTATACCAATTACTTATCATATGGAGAAAGGCTTCCCGAGACTCCTTTCCCTGACTCAAGGTCTCAAGTCTACTTTCTACTGGCGCAGCCCCTTGCGCGGGAGCCGGTGCATTACTTGCAGCATCATCAGCAGTAGCTCGGTCGGGATCCATTTACAATATGAAAACACAGTTTAAAATTGTCCAGAATCACCACACTATTATAATATATTTATGGCATGTATAGCTAGACTCCCACACATGCTATGGTAGTCTGAGAACTGACTAAACCATAGCTCTGATACAACTAAAATGTAACACCCCTTACCCGTGCTCGACGCCAGAACAGGGTACGAGGCATTACCAGACAATAACACAAACATTCATGTAAAATCGAGCCATAAAATTTCTTTCAATTTAAAAATTTTCATATTCAATCATAAAATCCCTAAAATGGGCCTACGAGGCCCAAAACACACATTGGGAACAGCTTGGGACCAAACCGCGAACTTTAGAAAAATTTAGAAAAACTGGGCACACGCCCATGTAGGCAGGCCGTGTGGTCGTTCACGCCCATGTCCCCAGCCCGTATGGATATATTTTTCATTTCAAACCTACAGGGGTTTTCACACGGCCGAGCACACACCCGTGTCCTAGGCTGTGTCCTTCACACGGTCGAGCCACACGCCCATGTCTCTACCCGTGTGCAAAAACCTGGGTATTCTGTTTATGATGTCAGTACACATTTTAGGTCACACGGCCAAGGCACAGGCCCGTGTGTTAGCCCGTTTGGCGAACTTAATTTTTTCGTAAATTAGGTGCATGGGACACACGGCCAGGGTACACGCCCATGAGGCAGACCGTGTGTCATACACGACCTAGACACATACCCGTGTGTCTACCCATGTGGACAATTATAAGGCTATTTACCAAGCCTTTTGCCACCCTGAAAAGCATCCACACTTATACCATTTCCAACCAAACTTAACATGCTATTATTAGACATCTATTTGTCCATATTAAGAGCATTCCTGCACCATTTAATAAGCATACTCATCATGTACAACCACACTTATACTTAGCCATCACACATGCACCTACACAACCATTCACATGTCACACTTCCCACATTTCAATTTCATGCTATCATTCATTCCCACTTAAGCAAGCAAACTCATTCATGAAAGGCCTCATGATAGACTTATAACACTATCAATGTTAGCCACATCACATGGCCTTATACAAAATGATATATCAAATGACATAGACCACATTCTTGGCCAAACAATTATGACACTTACAAAATGACCAAATTCCTATACATGCCAAAATTCAATGTAAATCACAATATACCAGAATGTGTGGATAGTGTGGATGATCCTCCGACGATCTCTATATCCCGAGCTGGCTTGGCGACACTATAAAACAAGGGAAAAGAGAAGGGAGTAAGCTTTAAGCTTAGTAAGTTTATACGTAAACAATGAACATTAAACCACATACTTATCAATCAAGAACATTACATACTAATTAAGAACAATTTAGATCCTTATAGTTGCACTTACTCATTTCAAACCTTACCACATTCCAAATACATATCATAGACATTGCTTACAATTACATGCACTTATAACCCTGCATTTGTCACCACATTGTCACACGTAATTTCACTTAGTCAAATTTTCCAAATGAACACTTTGGAATAATACCGGATACATGGTGGTATCGCATACAGCCCACCAATAATCACATATACACGGTGGTATCACACACAACCCACCAATAATAATAAACACAGTGGTTTCGCCCATAGCCCACCAATAATAATAAATACGGTGGTATTGCACACAACCCACCAATAATAATAAACATGGTGGTATTGCACACAGCCCACCAATAATCATATATACACGGTGGTATCGCACACAGCCCACCAATAATTGCATATACATGGTGGTATCGCACATAACCCAATAATAATAATAAACACAGTGGTATCGCCCACAACTCACCGGTAATAACAATTATACAGTGTGCATCTGTATCCTTTTTCTATTCCGAAGGTTCGTCCGAGAATTTCCTTACTTTTTATCATTTTAATAAATATCAATAATATTCGCTCACATTTCACATAATACATTAATATGTAAAAACATAAATAAAAAAAAAGGATGTATCATTTACATATAAACTTACCGCGATACAAAATGTGTCAATTTGTAATTTAGTCAGAAACCTTGCCTTTTCCTCGGTCAAGGTTGAGTCCACGTTCTTCTTGATCTATAATGACACATTTAGCTTATTTAATATACACATTATTCAAATCAGTCCAAAATCTTTCTATGGCAAAATTTACAATTTAGCCCCTAACTTTCTCAATTTTCACACTTTAGTCCCTAGGCTCGTAAAATAAAAGTGTTCATTTTTCACAAACCCAAGCCTAGTCGATTCATATTCTCTCTGATAGCAGCCCACAATTTTAACTATTTTACATTTTATAGACATATTATTTCATCTTTTGCAAACAAATCCTTTTTATCAATTTCACCAAAAATCATCTAGCAAAAGTTGTTTATCACACTTCAAACTTTCATATTCTACCACTAGACATCAAAATACATGTATGTCATCCATGGGTAAAATTTTAAACACAAACTCTAGCTTAAAATAGTGGTAGAAATAACTAGATCGAGCTACGAGGATTTCAAAAATACGAAGGACATCAAAAACAGGGGTAAGAGGTACTTACAATCAAGCTTGAAAGTGAAACAAAACCCTAGCTATGGCTCCTTGCAAATTTCGGCTATGGAGGATGAAAATGGACAACATTTTAGCCTTATTTTCCCTTTTATTTCTTTTAGGAGCCAAATGACCAAATTGCCCTTCATTAATCCTTTATATATTTTATCCCTCTATAGGAATTTTGTGTCCAAACTATAATATAATGGTCTAATTACCAACTAAGGACTCTCAATTTAAAAACCCATCTCAATCAAGCACCTTTATGGATTATAATACACACTTTTCACCCATTGCAATTTAGTCCAACTTATCTAATTGGACATCCAAACAATAAAATTTCTCAACCAAAATTTCCCACAAACATTCAATCACTCAATAAACACTAAGACTCAATAGGAATAAATATTTTGACCTCAAATTCATGGTTTCAAAAGCACTATTTTGTTTAGGCCCTAATTCGGGCTGCTACATAATAGGCACTCAAAACTGGTTCAAGCACTAAAAACGGTTAAGCACATGACATTGTTCCCTACTCGCCCTCAATTTATTCATAAGCCTACCTCCTTATTTGTCCTTCCCTCGCCTACCTTATTTCTCCAAAATCTTAGAAATTATTATGTAAGATTAGTAAGTACAAAATTTTGTAATTGTGAACTAAAAGATTTTCATTTGTGAGCTTATTTTTTATTTAGCTCTTATTTTCTTTATTTTATGCTATTTCGTTCCCCCTTTTTTTCAAACATACTATCTTTCGCAAGCTCTTAATTTTCTTTTACACAAAGTATAACAACCTGTTTTTAATCAAATAAGAATAGTGGTTTTGGGACCACAAATTTGAGGTCAAAATAATTATTTTATTAATATTTTAATGTCTACAGCATGATAGTTTGATTGTGTGAACATTTTGTTAAGAAACTTTATCGTTTGAATGCTCAATTTGATAAAAAGGACAAAATCACGTAAAGTGTAAAACTTGATTCTATTAGCTAAAGGTGTCTAATAGCTATAGAACCTTAAAGTAGAGGTCCTTATGTGATAAATAGCCCATTAATTAGATAGTGGATGATATTGGTTTGGCATTATGGAAATTTTAATTAAGTAATAAGGTTAATTAAGTAATTTAGTATTTAATGTTAAAATTAAATAAAACAAACCAAACTTTCTATTCATTCATCTTCTCCACCCAAGTTTTGAGGAGAAAAGAAGCCATTTTAGGGCTTTCATTCGGCCAATCTTCTATTTCTCATTTAGGTATGGTTTTTGTCCCGTTTTTAATTAATTCTATGTTTTCGGAATCATTGTAGCTTAATCTAGTTAGCCTAGGGACTAATTTGCAGAACTGTTAAAGGTTTAGGGTTTACCATTGATGAACATATGTTTTGAAGTTTGATGATAGAAAATGTATGGTTTTTGTAAGATAAACAACATTGTTAAGTGATTTTTGGTAAAATTTCAAATTAGGGATTTATTTGTGAAAAATGAAAATTTTGTGGTAGATGTGTGAAATAAATGAAAAATGTGGGCTACTTTGTTAATAAGAGAAATTCGGCTAGCTTGGGTAGGGATCTAATTGTAACGCCCCGAATTTGGGTCTAGTAGAATTGGGCCTATTAGGCCTTAGGCATGGGAGCATTTAAAATTTTTTAGAACAAGAGAACAACACTAACCAAGTTGTAACGCCCCAAAATCCCGAAACTTTAAAATTTCTGTGCACTGAGGGTGGTATGTATGAGTAGCATAGAATATTAATTTTAAGGTATTATCGGGATTATTTGAAGTCTTAGAGATAGGGAAGACCATAGGAAAAAAATTATTTTTCTTGCTGTAGTGGACCCTAGTCTTGGGCATTAGGCCTCATAAGTAAATTAAGGAAAATAGGTCACAAATGGGCTTGTGGTCCAGTGGCGAGTGGTGTCACTTGGGGAGCTACAAGATGGCGTGATGGTCATTTGAGGAGGTCCAAGGTTCGAGCATTAGGAGTGGTATTTTTGGAGTGTTTTATTTTGCATAGGTGGACGGCCAGAGTTGTGTTGAATATGAACTCTTGTGTTGGAGTGTTTGAGTGGTAAGGGGAACTGATAATGGAGGAAAAATCGGATAAGGCTAAGGTGTTATTAGGAGAAAAGTTAGGAGATAAGGAGAGGGGCGAATTGGTGCTGAATGGGACTGTGGGGAAAGGAGTACTCGGCTGGTGGCTATAAAAGGAGGGGGCCGAATGCTTTGAAAGGTTCTTTGAGCTTTCATTAGTTTTACTTTTCTCCCCTTAATCGGTTTCCCGTAGCCAAATTCTCCCAATTGGCGAAATCTCCTATAGCCGAATTCTTTTTGCCGAATTCTCTCATAGCCAAACTCTTCTATCGCCGAATTACCACCATCTTTTTCCATGCCAAAATTCCTATTTGTGCCAAACCCTTGTTGTTTTCTCCTATCACAGGTCGATTATTATCTACTATCAGTCAAGGTTGAAAGCCGGATCTAGTTAATAGCTATCTAGGCCACAGGATCGAAAGGGGATTTGGTAAGTACCCGGTTAACCTCTTTTGTACGTTTTGTTAAAAGCTGAAAGGCTATCTAACTGTCTTGTCATTAACTCTGTGATAACAAGGATAAAGTTCAAAGATTGCAAGCGTGGTAGGATCGTTAGCAAGAGTAAGTGTACTCAAATCGATTGTGGTTTAAGTTAATGGCCGAATGTGTGGGGTGACTTGTGTGGATTATGAGTCACTCAGATTTTGATGGTGTATGTGTGAGTGTAGATCTAGGAGATACTCCTGATTAGTAGCTAAGGAAGGGCTATTAGAACCCGGTGGCACGCGGTAAGGTTACGGTAAGGCTTCGGCTTTTGGTAAATTTGATTTAGTGATTGATTGAAAGTTGGTTGGTTATAGGTTCGAGGCTAAGGATAGTATAGCACGTCGCTGTAACCAGGTGTGTACAAATGCTACGCACACAGGATATCAGCAATGCCGGAAAGCCGAAAAGCCGAAAGTGGCTAAATGGGCCTGGTGGGCCCTGAGGCTAAGTTTGATGAATTTGTTTGGTTGGTTATACTAATTGAGTTAGTCATGCATGTTACATGATCTGGAATTGTTTTGGGCCTAATAGGCTATATGGATGAGATTTGGGCCTAATGTGCGGTAAGGATGTGATTTGGGCTTGATGGGCTTTATGGGGACGTAGACAAGTATGCTAGGGTTTAATGGACTTTAGGCCTAGTTCTGAACAACTCTTAAACTGCATAAGATTTAATCTAATAATTAAACATGTCCATGGACAAGTCTCTGGGTTAGAGTGTGGCAACGGACATATGCATGTCTAGGATTGGATTTAGGGAGAGCTTGGTACTTGAGCGATCCTAGTGGCCCACCTCCTCTTCTCTAGAATCTTACCTGGTGCATAGTGTCTGTTCACTTTAGCCGCAAGGACTTGTTAATGGGCCAAAGTTCATAACTAAAACCCGAGAGGGACCAAATACCTCTGATTTGGAAACTACTGAAATATCCTTAGATTTGTAAAATTACTAAAATACCCCTGATTTAGAAATTACCGAAATATCCCTAGATTTGTAAAATTACTAAAATACCCCTAATTTGAAAATTACCGAAATATCCTTAGATTTGTAAAATTACTAAAATACCCCTGATTTGCAGAATTCCAAAATATCCCTGATTTACAAAATTTCCAAAGTACCCCTATTTTGTAAAATTACCTAAATACCTCTGTAAGGTAGAATTACGAAAATACCCCTGGGTAGTGAAATGACTAATATACCTCTAGGTGCTTAAAGTGTGAAAATAGGTGTTGCATTCACGTAATATATGTTGCACTTGGGTGGGTTTTGATAATACGGAGGAAGATTTGAGGATCGTATAGTCGCTTGATGACCATGGATCCACCGGTGGCTTTAAGCCCATTATAGCAGCTTTGCTACAACGTTTGTGTAGTGCCGCTGCTGGTGCTACCTTTGGTGTATATGGATGGGGGGTTGATATTTATATCCCCACAGGTGTGTAGGGTTGGAAGGGAAATGGTGTACAGGGTTGGACTTGGGATGGGTGCATTGCATTCATGTGATACTGATGTGATATGAGGTCGTTGTGGGCTAAGGCCTAGGCCACTGTTTTTGATAGGGCTTAGGCCTAATGTGATTTGTATGTTGATTGGATTACAAAGGGTCGTACTGTAACAACCCAGTTTTGGGGCTAGTCGGAATAGTGGTTTCAAGACCACTAATCTGAGGTACATAGAATATTAAATTGAAGGTCCTCAAAGTGTAATTAGGCCATATTGAGAGTGTTGGCCGGCCATAGGAAGCTAGGGGGACAAGAGCATTAATTTTAGTCAAATTTGGTGACATTAGGTGATAAAAGATGAGTAAAAATGCTAAAAAGGAAAGATATCATCTTTCACTATTCACTCTTCACCTCCTCTGAAAATTTCAAGCTTAGAGGGGTTTTGAATGCTTTAGAATTTCAGCCAAGTTATCTCCCTACAAGTAAGTGATTTTAGAGGTCTTTCTTGGTGATTTTTATGTTTTTGGAACCCTCAAAGCTTAAGTTAGCTAATGAGGGGACTAAATTGCAATATGGTGGGAAGCCTAAGGACTTTCCATGAGAGTATTTATGTTGTTAACTAAGTTTTTATTAAAGAAAATGAATGTTAGAGAGATGAGAAACAACTTTTATGAAAGGTGTTTGCATGAAAACACCTAAATAGGTCTTAAATGCAAAGAATGAATTTGTCATAAATGCATGAAATGGTGAGAATGGTGAGTAGTTGTAAGAGAAATAAATGTTCAGATAGACTTGTTTATTCAGAAAATGTGTTGAAAAATAAATTACGAGCCTAGGGGCAAAATCATAATTTTGCCATAGTATAAAGGCAAAATGGTCATTTTTGCCCAAGTATAGATTTTGATGTATTATGATAATAGGATGATCTAAATGAATTGAATTGCATTGTTATAGATCAAGAAGAGCATGGAATCAACCTTGACCATGGAAAAGGATATGTGACGGATTAAATCGTTAGTTAACACTTTTTGCACCGAGGTAAGTTTATGTGTAAACAATGCATATTTGTGTAAACATTATGTTGCTAATTAGTGTATGAATGATTGAGAACATGTGTGGTTTACAATGGATTGAATGTGGTAGTCATTGAATAATTACTGTGTGAACGATGAAATAGTTATATAAATGTGTAATGACGACACTTGTTGGTGGGCTAAGTGCGATACCACCTTGTTGCTTAATTATGATGGGCTATGTGCGATACCATCATCCATTCATCATTTGGTGGGCTATGTGCAATACCACCATAACTAATCTTTTTGGTGGGCTATGTGCGATACCACAGTAACTAATCTTTTTGGTGTTAATAAAGGCTGTTGGTGGGCTGATCGTGTCTGTCGAGTCTTAAAATTTATAAAAAGAATGATGGAACCTGGAAACTAACTCTAACAACGATTTGAGGCAAGTGCACCTATCGAGTAGTAGTATAGTTTAGGCAAGACCGGAATGTCGAACCCAAAGGAACCAAAAGTACCAATACTAACTCTCTTTCTATTATTTAGCCTAAGAATTGAGGGATTGTTTATCTAATCTAAATTAATTAACTACTAAACTAAAGATGCAAAGACAAAGAGAAAGAGTTTGGGAAAATAACTTAAGGAAAAACCAATGGATTAACGACACCCAAGGAGGAATCCACCTAGACTTCACTTGTTATCTAACTCTGAACCAGACGATTTGTTCATTTGACTTGATTCGTAAGATTCCCTAAGTTATATTAATCCCTCTCTCGAGACGACTAACGTCTAACCCTAGGTTGATTAATTGAAATCTCTTTCTAATTAAAACCCCTAGAATTGCATTAACTCGATCTATGGACTCCCATATTAGGTTTCACCCTAATCCGGCAAAATTATGCTAGATCTACTCTTAGGCAGGGACTTTTGCTCCTCCACCTAAGCACATCATGCTTGAATTAATATCCCGGAAATATCAACACAAGAATTAAGAACACAAAATTAAGAACAAGTCAAATATTTATCATATAGTTCAGCAAAAGATAACAAGATTCATCTTAGGTTTCATCCCCCTCAGGTATTTGAGGGTTTAGTTCATAACAATAAAAGAAAACATCTCAAAAGAAAAGATAAAACAAGACATAAGAAATCCCTAAAACCCTCTGAAGGAATTGAAGGAGAGATCCTCCGTCTTGAGTATAACTTTGGCTTCTTGAGATGGATCAACTGGCTATCTTCGAGTGATTCTCAATAAATCTGACCTTTCTGGCTCGGCTCCTTAGCCTAGCTAACCGCCTCCTTCTAGGTTATACTTAGGGTGTTTAAATAGGCTTTTGAGATAGGTTTCTTTGCCTTTAAGTATCCTTTTCCAAGTGAAATTGCTCTTTTCCACGACAGGGACACGACCATGGCACACGCCCGTGTGAGTCAACTTTAGGCCGTGTTTAGACTTTTAATAAGTCACGACTGCGTGGTGTTGGGCCCAGGCTGTGTCGATTTCTATTTCGCCCCAATTTGGTCCATTTTAAGCTTGTTTCTCTTTCTTTTCATCCTCGGGTGCTTTCCTAAGTATAAAACATGAAAAGGAAGGATTAAGAGCACCTTTTTACATAAATTAATGGATAAATCATCCAAAAGCATGCTAAATGTGGGCTTAAAATATGTTACTTTTACGGTTTATCAAATACCCCCACACTTAAGCTTTTGCTTGTCCTTAAGCAAAATTCTCAACTCACAATTAAAAGGAATTTTCTCGATTCATAATATTTATCAATAGTGTTTCATCATAATTCACAGATAATTCAAACATGGATAACTCAACTCAAAGAGTCTTAAAGATTCAAACAATCAAAGTCATAATTTTTATAGTATGAAAACATAGGTGTTTCCATTTACCTGAATAATTACCTCTGATTCAAAATCGACAAGAATTGACGTCCTCACTAAAGATTCACTCAAACCACTCGAAGTGTTTAAGGTTCAAAATTAGGCACTCAAAAGTCGAACATGAAAAGTTAATCCCATAGGCTTGCATGAAAATCAAATCTCCACCACTATAATATGAGATGATACACAAATCAAAAGGTCTTTACAGGGTTGTAATGAGGCTTAGGTTTAAGGGTATGGATATAGGTTGAATTAAAGGGTTAGAATCGAGATTGACCTAACAAATTACCTAACTAGAAATAACGGACTAATAGTCAATAATTACATCAATTGAAAACTTGTACTACTAATAATAATACTCTGATATGAGCTTCTTCTTCAATAATTGGAATTTAACGTATAAGCTCACCTAATCACAAAACTAATAGTAACTATTCTTTGATTTTTTTAAGAACAAGTCAAATAATGAATTCAACTACTGAAATAATATGATTAGGCAACCGATCAAATCAAATCTCGATATAAGGGTAGTAAAAAAGAATGGTGATAACAAATATAAAGGGTTTTGGGTTAATATTAGTAGGCGAGTTAATAAAAAGGGTTGTTAGGATCAACGGAGTTCACTAGGGGTTAATTATGAAGGTAGGCTTTTAGTGGAGTGAGTGGGTTAAAACCTAGGTGCCTTTATCATCTCTGTATATCAAATCAAATGTATGGTCTCGACATGTATAATCGATGCAAGTTCTAGAATAACAAATCAATGTTGACACACTAATAATCAATAAAGTGAGCATGAAAAAAGAATATATGATCTAATAGGCTCAACGTCTCACAAAAATTATGGGTTTTTGATATCAACCTCGTCAATTTCAAATTTCAAGGTAACATTCAGATTCAGGTAGACAACCTAAAAATTTTAAATTTTGAAAAATAGACTTATCATGCTTGATTCTCTAGTATTCTTTAAATTTAATCATCAATGCACAATTATCAATGGCTTACTCTAAAACATATCAATAAAAAACATAAATCAAATGAATTTTCATTCTAATCATAATATGAGAAACTCACTTTAGAACAAGGCATAGTTCTGAGATTTTCAAATAGTACTGTAGTTAACCCCCTCACGCTTAAGATGTACATTGCCCTCGATGTACAAAGGTAGATAATAATCATATAGTAAGAAAATCAAAAGAGAGGGAAAGAAATGAAACTTCCTGAATTATGGATGAAATTCTTGGAGTATGTTCCATGTATAATTGATGTTTTCATTCCTTGAGTTGTATATTTAATCTATTTAATCTGCGAACTTATCAATTAAAAGTTCAGGAAACGAGGCTATGTTTCTTTAAATAGGGAAGGCGACACGGGCAGCGGCCACGTCCGTGTGTCTATTTATTTAGGCCGTGTTTTTTGCAATTTTCAAATTTGGCCGCGTTTGATATGTTCTCGATGCCCGTGTTCCCTGGGCGTGTTCTATTATGTTTGTAACATTCTGAAAATGGGCCTATGCATTTTTGATTTAAGTATATGAAATGGCATGTCTTATGTGTTATGAATGTATTATGAACATTTTTGGAAATGTAAGGAAATGATTTAGAAATGTTAAGTTTCAAAAGAGGAAAGTAAATATTTTTGGAAACTTGGAAATGTAAGGAAATGATTTAGAAATGTTAAGTTTAAAGGAGGCAAATGAACATTTTTGGAAACTTGAAAATGTAAGGAAATGTCTTAGAAATGTAAGGAAATGCTTAAGAAATGTTAAGTTTAAAATTTAAGAGAGGGACATGAAGCAAGGTGGTCTTAAGAAAATTAATAGAAAAAATTTGACACAAGAACGGGCTTGGAAAAGTGGCAAGGAGGCACCACTTAAAGCCCAGCAAGTGACGCCACAACATGTGTTATTGGGCCAAGGTTTGAGCTGCAGGGGAAGCAAAATAAAAGTTTTATTTTGCAGCAGAGATTAGCAGCAAGGGACGGCACAAGGCTATAAATTAGGAGCTTTTATTCTTTTATTTTTAAGAGATAAAGGGTGGATACATAAGGGATAAATAATGGATTTATTTTAAGAGATAAATGAGGATTATTTCTTTTAATTTGAATAAAGTGATAATTAAAGAGATAAAATTATCACATAGGAAGAGTGGTGGCCAAGTAGGGGACTCTAGCCTAGTATTTTCGGCCAAGAAAGAAAAGCAAGGCTATTCTTTGTATTTTCTTTTCCTTCAACTCTTCTCTTTGCCGAATTTCCTAGAGCATCTCTTCTTCTTCTTTTTGTTAGCCAAAGCCGAAAACTAAAGTAAGCCTAGCCGAATTCTTCATAGCTTTTGTGATCTCCATTAAAACCGAATCCATAAACTCCTCAAGATACCATCATTAGCCGATTTCTTGTTAAGCTCCAAAAGCCGAAAGCTTGTTAAGATCTAGGCTATAGCCGAATAGCTTTGTGGGTGCAAATAAGGGGTACTGTCGATTTCTATTTGAAGGAATTCTTTCGGGATTATGCTACAGTCGACTATAGTATTAAAGGTAAGATCAAGTTTGATTTTCATTCTTTTCTTTAAGGCTAATCGAAATCTAAAGACTAATTCCTATCATTATTCTTTGACCGAAATCTTAAGGAGAGATTTCGGGATTCTGCTAGTGTCGACTACAGGGAAGGAGAAGTTCTTTTCCCGAAGGTACACCATAGGCCGCGTGTTCCCTAGTTATTCGGTGAGTTTCGGGATTTAAAAGCAAGGTAAGTACATATATGTACATTCGGCCAAAGGTCTATTTCATAATTAAGATTCATTCAAAAACCGAAACTAACTAACTCAGTAATCTAGTGATTGCCGATTTCAAGGAAGGAGGATACAAAGTTTCGGGACTTGATTCTTAAGTCAATCGGCAACAAGGTAGGTTTTAATTGTACTAATCCCACTAGGATTTGGATTTATGGCCGAATGGCTCTTTACTAAGTATTAAATGATTGATTAAATGTAGAGATCTAAGATCTAAGGCATTAGATCAAGCTTTTCGGGATTTGGATTGGAAACCTTAAGCGAATCAAGTGTGTACCTCACACTATTTCTTGATATATTTATGGCAATATTTAATATGTATGTGACTATAAGAATGTGTAAGAATATGGCTAAGGTACCATGTAATGGTACAAAAGTACTCAGGTATGTTTCCTACTCCTACTAGGAATATGAAATTATGTTATATATGTAACATGTGAAAAGTGATAAGAATGTGAAATTATGTAATATGCATGATATGAATGATATGGGGCATTCGGGTTATATTATGAAAAGGGGAAGTGAATGTGGTGACCTAAGACCACGATATCTGAATGTGGTGACCTAAGACCACGATATCTGAATGTGGTGTCTCCTGACACAAAATATGTATCTGGTGGCTATGCCACGAATTTTTATAAGGGCGATGAGCACGTCGACTGCAGCGACTGCCTTCGATGATGTGTAGCGGATGGAGGGTTGACTTAGTAGTCCCCACGGTGTGCAGGTTGGTACGGGTGATGTGTAACGGATGGCTATCTAGGTTTGGGTTCGGGTTTGCATCATATTGTTTTAATGCTATATGTACATGTATGATTTGAAATGCCTGAATTTGTTAAGACTTAGTGTATGTGTACACATTGAGTCTGTTTGACTCACCCCGTTGTGGGAACCTTTTTCAGGTGACAATCAGTAATGGACCGGGTCGGCAGGAGCTTAAAGGTGGCCATGCACAGCAAGGAAAATTTTATTTTTTGGACTTTTATTCTATTTAAGCACTTTAATTTATTTTTGGGAATTATTTGATGTAATAAGGCCATAGTGAACTATTTTGTTTTCTGTTTTATTTACTATGTTACGAAATTTTTAATTATTAAAGATTAAGTCAATTTAATTTAAAATAAACTCTAAATATTTTGTCACATGAAATAAATGGGTTTTCAATATAAAATAAACTCGTTTTCAACTCAAGCCCAACCCGAAACAATCTTTCTTTCAAAACACACAAGTTTTCCTAAGTAACAAAAGAATTTTGAACCGGTTTACTTCGAGGAACATACCAGATCCAGTCAAGGCTCGTGGGCCGGGTTTGGGGTGTTTCAGCTTGGTATCAGAGCCCAGTTTTAAACTCTCGGCCTGTGGTTTATGGCCCAAAACGTTTTCAAATCGAGCCCAAATGAGCTTTTATGAAAATATTTTTGGAAATAAGCAGGTTTTCTGGCATGGCACCTAAGTCTCCGACCCGAAGTCCACCAGGTAAGTACCCCTATCCTTTGTGTGATTTATAATATGAATTGTAGAAGGTAGGAATGGAACGTAGATTAGAAAATTAAGTACTTGAACCCTAGGACTAGTCTACCCCAACAAATTTCATAAGACTTTAAATGACTAATTAAACAAACCTATGGCTAAGTCGCCAAGTTAGGGTGTGGCAACCATTATGCGCATGTCTAGGATTGGTATTCGGTGGGAGCGTGATATTTAAGCAGTCCGCGTGACTCACCTCCTCTCCACTCGAATCCTACCTGGTGCGTAGCTTCGGTTCACTCTAACCAAGAGGACTTATTCATGGGCTAAACCCCTAACTAAAACCCGAAAGGGATTGGCCACATTTTTATGGAAACCCTAGTTTTTAAAACTTTTAAAAAAAATTATCCTTTTAAATTGTCAACACGATTTTATAAATTTTCTGAAACATTCATGACTTACAAAAAAAAAATTACTAAATTACCCCTAGTTGTAAAATTACAAAAATGCCCTTGGTTTAGAAAATGTCCAAACTACCCACGGTTTAATTAAAATTTCCTTATTTTAAAATATTCAAAAACTCTACTTCTGCGAAATATTAAAATACTCCAACTTGGAAAATTTACGAAATTGCCCCTAACTTACAAAATTACCAAAATGACACTGAATTTCAAAATTTTTGCAACATCACCGATTAGGAAAACAAATTCTCAAAAAGAACCCTCAAGTTTTGCAAATTTTGGAAATACCCTTGATTTATTAAACTTTACAAATTTACTCTGGTTTATTACTAAAATACCCCCGAGTTCTAAAATTACCGAAATACCACTGTAATTTCAAAATTTTCAAAAAACCCCGGGATTTCAAGAAAATTACCAAAATACCCTTATCGACAAAATCCGCAAGGAACCCTATTTTGAAAAAAAAAATTACAAAAATACCCCTGTAGGGCAAATTATGAAAATACCCCTGGGTAGTGGAAAAACAACAACAATGAAAACTACAACATTTCTTTGAATGAACGAAAGTTCATAATTGATTGATGAATGTATGAATGTAAAGACTGTGTGCATGTATGAATACAAAAGAACCACTCTTAAAATTCTTCTCATAAAACTTCTTCGCGGATAATCAGTGAAACAAGGACTAATCCATAAAATTTCTTAATCAGATTAAAGCACAGTCGTTAGAAATGAGTTCTAGAGGACGTGGTCGTCGTGGACGCGGTAGAGGAAGAATGACTGTGTCGGAACCCGTTAGATCGGGTCAAGGATCTGATAATAAGATACCACCGCCACCACCACCCCCAGCTGTTGGTGTTGAGCAGCAAGCTCAGACGGGGGATGATGCTGTGTCGCAGGCTGTGCTGCGAGTGTTCAAAATGGTGGCTGGAGCAGGTGGAAGTATGGGAACTAGGAAATCTGTACCCGAGCGACTCCGAGCCAATGGGGCTGAAATGTTTCAAGGAGTATCTGGTGTGGCACCCAGTATGGCTGAATATTGGTTGGAAGCAACCGAGCGCATTATGGATGAGCTCGATCTGACCCCTGAGGAGAAGCTGAAAGGAATGGTGGCACTGCTACGCGATGAAGCGTATCAATGGTGGCTCACAGTTCGGGATAGAGCCACAGATGAGGATCTGACCTGGGAATATGTTAAGGAGACATATCAGAAGAAGTATGTCGGCACGCATTACATTGATGAGCAAAGGAAGGCTTTTCTGGGGTTGGTTCAAGGGAACAAGTCCGTGGCAGAGTATGAAGCTGAATTTCTGAGGTTGAGCCGTTATGCTCGAGTAGTGGTGGCAACGGAACATGAGCGATGTGTCCGGTTTGAGGACAGACTCAGGGATGATCTGAGGTTGTTGATAGCCCCACATTAGGAGCGAGAGTTTGCCGTATTAGTGGAAAAGGCTAAGGTAGCCGAGGGAATCAAGGATTCTGCCAGGCAGAACATTGACCGAAATAGGCCAAAAAGAGGTTTTGGATCGTCTGGATCATCTGGGAATAAGAGGCCTAGAGTTGATGGGCCGCGAGGTCAGCAAGCTGGTACTGGAGGGCAATACCGTACTTGTGATCAATGTGGGAAGAAACACTTAGAAGAGTGTTGGAAAAAGACAGGAGGATGCTTTAGGTGTGGGTCCAAGGACCATATGATTAAGGACTGTCCTATGAAACCAGAAGGGAGTCGGCCAGCAGTTCAGAATGCTAATCAGGATGGTAGAGGTGGACAGCAGCCTCAGCGAGGTCGTGGTCCGAATGGCAGAGGTAATGGTGCTGGCAGAGGACGCGGAACACAGGGTAGAGGTGCTGCTAATACTGAGGCAAGGCAGCCGGGTTTGGTTTATGCGGTTCGCCGAAGGGAGGATGGAGACACGCCGGATATTATAACCGGTACGTTCCTTATTTATGGCAAGCCTTATTATGGCTTAATTGATTTGGGCTCGACCCATTCTTATGTTGCATGTAGTGTAGTCGAGATACTAGGCTTAGACTCTGAACTCTCTGATAGGCAGATGACTGTAGTAAGCCCATTAGGCCAAACTATAGTGGTGGATAAGATCTTTCGAAGTGTACCTCTAGGGATTCAGGGAGTGAACTTTCGGGCTGACTTAATGGAACTACCCTTTGGGGAGTTTGAACTCATACTTGGTATGGATTGGTTAGTAGAGCATCGAGCTGTGTTGGACTGTGCAGCTAAGCGGATGGAATTAAGGACCCCAGAGGGTGAAGTGGTCATTATGATAGGAGAAAGAAGAAACTACTTGTCTCATGTAGTTTCGGCACTAAAGGCTGATAAGATGGTTCGGAAAGGATGCAAGGCGTTCCTAGCCTTTGTTAGTGCGTTGGATGGAAAGAAAGAAGGTGCTAGTGGAGTTAGAACGGTAAGGGATTTTGAAGATGTGTTTCCGGAGGAATTGCCAAGAATACCCCCAGATAAGGAGGTGGAGTTTGGAATTGACTTGCTGCCGGGAACAGCTCCTGTGTCAATTGCCCCGTATCGAATGGCACCCAAGGAGTTGGTGGAGCTCAAGGCTCAAATCCAAGAATTGCTGGATCGTGGGTTTATTCGACCCAGTGTGTCTCTATGGGGAGCACCGGTCCTTTTTGTGAAGAAGAAGGATGGAACTATGCGTATGTGCATAGACTATCGTCAGTTGAATAAGCTGACCATCAAGAACAAGTATCCCTTGCCAAGGATAGACGACTTGTTCGATCAGCTGAAGGGGGCAGCGGTATTCTCCAAGATAGACTTAAGGTCGGGATATCATCAGTTGAAGGTAAAGGAGGCAGATATCCATAAGACAGCTTTTAGGACAAGATACAAGCATTTTGAGTTTGTTGTAATGCCGTTTGGATTGACAAATGCCCCAGCTGCGTTCATGGATATGATGAACCGGGTTTTCCAACCCTACTTAGATAGGTTCGTCGTGGTGTTTATCGACGATATCTTGGTGTATTCTAAGTCTGAAGAGGAGCATGATGAGCATCTTCGGATTGTGTTACAAGTGTTAAGGGAGAAGGAGCTCTATGCCAAATTCAACAAGTGTGAATTTTGGCTTAAGGAGGTTGCATTCTTAGGACATGTGGTGTCTGCAGAAGGAATAAGGGTGGATCCTAGAAAGATTGAAGCGGTGTTGGATTGGAAACCACCTAAGTCAGTGGCTGAGATTCGCAGTTTCGTAGGATTGGCAGGCTACTACAGAAGGTTTGTGGAAGGGTTTTTGTCAATAGCCGCGCCGTTGACGAAGTTATTGAGGAAGGAAGTACCTTTCGTATGGGGAGATAAGCAACAGGAGAGCTTTGAGAAGCTCAAGAGGGTTTTGACTAAAGCTCCAGTGTTAATTCAGCCGGAGGCAGGGAAGGATTTTGTGGTATACTGTGACGCTTCTCATACGGGATTAGGGTGTGTTCTAATGCAAGACGGTAAAGTAGTCGCTTATGCGTCTCGGCAGTTAAGGCCACATGAGGTTAACTACCCAACTCATGACTTGGAATTGGCGGCAGTGGTTTTCGCTTTTAAGGTTTGGAGGCACTACCTTTATGGAGAAAAGTCGATAATCTACACAGACCACAAGAGCCTTAAGTATCTGTTGACTCAGAAGGAGTTGAATTTGAGGCAACGAAGGTGGGTGGAGTTACTGAAGGATTATGATTGTTCGATAGAGTACCACCCGGGCAAGGCGAATGTGGTAGCAGATGCCTTAAGTCGGAAGGTTGTATCGGATCTAAGGGCGATGTTCGCACACTTGAGTTTGTATGATGATGGAAGCCTGTTGGCAGAATTGCAAGTCAAACCAACATGGTCGAACGAGGTCAAGAGAAGTCAGTCGGTGGATGAGGATCTAAGTGCTAAGTTACAACAAGTACAGAACGGAGAGTTAGAGGATTATGGTGTTAATGATGAGGGAGTATTGTGCTTCAAAGGAAAGGTCTGTATGCCGAAGGACGAAGAGTTAAGACAGAGGATTCTTCAGGAAGGGCATAGTAGCCCTTATGCTATGCATCCCGGAGGCACTAAGCTGTACAGAAATCTAAGGGAACAGTTTTGGTGGCCTGATCTTAAACGGGAAGTTACTGAATTCGTGGGAAAATGTCTGACGTGTCAGCAAGTTAAGGCTGAACACCAAGTTCCGTCAGGATTGCTTCAACCGATTAAGATTCCACAATGGAAGTGGGAGAGAATTACCATGGACTTCGTTAGTGGGCTTCCCCTTATGCCTACTAAGAAGGACTCGGTATGGGTAATAGTGAACCGTTTGACCAAGTCCGCGCACTTTATTCCAGTGAGAGTCGATTATTCTGTACAGAAGTTGGCAAAGCTGTATGTGGCGGAAATTGTGAGGTTGCATGGAGTGCCGGTGTCAATTATCTCAGATAGGGACCCAAGGTTTACTTCTCGGTTCTGGAAAGCCCTGCATCAAGCGTTAGGCACTAAGTTGGATTTTACTACGGCTTTTCATCCACAATCAGATGGGCAGTCAGAGCGGGTAATACAAGTGTTGGAGGATATGTTGAGATGCTGTGTGATGGATTTCCGAGGAAGTTGGGAGGACCATTTGCCTCTAGCAGAGTTCGCCTACAACAACAGCTACCAGGCTAGTATTCGGATGGCACCATATGAAGCATTGTATGGACGGAAATGTCGCACTCCAACATGTTGGATAGAATTAGGAGAATGTCGGGTTTTGGGTCCAGAATTAGTGGCAGAATCTGAAGAGAAGGTTGAGATAATTCGTGCACGGTTGAAGGAAGCATCTGATGGACAGAAGTCGTACGTAGATCTTAAACAGAAAGAAATCGAATTTAATGTGGGAGACCAAGTATTCCTTAAGGTTTCGCCTTGGAAGAAGGTGATGAGATTTGGACGCAAAGGAAAGTTAAGTCCAAGGTTTATAGGACCTTATAAGGTTTTGAAGCGAATTGGACCAGTGGCATATCAGTTGGAGTTGCCTTTGGAATTGAAGCAGATGCACGACGTATTCCATGTATCCATGCTACGTCAATATCGATCAGACCTATCCCATGTGGTACCAGTTGAAGAGGTGGAGTTAAGGCCAGACTTATCCTACGAGGAAGAGCCGATTCAGATTTTGGAACGTGATGTGAAAGTCTTACGGAGGAAGGTAGTTCCTTTAGTCAAAGTACTATGGAGAAATCATGGATCGGAAGAAGCTTCGTGGGAGCCAGAAGAGGCAATGCAACAACAATACCCTCACCTATTTCAATCAGGTAATTTCGAGGACGAAATTATTTTAAGGGGGGTAGAGCTGTAACATCCTGAAAATGGGCCTATGCATTTTTTATTTAAGTTTATGAAATGGCATGTCTTATGTGTTATGAATGTATTATGAACATTTTTGGAAATGTAAGGAAATGATTTAGAAATGTTAAGTTTCAAAAGAGGAAAGTAAACATTTTTGGAAACTTGGAAATGTAAGGAAATGATTTAGAAATGTTAAGTTTAAAGGAGGCAAACAAACATTTTTGGAAACTTGGAAATGTAAGGAAATGTCTTAGAAATGTAAGAAAATGCTTAAGAAATGTTAAGCTTAAAGTTTAAGAGAGGGACATGAAGCAAGGTGGTCTTAAGAAAATTAATAAAAGAAATTTGACACAAGAACGGGCTTGGAAAAGTGGCAATGAGGCACCACTTAAAGCCCAGCAAGTGACGCCACAACATGTGTTATTGGGCTAAGGTTCGAGCTGCAGGGGAAGCAAAATAAAAGTTTTATTTTGCAGCAGAGATTAGCAGCAAGGGACGGCACAAGGCTATAAATTAGGAGCTTTTATTCTTTTATTTTTAAGAGATAAAGGGTGGATAAATAAGGGATAAATAATGGATTTATTTTAAGAGATAAATGAGGATTATTTCTTTTAATTTGAATAAAGTGATAATTAAAGAGATAAAATTATCACATAGGAAGAGTGGTGGCCAAGTAGGGGACTATAGCCTAGTATTTTCGGCCAAGAAAGAAAAGCAAGGCCATTCTTTGTATTTTCTTTTCCTTCAACTCTTCTCTCTGCCGAATTTCCTAGAGCATCTCTCCTTCTTCTTTTTGTTAGCCAAAGCCGAAAACTAAAGTAAGCCTAGCCGAATTCTTCATAGCTTTTGTGATCTCCATTAAAACCGAATCCATAAACTCCTCAAGATACCATCATTAGCCGATTTCTTGTTAAGCTCCAAAAGCCGAAAGCTTGTTAAGATCTAGGCTATAGCCGAATAGCTTTGTGGGTGCAAATAAGGGGTATTACCGATTTCTATTTGAAGGAATTCTTTCGGGATTATGCTATAGTCGACTATAGTATTAAAGGTAAGATCAAGTTTGATTTTCATTCTTTTCTTTAAGGCTAATCGAAATCTAAAGACTAATTCCTATCATTATTCTTTGACCGAAATCTTAAGGAGAGATTTCGGGATTCTGCTAGTGTCGACTACAGGGAAGGAGAAGTTCTTTTCCCGAAGGTACACCATAGGCCGCGTGTTCCCTAGTTATTCGGTGAGTTTCGAGATTTAAAAGCAAGGTAAGTACATATATGTACATTCGGCCAAAGGTCTATTTCATAATTAAGATTCATTCCAAAACCGAAACTAACTAACTCAGTAATCTAGTGATTGCCGATTTCAAGGAAGGAGGATACAAAGTTTCGGGACTTGATTCTTAAGTCAATCGGCAACAAGGTAGGTTTTAATTGTACTAATCCCACTAGGATTTGGATTTATGGCCGAATAGCTCTTTACTAAGTATTAAATGATTGATTAAATGTAGAGATCTAAGATCTAAGGCATTAGATCAAGCTTTTCGGGATTTGGATTGGAAACCTTAAGCGAATCAGGTGTGTACCTCACACTATTTCTTGATATATTTATGGCAATATTTAATATGTATGTGACTATAAGAATGTGTAAGAATATGGCTAAGGTACCATGTAATGGTACAAAAGTACTCAGGTATGTTTCCTACTCCTACTAGGAATATGAAATTATGTTATATATGTAACATGTGAAAAGTGATAAGAATGTGAAATTAAGTAATATGCATGATATGAATGATATGGGGCATTTGGGTTATATTATGAAAAGGGGAAGTGAATGTGGTGACCTAAGACCACGATATCTGAATGTGGTGACCTAAGACCACGATATCTGAATGTGGTGTCTCTTGACACAAAATATGCATCTGGTGGCTATGCCACGAATTTTTATAAGGGCGATGAGCACGTCGACTGCAGCGACTGCCTTCGATGATGTGTAGCGGATGGAGGGTTGACTTAGTAGTCCCCACGGTGTGCAGGTTGGTACGAGTGATGTGTAGCGGATGGCTATCTAGGTTTGGGTTCGGGTTTGCATCATATTGTTTAAATGCTATATGTACATGTATGATTTGAAATGCCTGAATTTGTTAAGACTTAGTGTTTGTGTACACATTGAGTCTGTTTGACTCACCCCGTTGTGGGAACCTTTTTCAGGTGACAATCAGTAATGGACCGGGTCGGCAGGAGCTTAAAGGTGGCCATGCACAGCAAGGAAAATTTTATTATTTGGACTTTTATTCTATTTAAGCACTTTAATTTATTTTTGGGAATTATTTGATGTAATAAGGCCATTGTGAAGTATTTTATTTTCTGTTTTATTTACTATGTTACGAAATTTTTAATTATTAAAGATTAAGTCAATTTAATTTAAAATAAACTCTAAATATTTTGTCACCTGAAATAAATGGGTTTTCAATATAAAATAAACTCGTTTTCAACTCAAGCCCAACCCGAAACAATCTCTTTTTCAAAACACACAAGTTTTCCTAAGTAACAAAAGAATTTTGAACCGGTTTACTTCGAGGAACATACCAGATCCGGTCAAGGCTCGTGGGTCGGGTTTGGGGTGTTTCAATGTTCACTTCTACCACGCCTGTGCTATGTTTTCCACGCCCGTGTACAAGTAGTCAGTGCCACACCCCGTTGGTAGGCAAGGGCGTGGCTCATGCCCGTGTTGGTTTACTCAGTATAGACCACGGCCGCATCGTACGGTCGTGGTCTTTTTATCACAGCCTGTGTTGGGGAAAATTTGTCTTCTTCTTCTTGCACGTCTACTTGCACGCCCATTTTCCTCCCCATGGTGACCACACGGCCACGGGCACGCCCGTGTGTAAGGCTGTGTGGTAGGAAACCTGCGCTTTACTGAATCAGTTAGTTTGATTTAGGTGCTAAAAGAAAAATAAAATTAAAATGTGAAAATTTAATGGGGTTAGTGAAGTTAGTGCTCGGGTTGCCTCCCGAGAAGCACTTGTTTAAAGTCTTAAGCTGGACTCGTCCTGTTTTCATTCCTAAAAGAAGGTTCACAGAGCTGAAGCTCCTCTCTCAATTCCTTGAAATCTTCACCATTATAAAGTTTCAATCGATGGCCATTTACCTTGAATGTTCCTTGAGTTGGATGGGTTACCTCGACTGTGCCGTAAGGAAAAATAGATTTTATCACGAATGGTCCTGACCATCTTGATTTTATTTTGTAGGAAATAGTTTGAGCCTTGAATTATACAGCAGGACTAAGTCTCGTACTTCAAATTGCTTTGATTGTTTTAAACGAGCATCATGGTGTCGTTTGGTTGCCTCCTTATATAGTCGTGAATTCTCATAGGCCTCAGCTCGCCATTCATCTAGTTCGTTTAACTTCATCATCCTCTTCTCACCTGCGGTTTTAAGATTGTAATTCAAGAATTTTATAACCCAGTAGGTTTTGTGCTCTAACTCAAATGGTAGGTGACAACTCTTTCCGTAAACAAGTTTGTACGAAGATGTCCCTAAAGGGGTTTTAAATGCTGTTCTGTAGGCCCATAAAGCATCATCTACTTTTACTGCCCAACCTTTCCTATTTGATTCAACCGTTTTCTCTAGGATTCGCTTAAGTTCTCGATTTGCCACTTCCACCTGCCCATTGGTTTGAGGAAGATAAAGGGTAGCTGTTCTGTGGTGTACTCCATATTTTCTTAAGACTTTTTCAAATTGAGTATTGCAAAAGTGAGTGCCCCTATCGCTGATGATTGCTCTGGGTGTTCCAAAATGAGAGAAAAGTTTCTTAAGAAACTTTACTACAGCTCTAGCATCGTTAGTAGGTAGAGCTTGGGCTTCCACCCTTTTTGACATGTAATCTACTATTACTAAGATTTACTTATTTCCGAATGAACTAGGGAACGGACCCATAAAGTCAATACCCTGTACATCAAATATCTCACATGATAACATATATGTCTAAGGCATTTCATCGCGTTTAGAAATATTACCTGTTCTCTGGCATTTATCACACGAAGCGGCATACCTGTTGGCATCCTTGAAAAGAGTTGGCCAATAAAATCCTGATTCGAGTGTTTTGTGTGCTGTCTTAATCCCGCTATAAAGTCCTCCTGAAGGTCCTGAATGGCAATGTTCTAAGATTTTACTTGATTCCGCCTTTGTAACGCATCACCGAATTACTTGATCTGCACATATGCTGAAAAGGAAAGGATCCTTCCAAAAATAGCTTTTCTCATCAACAAAGAATCGCTTCTTTTGATGATGTGTTAGTCTTTTTGGTAAGATGTTCGCAGCTAAATAATTCGCAATATCTACAAACCATGGTACCTCGGTCTTAGTTATAGAGAAGAGTTGTTCCTCGGGGAACGAGTCATTTATCTCACTCTCGTCGAGCTCTTCAATATGTGGGTTCTCCAGTCTGGAGAGGTGATCTGCTGCAAGGTTTTCAGCTCCCTTCTTATCCTGTATTTCCAAATCAAATTCTTGTAAGAGTAAGATCCATCGTAGGAGTCAAGGTTTTGCATCAGGTTTAGTTAAGAGGTAACGAAGAGCTGAACGATCAATGTAAACGACAACTTTAGATAATATCATATATTGTCTAAATTTGTCAAATGCAAAAACTACGGCTAGCAATTCTTTCTCTGTGGTGGTGTAATTTTCTTGTGCCGGTGTTAATGTTCTGCTAGCATAATAAATTGGCTGAAAATCCTTGTTTCTTCGCTGTCCCAAAACTGCACCTACTGCAAAATCACTTGCATCACACATTAGTTCAAAAGGCAGATTCCAGTCAGGTGCAATTATAGTCAGAGCATTTATTAGTTTATCTTTGAGGATGTTAAATGCATCTAAACACTCCTGATCAAAATCAAAAGGAACATCTTTTTCTAGTAATCTCGTTAAAGGCTTAGCTATTTTAGAGAAATTTTTAATGAATCTTCTGTAAAACCCAGCATGTCCTAAAAAGCTTCTAATAGCCTTAACTGAACTGGGGGAGGTAATTTTTCTATGGTTTCAATCTTAGCTTTATCTACCTCAATCCCTTTACTAGAAATTTTATGTCCTAACACAATCCCCTCTCTAACCATAAAGTGACATTTTTCCCAATTCAAGACAAGATTTGTTTCCTCACATCTTATTAGAACTCGTTCTAAATTTTTAAGGCAAAGGTGGAAAGAATTACCGAATACCGAGAAGTCGTCCATAAATACCTCCATAATGTCTTCCACAAGTTCATCAAAGATGGCCAACATGCAGCACTGAAACGTAGCAGGAGCATTACATAATCCAAAAGGCATTCTACGATAAGCAAACGTACTATATGGGCATGTGAATGTTGTCTTCTCTTAATCTTCAGGAGCTATTGGGATTTGGAAGTAGCCGGAGAGTCCGTCCAAGAAGCAGTAGTACATATGCCCAGACAATCTCTCTAACATCTAATCAATAAAGGGTAAAGGGAAGTGATCTTTTCTGGTGGCGTTGTTCAACTTCCTATAGTCAATACAGACTCTCCAACCTTTGACTATTCTTGTAGGAATCAATTCATTCTTTTCATTGGCTATAACAGTCATGCCTCATTTCTTTGGAACTACCTGCACACGACTTACCCAGGTGCTGCCAGAAATAGGATAAATTATTCCTGCATCTAGAAGTTTAATTACCTCAGCTTTGACAACTTCTTTCACATTGGGTTTCAAATGTCTCTGAGGTTACACACAAGGTTTATACTCATCTTCCATTAAAATTTTGTGGGTGCAGAATGATGGGCTTATTCCTTTAATGTCTGACATTTTCCATGCCATGGCCTTTTTGTGCTTCCTTAGTACCCTTAGTAAATCTTCTTTCTCTTTGGGTCCTAGTTCTGAAGAGATGATTACTGGTAGCGTTTCCCCTAGGAATGCATATTCTAAATGCTTTGGTAATTGTTTTAGTTCTAACTTGGGCGGCTCATCGATAGAGGGTTTCTGTTTTAGTTCATCATTGATCTCAATGTCCTCTATTTCCGTTTGCCTAAAGGATGATGCATTGGGATTCTCTTCATTGGTATCGTCATCTTTCCCCTCACCTTGTGAAAGACACAATTCCATCGTGTCACTGTGCATGATTTCCTGCAAAGATTCTTGAAAACTATGATCGGTGGCATCAACAAAGTAACAAGAATCATCTTGTTCTCTAGAATATCGCACGGCATCATAAATTTGGAAAACAATTTCCTCATCTCCTACCCTTAGTGCAAGTTTACCATCACCAACATTTATGACAACCCTAGCAGTAGCTAGAAAGGGTCGTCCCAAAATTAAAGGTACCTCTACGTCCTCATTCATGTCAAGCACAACAAAATCAATGGGAAATATAAATTTATCTACTTTTACCAGAACATCTTCAATAATTCCCCTACTTAACAAATCTATCAGCTAACTGAATACTCATCCTAGTGGGTGTTGGTTCCCCGAGACTAAGTTGTTTAAACATTGTATAAGGCATTAGATTAATACTATCATGTAAATCAGCTAATGCTTTTTCTATGCTCAAACTACCAATTAAACAAGGAATAGTGAAACTTCATGGATCTTTCAATTTGGTTGGCAGCTTGTTTTGGATGATAGTTGAGCATTCTTCATTAAGTTCCACTGTTGAAATTTTCTCGAACTTCTTTTTATTTGTTAGAAGCTCCTTTAAAAATTTTGCATATGTTGGCATCTGTGAAATAGCTTTAACAAAAGGTAAGTTATTATGTAACTGTTTAAAAAGTTCAAGAAATTTACCATATTGTGCATCTAAGCGGTCTTTCTTTAACTCGAGTTGGTGTTATCTTTGCCTTCTCAGTTTCAAGTGGTGCCTCTTTCTTCATTTCGATTAACTCCCTTCCACTTCTTAGTGTCACTGCCTTTACCTGCTCTGTTTCCCTCGGTAAGCTTTCTTATCGTGTTTCAGAGATTAACTTAGTAAGTTGCTTGATTTGATCCTTGAACTCTTGTTACAATGCCTCAAGTTTTGTTTCTATCTTTTGGAAACGTGTTTCTGAAACGGCTATGAAGTTTATCAGTACCTCTTCAAGGATCGGCTTCTTTTCCTGCGGGCAAGGCTGTTGTTGGAATTTTGGGAAGGTTGTTGCCTTTGATTTCTTTGACCGCCCCATGAGAAATTGGGGCGGTTCTTCCAACCTGGATTATAAGTATAACTATAAGGGTTATTGTTAGATCGAAAATTATTACCCATATAGTTCATTTGCTCGCTCTCCATGCCCTGTCCGTAGGGTGGGTACTCAAGATTCGCCTCTCCTTCACTTGCGTCGCACTGCATTACTGGATGTGCCTGCGAAGAACCATAGAAACTATCAAAATTTTTATGTAGCAATTCTACCTGATTTGATAGCACGGTTACTACATCAATGTTGAAAACTCCGGCTGCTTTGGCTGGCCTTGTCCTTGTAACTTGCCACTAATAGTTATTCAGTGACATCTCCTCTATAAACTCGTAGGCTACTTCAGGAGTTTTGTTGTTCAGGGTTCTGCCGGCAGCTAAATCGATTAGTTGTCTTGTTGAAGGGTTCACACCATTGTAAAAAGTTTAGACCTGTAGCCACAACGGTAATCCGTGATGTGGGCACATCCTTAACAAATCTTTGTATCTCTCCCATGCATCATAAAGTGTCTCTGAATCCATCTGCTCAAAAGAAGAGATATCATTCCTCAATTTGGCCGTTTTGGCCGGTGGAAAATATTTTAATAAAAATTTCTCGGTCATTTGATCCCATGTAGTGATTGATCCTCGTGGAAGAGAGTGTAACCACTGTTTGGCTTTATTCCTCAAAGAAAAAGGAAATAACCGAAGACGGATGGCATCATCAGAAATGCCATTTATCTTGAAGGTATCACAGAATTCTAGAAAATTCACTAAGTGTGTGTTAGGATCTTCATCCTGCAAACCATCAAACTGAAAAAACTGTTGTATCATCTGTATAGTGTTAGGTTTTGGTTCAAAATTATTTGCAGCAATAGTAGGCCTAACAATACTAGACTCAGTTCCTGTTAAACTAGGTTTAGCATAATCATACATAGTGCGTGGAGCATGATGTTCGACCATCTCTGGAGGTGGCGGATTATTCTCTGCCATCTCTTCTGTAGTGTTAATTTCGGCTTCTTGCTCTTCTTCTATGTAGTTTAAGCTTCGCCTTATCTCTCTGCGATTTCTGCGAACGGTACCTTCAATATCATTATCGTAAAGTAAGGGTCCTGTCGGGTTCCTTCTAGTCATAAACTAGAGGTACCTGAAAGGAGTGTAAGAAAGAAATTAGCAAAAATAAAAATAGACTAAAAAAATAAAAGTAAATTACAAAAAATAAAAATGGCTAAAGTAATAAAAAATGAGTGTTCTTAATATTTTAGTCACCCGACAACAGCGCCAAAAACTTGATCGTGTTTGTCGAGTCTTAAAATTTATAAAAAGAATGATCGAACCTGTAACATTCCCCACCCAAATCCGTCGTCGGATTAAGGTTACCGACCTCGATCAAATATCAAGACCGAATATTCTCTTATTCTATCACAACAAGATCATAATATTATCAAAAGTATTATTGATCTACAAATACACTTAAAAGTAATTTGCTTATAAGCCTTATAAGATAAAACATACTTCGCATTATTTAAACCTAGATGATAGTCAAATTAGTACATAAGTGAATATTACCATAAATGAGGGACTTTATCTCTTCTAATTCGCATGCAACTAATAGTGGTGTAATGTAGTTGAAACATGCATTATGAACGGTTATCTTAGATTGACATTTGATATACATGCTCATATGTTCCATTTCGACTCCTTATAGCATTTAACACATCAAGTAAACATATATACAATCACGATCATCTTCGTTACAAGTCTTATAATATCACCTAGATTTCAGTCGGCCTATCACTTTAATCGACCACACAACCACATTAAAATTCAATCTTGGCCGAATGAATATACTCACATCACATATCATGACCATTCATATATAATCTTCCCAAAATAAGTTCATTTTTATCAACAATTTATACTAAAAATTATAGAAATGGTTTGCCATTTTCGCATGGCAAATAAACGCATATGTATATAGAACCCCAAAATATTCATAAGTCCATTCGAAAATAGTTTAACCTATACATGCCATGGTAGTTAAAATTCGATATCTCAAAATAAAATACCAAACCGGTTGATAGTATGCTTGACTTCGACCGAGATCCTCGAACACGAGCTTAACTTCGATAAACCTAAGAAACATCAAAACCATACACCCGGTAAGCTATCATAAATATAGCTTAGTAAGTTTGAGCAATGAGACATATAAACATGTAGTAGGTCATTACACGTCCATGATTTGATACATCTAGATCATATGATAGTTCGTACATTCATGTATAGTATATATATATATATATATATATATATCCACCCCTTTCTTAATGGCTATATTTGCACATCAAGCTAAAACTCATACCTTATGCATATTCAAATAGAATCTATTTACCGAATAATTTTCACTTTCCTTATTAAGTATCTACGTACACATATAAGCTTGATATTTCCACTTACTTTTCGTTTGAGTTTTTACATCCTTGAGGGGATTTAACGTCAGCACACACAATGCATTTTCCGTAACGTCTCGCACACTAAGTGCCGTTACTAATTAGCAAGGCATACTCGATACCGATGCTTGTAATATGTCGCACACTAAGTGCCATTACAAGCTTCCCGTACACACAGTGCCCTCCAACCAAATTCGCACACTTAGTGCTCAGTAGATAAGATATGCACACATAGTACAATGCAAATAGTATATATATATGTACACATCATTGAAAGAAAATTTACTTCTTACCTTATTATGGATTCTCGATTTCAACCACATATACATATCAAATTCGGGAAAGAAAAAGAACTATACGAATACCACCTCAATTTCAAATTTCAAGAATATAGTAGTACCCAATGTAACATCCTTAAATCGGGTCTCTGCATTTTGCATGCGTTTGCATGTGATGGTGTGTCTGCTGTGTTTGTTTAACATGTTTTGGGGCCTAGTTATAACCTAGGGTAGGCCTGAGTTAGGACTAAGAATTTTGGTTCTGGTGCTTAAGAAGAGGGAGTTAAGGGAAACAGGGGTTAAAAGAATTAATTGGAGGTTTATGACACAAGGAAGCAAGTGGGAAAGTGGCAAGGAGGTGCCACTTAGGCACCAAGGAGATGACGCCACAAGCAAGGAAAGGGAGCTTGGGTTCGAGCTGCAGAAACCTCTCCTTTGCTATTTATTTTTGACGCCACAAGCAGGAAGAGGGGTGCTCAAGTGGGACTCTTTTGAAATGGATGGAAGGGAGGAAAATTTGGAGTTGACTCATTCAAATTTGTTTGAATGAGTGGATGGGAGAGCTTTGAGGAGGTTGGCCGAATTTGAACTCTAGGGGGGAGGAAGTGTAGTCGGTTTGGGGAATCTTTAGGTAGTGGCCGAATGTCTATAGTGGCATAGGGAGTGTTTCGGCTAGCTTAAAGGGTTTTTCTTCTTTTCGCATCTTGTGCTAAAAACCGAAACATCAAAGTACTTTTCTTTTCTTCTCTTTTTGGCAACTCTAACTGCTGGTCGAATTGCCCCTTTTTCAAGTTTTGCCAAAGTGCCGAAACTCAATGCTCACACTTCCTTTCTTTACCTTTTTGGTCATTCATTGTTAGCCGAACCTGCTCCTTGCCGAATCCATCTTTTGCTCACTTTTTCTTCTTCTTATTTTGATCATAGCCGAAACTCCATTCCACTCTCCCTTGCTGAAATCAATCCTATTCCATCTTCTTTCATCTTTTCCTTATTTGAAAAGCCGAAACCGTGGGAGTCTCCTCTTTTCTCTTCTATCAGTGTTTGGCTGAATACTTTGCTCATTGGCCCCTTCTCTTGCGTTTTCTTTTAATCCTCTTGTGCCGAAATACTCAACCTTCTTCTTTTCTACCATTCAGCGTCATCATACTTCTTCATTTACATTTCATTCTTCTTTTCTTCTCTTTTGGACTCATAGCCGAATCCTCCTGGTGAGTATAGATTCTTTATTTTCTCTTTCTCAGTTGCTTTGGGTAAAGCCGAAATCTCTGTTATCATGTTTCTTTTATTTTCCATTCGTTGTAGATTGAGATATCTTCGTTTAGTAGAATAGCCGAAACCCCTAACATCACTTAGGGGTGCCGAATGTTGGTGCTTGGTAGCCGAACTTGTCATTAAGGTAAGGGACGACTAACTCATGTGGTCTCGGGTTTTATGTTGTGACCGAATGGCCTCTGGTCTCTAAATGGAATGTTAAAATCGATTTCAGGGAGGGCTGTAGCCGAATACAGTGAGCCTTCGGGATTTGGTGGTCGATCTAGGTAAGGGTGTTATAATTTCAAGACCCCTTTCGTAATCGTTCAAAAGCCGAAGGCTAAACCATTTGTGTGTATTAAGGTTTAGCCGATTGCAATGGAGAGCATCACATAGTTTCAGGATTTGGTTGGTAACCAAATCGGCTTAAGGTGAGTGCTACATTTGGGCGACATATCCTTCGAGATTTTGTGGTTAAGCCGAAAGACTTTAGATCTAAAAATATGATGTTGGCCAATTGTAGGAAAGGGGAACAACGCTTCGGGATTTCGCTAGATTCGAGTAGCTTCAGGATTTTTGCTTAGACCTACGTTTAGTCAGGTGTGTATCGCTTACACACTTTATTAGTATAACGATGCTTATTATGTTACTGTATAACCATTGGTATTAGTGACTTGCCTTGTGGGCATGAACTTGGATTCCGGGTAAGTCCCCTGTTATGTGATTTTTGCTATACATCATCATGACTTGTTAAATGCTATGCTATACCTTAAATGCATGATACATGATATTATGACACGTATGATATGAGCATGATGATGATGGGATTGATTAGAGGAGGGGATGATTCATTTTGGACTGTCACCGGTAGTTTTGACCACAAGATGGGTTGGCTCCATCATTTAATTTGTGACTACGGTCACCAGTGGTTTTGACCACACTATTATTATTTGTGACTAAGTCCCAGTGGTTTTGACCACCAGTGGTTTTAACCACACTATTGATATTTGTGACTACGGTCACCAGTGGTTTTGACCACATATGGATATTGTGACTCGTCCCAGTGGTCTGGTACCACAGTGGGTTGGCCCCACATGATTATTACGGGATTGTCATCAGTGGTTTTGACCACACGATGGGTGGGCCCATCACTTGATTTGTGACTGCGGTCACCAGTGGTTTTGACCACCAGTGGTTTTGACCACACGGGGTAGTTAAAGGAGATCGGATGGCTAGGTTATGGGTTGCATAATCTGCATGTTTTACTGATGATCTGTGTAAGTGCTTGAATTATCGGGTTGGGGATTTATACACTGAGTCTTGGTGACTCACCCCTTCCCTTACATTTTGCAGATGAGGCATAGATCGCGGATATGGAGCCGAGGAGGACTCGAGGTGGCCATGCATCTTCGTCTGGTTTCGAACTTTAAATTGCTATTTTGTTTTTATTAGCTTTCTTTTAATTTGGTTTTGGGTTTGTAATAAGGCCGTTAGTATTATTTGGGGTTTTAACTACTTGCTTTTACTTTGATTATATTATTCATATATTGGATTTATGGACTTGTTAAATTAACCGGTAAAAAGCAATGTTCTCAAAACTATAACTCTTTCAGGTTTTAAAAACGTTACCATCGGGCAACAAAGTTCACCAGATAATAGGGTAACTTGAACGCTTTTATAACTTAAATTTTTAAACAACTTCAAAAGCAAACGGTTTCTAACTTGATTATACTTGTCACACTCAGTTTTAGTAAATATTAAATGTTTTCTAAACTTTGTAGTATCAAGTGAATTTTTCTAGCATAGGTTTAAAACAACCTTTACACGATTTCAACATCACTTTAACACTTTTTCTTAAACGACCAAAGAATTTCTTGGAAAATTTCCCGACACACTTGTGTTTTCAAACTGTTTTCACTCCGTAACATGCCAGATTCGGTCGAGGTGTGTTGACCGGGTTTGGGGTGTTACACCCAATTAGTTGACACAAGAATTTGTCCCACACACCATAGTATAATTGTAAACCTGTATATAGGTTCATGTATCACCGTGTACTCCCTTGATTAATTAAAGCAAACCGCATACATACATACATTATTTTAGCCTTTCCCCGACCCGTCTCCGGTTCCTTTCTTTCTTGATCTAAAACAAAATCCAAAAAAAAAGAGTCCATTCAAATAATTTCATTTATTCGTATTTGAGATGCTCAATTACACTATTTTTTCAATTCATGACACAAAATTTGAATTTCTTACAATTTAATACAAATTTCTTTTCATTCGAATTAAATCTATTTTATGCATTATTGAGCTAAGGCCGAATTACTCCTAAGCCCGTTCAAAACTTATAATGCTATTCATTTTGACCCTCATTCGAAATTATAAGGGTTTCCCCTTTTTACCCCTCAAATTTACATGCTTTTCATTTTAGTCCCCACGGCCATACAATAAAAGATATACAAAATTTAAACTGACTCCTTAATGACCGAATCTCCCTTATGCACAAACCAACCTATACCCTTCAATTATTTAGCATATCACTCCCCCACATTATGAGCTTTCACGATCTAATCATCCTACTACAATTATCAGATTTTCTCATTCAAAACATACCAATCTCACACACATGCATATCGTCTTACCATCAAACTCAACCAAACAAGACCTTCCATCAATGGCCGAATCTTAACATGTTCTTAAACTCAAATATTTTCACATGAATTAGATAGTACCTAGGAGGACTAACTCAAAAATGCAAGAATTTATAAAAATCTAGCTTAAAAGCTTACTTTAATGAGACATGCAAGCCTAAAGAAAAATGGAGAACCAAGCTTTCTCCTCCCTTAAAGTTTTAGCCAAGAAGATGGAAAAGAAAGAGATGAAGCTAATATGTTTTTCTTATTTTATTATTCCACTAACTTCATAATTAGAAATAAAATAATCTTTGATATTCACTCTACCTTTGTTGTCGTCCACTCTTATCATGCATAATGGCCAAATTGTCATGCGAATACCAACCATGAGGTGGCCAATTCAATTAAGTCCTCCATTCTACCACAACTAATGATCTCACATTAATTCAACTAAGTCCTTACCAACATTTTCGCATAGGTTATAAATTGCTTCAAAACAAAATTTTTAGCATACACACATTCAAATATAATTATTAAACACAACTTAAGATAAAATAAAATGACATAGCTAATAATTAATAAAGGAATAAAAAATAAAATTATTCCATTCTAATTGGGATTCGTGGTTCCGAAACCGCTGTTCCAATTAGGGTCGTTGATGGGTCGTTACAGAACCTGGAAACTAACTCTGACAACGATTTGAGGCAAGTGCACCTATCGAACAGTAGTATAGTTTAGGCAAGACCAGAATGTCAAACCCAAAGGAACCAAAAGTACCAATACTAACTCTCTTTCTATTATTTAGCCTAAGAATTAAGGGATTGTTTATCTAATCTAAATTAACTAACTACTAAACTAATGATGCAAAGACAAAGAGAAAGAGTTTGGGAAAATAACTTAAGGAAAAACCAATGGATTAAGACGACACACAAGGAAGAATCCACCTAGACTTCACATGTTATCTAAATCTGAACCAGACGATTTGTTCATTTGACTTGATCTGTAAGATTCCCTAAGTTATATTAATCCCTCTCTCGAGGCGACTAACGTCTAACCCTAGGTTGATTAATTGAAATCTCTTTCTAATTAAAACCCCTAGAATTGCATTAACTCGATCTATGAACTCCCATATTAGGTTTCACCCTAATCCAGCAAAATCTCGTCACCCTATCTCTAGGCGCGCGATCAACTCCGCTTAATTATGCTAGATCTACTCTTAGATAGGGACTTTTGCTCCTCCACCTAAGCACATCATGCTTGAATTAATATCCAGGAAATATCAACAATTAAGAACACATAGTTAAGAACAAGTCAAATATTTATCATATATTTCAGAAAATGATAACAACATTCATCTTAGGTTTCATCCCCCTTAGGTATCTGAGGGTTCAGTTCATAACAATAAAGAAAAAATCTCAAAAGAAAAGATAAAACAAGACATAAGAAATCCCTAAAACCCCCTAAAGGAACTGAAGGAAAGATCCTCCGTTTTGAGTATAACTCTGGCTTCTTGAGATGGATCAACTGGCTATCTTCGAGTGATTCTCCACAAATCTAACCTTTCTGGCTCGGCTCCTTAGCCTAGCTAACCGCCCCCTTCTAGGTTATACTTAGGGTGTTTATATAGGCTTTTGAGATAGGTTTCTTTGCCCCTAAGTATCATTTTTCAAGTGAAATTGCTCTTTTCCACGACAGGGACACGGCCATGGCACAAGCCCGTGTGAGTCATCTTTAGGCCGTGTTCAGACTTTTAATGAGGCACGGCCGTGTGGTCTTGGGCCCAGGCCGTGTCGATTTCTATTTTGGCCCAATTTAGTTCGTTTTAAGCCCGTTTCTCGTTCTTTTCATCCTGGGGTGCTTTCCTGAGTATAAAACATGAAAAGGAAGGATTAAAAGCACCTTTTTACATAAATCAAGGGATAAATCATCCAAAAGAATCCTGAATGTGGGCTTAAAATATGTTACTTTTACGATTTATCATAGGCTATGTGTGATACCACCGTAACTAATCTTTTTGGTGATAATAAAGGCTGTTTGTGGGCTAAGTGCGAAACCACCAAGTAATTTGACTATGAGTAATGGAGTTAGAGATAGTGATGTGTTGTATTATGTGACTTTGTGATGCTAGGTGCAAGGGAACCTGTTAATGAATGTATGTATTAAGCTTGTGATATGGTTGGAATGTGGGAATGGAGAAAATGAGTAAGCATGATCAGGAATACAGATTGTTTCTTGCTTAGTATGTAATGATATGTAATTGATTAATACATGCTATAATGTTATATTGTTTACATGTAAACTTACTAAGCTGAAAGATTACTCCCCCTTCTCTTTTTCCCTTGTTTTATAGAGTTTAAGAGCCAAGACGAGATACGAAAATATTCAGAAAATCGCCCACACTATCAGCTTACCTTGGTTTACCTAGACTTAATGATTTTGTACATGGCATGTATAGGGGCTAGACTAGTTAGGATATTTTGTCATTTTGGCCAAAATGTATTGGCCCTTATTAAGCTAACTATTTTGTATATTGCCATGGTTGATGGCTCACCTTATCATTTATGAAATTACAAAATTATCTATGGAAGTTCATATTAAGATTATGAGATGTTTATTAGTGTGTTGAATGGGTTCATGTAGTGTAAGCTATAGGGGTGCAAAGAGCTTGGCAAATAGCCTTGTTCTTGTCCACATGGGTAGGCACACGGGCGTGTATCTAGGCCGTGTGTGACACACGATCAAGCCGTGGGTGTGTGCCCAGGCCGTATGAAGTCTGCATCTTGAAATTGGAATTTGTATTGTCACACGGTTGCAGCACACGGGCGTGCCCAGGCCGTGGGGATTAATCAGAGGCGACCATGGTCCAGCCATATGGGCGTCCAGGTCGTGCGACTCAAGTCAGTGTCGACCACGGGCGTTGAACATATGCGTGTGAGATTATACACGAACGTGTCATCTAGTCCACGGGCGTGTGACCCCTGCTTAGGTGATATTTTTCTAAATGTGTCAAAGTTTTCGATTTATGTTCGATATTTTCCGGTGATTAGTACAGGGCCCTATAGGCCCATTATAAAGAAATTAGATGTAAGATTGAAAATCTTTGAATTTGGAAATGAAATTGCTAACTCAAAGTTATATGACCAAGTGAGTCGAGTCAGGTAAATCCTCGTGCCCGATTTCAGTACAAGATACGGGTGAGGGTGTTACATTTAGTGGTATCAGAGCTATGGTTTAGTCAGTTCTAGGACTACCGTAGCATGTGTAGGAGTCTAGCTATGCATGCCATAAGCGCATGGTGATAGTATGGTGGCTTCTGATGATTTTGAACTTGTTTTATGTAGTATATGGATCTCGAAAATCGGCTGCTGATGACGCAACTAGTAATGCGTCGGCTCCTACGCAAGGATCGCGCCTGTACAGAGTAGTTTCCAGACTAGGGGTTAAGGAGAAGAGGCTCGGGAAGCCTTTCTCCAAATGATGAGTAACTCGTACACTGAGTATGTACGAGCAAACCCCAATGCTCAACCTCCTCCACCCCCACCTATACCTCAGCCAGTTCCTGTGGCTCCCCAAGGTATAAAAATGGTGAGGACAGCTAAGCCCTCGGTAGACAAAATTCGGAAGCAAGGGGCTTAGGATTTTCGAGCTAATATAGATGATGACCCTGAGCGAGCGGAGTTCTGGCTTGAGAACTCAATGAAGATTTTTGATGAACTCTCCTGTACACCCGAGGAGAACTTGAAATGCGCTGTGTCTTTGCTGAGGGACTCTGCATACCATTGGTGGAAAACGTTGACATCAGTGGTTCCTAAAGAGAGGGTAACATGGGACTTTTTCTTTGAAGAGTTCCGAAAGAAGTATATAAGTCAACAGTTTGTAGACCAGAAACGGAAAGAATTCCTTGAGTTGAAGCAAGGAAAAATAACTGTGACGGAATATGAGCGCGAATTTGTTAGGCTCAGTAAGTATGCGGAAGAATGTGTATCCACAGAAGCTATCTTATGCAAGAGATTTGAAGATGGGTTGAATGAAGATTTCAGACTCTTAGTCGGGATTTTAGAGCTAAAAGAATTTGTGGTATTGGTGGATAGGGCTAGTAAGGCCGAAGAATTGAATAATGAAATGAGGAAAGCCCTGAGTGAGGCTCGGGATGCAAGGAAGAGGTCGATGAGCAAATCATACCAAGCTCAATTGAAGAGGTCCAGGGAAGTGGACCCTCGGATGACTACATCAGTCGAGTATTCGCAAAGAGAGCGAGGCAACGCGTATTCGAGTTCAAGAGTTCAGGCCACCTCAATGGCAAGTGTAGGCAATCCAAAGTCCAAACCAGAGTGCCCACGTTGTGGCAAACATCAGACTGGGGAGTGTTGGGGAAGCAATCGAAATTGTTATAAGTGTGGATCCCCGACCATCTCATCTGAAACTGTCCTGAAAGGGGTGACAAGGAGAGGAAGCAAGAGATAAGATCAAGCAGTACATCCTTTAGGGGTAGGCCACAAAAGAACCTAGGAGGTGGGACTAGTGGTAGAGGTGTATCACGAGACACTACTGTGAGGCCAGATGGCCGGGCGCCAGCAAGAACTTATGTTATTCGCGCTCAAGAAGAGGCGTCATCACCAGATGTAATAATGGGTACATTCTCTCTTTATGACACCTTTATTATTGCTATGATTGACCCGGGGTCAACCCATTCTTATATTTGTATGAGATTGGCATCTAGTTTGAGTATGACTATTGAGTTAACTAAATTTGTGGTCAAGGTGTCAAACCCACTAGGTAAACATGTGTTAGTTGACAAGGTGTGTAGGAACTATCCTTTGACAATTAAGGGTCATTGTTTCCCGACAAACCTTATGTTGTTGCCGTTTGATGAATTTGATTTGATTCTTGGTATGGACTGGTTGACTACCCATAGTGTTTTAGTGAATTGTGGTAGTAAATTTATTGAATTGAAATGTGAAAATAGAGATGTTATTCGGGTTGAATCAGGTGAGTTAGATAGTTTACCGGTGATGATTTCTTCCATGATAGCTGAGAAATATTTGAGAAAAGGGTACGAATCTTATCTCGCTTTCGTGTTAAACACTCAAGAGTCTGAAGTAAATATTGAAACAGTACCGGTTGTATGTGAGTATTTGGACGTATTTTCGGAAGAGTTACCCGAATTACCCCCAGTTAGTGAGGTTGAGTTTGGAATTGAGTTAATTTCGAGAACAACACCCATTTCAGTTACTCCGTATAGGATGGCCCCACTAGAGTTGAAAGAACTTAAAGTTCAGTTGCAAGAGTTAACGGATAAGGGTTTTGCAAGACCGAGCTATTCACTGTGGGGTGCTCCAGTACTCTTTGTAAAGAAGAAAGATGGGTCGATGAGATTGTGCATAGACTACAAACAGCTCAACAAAGTAACTGTGAAGAACAAGTATCCTTTGTCGAGGATAGATGATCTATTTGATCAACTGAATCGAGCTACGGTGTTCTCCAAGATCGACCTGAGGTCCGGTTATTATCAGTTGAGGGTTAAGGAGCAAGATGTACCGAAAATAGCATGTCGGACGAGGTATGGCATTATGAGTTTCTAGTCATGCCATTCGGTTTAACGAATGCTTCTGCGATTTTTATGGATTTAATGAACCGTGTCTTCCAACCGCATTTGGACAAGTTTGTGGTTGTCTTTATTGACGACATATTGGCTTATTCTCGAGATGAGAGTGATCATACAGAACATCTGAGAATCGTCTTACAAACCTTAAGAGACAAGCAGTTATATGCTAAATTTAGTAAGAGCATGTTTTGGCTTCGGGGGGTAGGATTTCTAGGACATATTGTGTCGGGTGAACGTATTAGAGTTGATCCGGGAAAGGTCTCGGCTATTGTGGAGTGGAAACCGCCGAGGAATTTGTCGGAAGTCAGAAGCTTTTTAGGTTTAGCGGGGTACTATAGGCGGTTTGTGAAGGGATTTACTATGATTGCTTCTCCGATGAAAACTATTGCACAAGGATGTTAAGTTTGAATGGACTGAAAAATGCCAACAGAGTTTTGAGAGATTGAAAACGTCGAGGCACCGATTTTGGTACAACCTGAGTCGGGAAAAGAGTTTGTAGTCTACATTGACATGTCGTTAAATGGTCTCGGTTGTGTGTTGATGCAAGAGGGTAAGGTAGTCACTTACGCCTCGAGACAACTTAAACCACATGGGAAGAATTATCCGACTCATGACTTGGAGTTGGCCGCAATTGTTTTTGTTTTAAAGATTTGGCGACATTACTTATATGGTGAGAAGTGCCGAATCTTCACGAATCATAAGAGTTTGAAGTATTTGATGGATCAAAAGGAATTGAATTTACAGCAACGATGGTGGCTCGAACTATTGAAGGATTATGAGCTAGTGATTGATTACCATCCGGGGAAAGCGAATGTAGTTGCAGATGCTTTAAGTAGAAAATCCTTATATGCTTTAAGAGCTATGAACACGAGTTTATCATTGTCTAATGATGGTGCTATATGGTCGAGTTGAGAGCTAGAGCACTATTTGTTCAACAGATATGTGAGGCTCAGAGGAATGATAGTGAAATACTAGCTAAAAGAGCTAAGTGTGAATCAGGAACTAATTTTGAATTCCGGGTGAGTTCGGATGGTTGCTTAATGTTCCATGACAGAATTTGTGTACCCAGAGATGACGAGTTGATCTGAGAAATTTTACAAGAGGAACATAGTAGTTATTTATCACTACACCCGAGCAGTACGAAAATGTACAATAATCTGAAGAAATTTTATTGGTGGCCGGTAATAAAAAGAGACATCTCAGAGTATGTAACAAAATGTCTGATTTGTCAACAAGTGAAAGCTGAGCATCAAGTGCCTTCGGGATTACTTCAGCCAGTGATAGTTCCCGAGTGGAAGTGGGATCGGATTACCATGGATTTTGTATGGGCTTGCCTATGACTCCGAAAAAGAGAGATGCTGTGTGGGTTATTGTTGATAGATTTACGAAGTCAGCTCACTTTATACCTATGCGTATTGATACTAGAAAAGTTAGCTGAGTTGTATATTGCAGAGGTAGTAATATTATATGGAGTGCCTGTATCTATTATCTCGGATAGAGACCCGATATTTACTTCGAGGTTTTGGAAGAAGTTACAGGAGGCCTTGGGTACAAGGTTGAATTTTAGTACTGCATTTCATCCTCAAACTGATGGTCAGTCTGAGAGAGTAATCCAAGTTCTTGAGGATATGCTCCGATGCTGTGCGTTAGAGTTTGAAGCTAGTTGGGAAAGATATCTACCCTTGGTCGAATTTGCTTACAATAACAGTTATCAGTCGAGCATATGGATGGCACTGTATGAAGCCTTATATGGTCGTAAGTGTCAGACTCCCTTGTATTGGACCGAGATGAGTGAGAAGCGAATTCATGGGATTGATTTAGTTAAAGAGACTGAGGAGAAAGTGAAAGTGATACGGGATAGTCTAAAGGCTGTTTCGGACCTACAAAAGTCGTACGCGGATTTGAAAAGAAAAGAAATTGAGTTTCAAGTGGGCGACAAAGTATTTCTGAAAGTGTCACCATGGTAGAAAATATTGAGATTTGGTCGAAAAGGTAAATTGAGTTCGAGATTCATAGGGTCGTATGAGATTACTGAAAGGATTCGGCCAGTGGCATATCGGTTGGCTTTATCGGTAGAGTTAGAGAAAATTCACAATGTGTTCCATGTATCAATGCTAAGGCATTATCGCTCCGATCCTTCGCATGTGATTCCTCCAACAGAAATTGAGATACGACCAGATATGACATATGAGGAAGAGCCAATTAAAATCTTGGCTCGAGAAGTGAAACAGTTGTGAAATAAGGACATAGCCTTAGTAAAAGTGTTGTGGCAGAAACATGGTGTAGAAGAGGCTACATGGGAACCGTAGAAAGCCATGAGAGAGCAATATCCAAACCTCTTTACCGGTAAGATTTTCGAGAACGATAATCTCTATAGAGGGGGAGATGTAACAGCCCGGTTTTAGGGCTTGCCGGAAAAGTGGTTTCAAGACCACTAATCTGAGGTGGAGGAAAATTATTTTGATATTATTTTATGTGTCGTAACATGCTTATAGGGATGCATGAGAATTTTGGTACCTTAATTTTAACGATTGATTTCATAATTGCGAAAAAGGACTAAATTGCATAAAGTGCGAAATTTCTATTTTACAAGGTAGAGGTGTCTAATAGCCATAGAATATTAAATTTAAGGTCCTTAAATTGCAATTAGGCCATATTGAGAGTGTTGGCCGGCCATAGGAAGCTAGGGGGACAAGAGCATTAATTTTAGTCAAATTTGGTGACATTAGGTGATAAAAGATGAATAAAAAAATGCTAAAAAGGAAAGATATCATCTTTCACTATTCACTCTTCACCTCCTCCGAAAGTTTCAAGCTTAGAGGGGTTTTGAATGCTTTAAAATTTTAGCCAAGTTATCTCCCTACAAGTAAGTGATTTTAAAGGTCTTTCTTGGTGATTTTTGTGTTTTTGGAACCCTCAAAGCTTAAGTTAGCTAATGATGGGACTAAATTGCAATATGGTGGGAAGTCTAAGGACTTTCCATGAGAGTATTTATGTTGTTAACTGAGTTTTTATTAAAGAAAATGAATGTTAGAGAGATGAGAAACAACTTTTGTGAAAGGTGTTTGCATGAAAACACCTAAATAGGACTTAAATGCAAAGAATGAATTTGTATCATAAATGCATGAAATGGTGAGAATGGTGAGTAGTTGTAAGAGAAATAAATGTTCAGCTGGACTTGTTTATTGAGAAAATGTGTTGAAAAATAAATTACGAGCCTAGGGGAAAAATCATAATTTTGCCATAATACAAGGGCAAAATGGTCATTTTTTCCCAAGTATAGATTTTGATGTATTATGATCATAGGATGATCAGAGCGAATTTAATTTAATTGTTATAGATCAAGAAGAGCGTGGAATCAACCTTGACCATGGAAAAGGCAAGGTGAAGGATTAAATCGTTAGTTAACACCTTTTGCACTGAGGTAAGTTTATGTGTAAACAATGCATATTTGTGTAAACATTATGGTGCTAATTAGTGTATGGCATGATTGAGAACATGTGTGGTTTAAAATGGATTGAATGTGGTAGTCATTGAATAATTACTGTGTGAACGTTGAAATAGTTATACAAATGTGTAATGACGACACTTGTTGGTGGGCTAAGTGCGATACCACCTTGTTGTTTAATTATGATGGGCTATGTGCGATACCATCATCCATTCATCATTTGGTGGGGTATGTGCTATACCACCGTAACTTATCTTTTTGGTTGGCTATGTGCGATACCACCGTAACTAATCTTTTTGGTGATAATAAAGGCTGTTGGTGGGCTAAGTGTGAAACAACTGAGTAATTTGACTATGAGTAATGGAGTTAGAGATAGTGATGTGTTGTATTATGTGACTTTGTGATGCTAAGTACAGGGGAACCTGTTAATGAATGTATATATTAAGCTTGTGATATGATTGGAATGTGGGAATGGAGAAAATGAGTAAGCATGATCATGAATGCAGATTGTTTCTTACTTAGTATGTAATGCTATGTAATTGTTTAATACATGTTATAATGTTATATTGTTTACATGTAAACTTACTAAGCTTAAAGCTTACTCCCCCTTCTCATTTTCCCTTGTTTTATAGAGTTTAAGAGCCAAGTCGAGATACGAAGATATTCAGAAGATCACCCACACTATCAGCTCACCTTGGTATACCTAGACTTAATGATTTTATACATGGCATGTATAGGGGCTAGACTAGTTAGGATATTTTGTCATTTTGGCCAAAATGTATTGGCCTTTGTTAAGATAACTACTTTGTTTATTGCCATGGTTGATGGCTCACCTTATCATTTATGAAATTACAAAATTATCTATGGAAGTTCATATTAAGATTATGAGATGTATATTAGTGTGTTGAATGGGTCCATGTAGTGTAAGGTATAGGGGTGCAAAGAGCTTGGTAAATAGCCTTGTTCTTGTCCACATGGGTAGGCACACAGGCATGTGTCTAGGCCGTGTGTGACACACGATCAAGCCGTGGGCGTGTGCCCAGGCTATGTGAAGTCTGCATCTTGAAATTGGAATTTGGATTGTCACATGGTTGAAGCACACGGGCGTGCCCAGGCCGTGGGGATTAATCAGAGGCGACCACGGTCCAACCATATATGCATGTGTCCAGGTCGTGCGACTCAAGTCAGTGTCGACCACGGGCGTTGAACATAGGCGTGTGAGATTATACACGGGTGTGTCATCTAGTCCACGGGCGTGTGACCCCTGCTTAGGTGATATTTTTCTAAATGTGTCAAAGTTTTCGATTTATGTCTGATATTTTCCCGTGATTAGTAGAGGGCCCTATAGGCCCATTATAATGAAGTTAGATGTAAGATTGAATCTTTGAATTTGGATATGAAATTGCTAACTCAAACTTATATGACCAAGTGAGCCGAGTCAGGTAATGCCTCGTGCCCGATTCCGGTACAAGATACTAATGAGGGGTGTTACATGTACACACTGAGTTTCGAAACTCACCCCTTTTTACTGAATGTTTCAGGTGATCTTTAGTAAACGGCTCGACGTGGGAGAGGACTTGGAGATGGCCACACTACAAGATATTTAGAAGTTCTATTTACATATTTCAAAAGACATTATTTTAATTGCTTTATTTTCATTGGATGTAATAAGGCCTTATACTCCGATTTGACTTTAAATTTTTAGTTTTGTTATTATTGTTTTAACTGTTTACTTAGTTATTAAACCTGAGTAAATTTCTTATGTTTAAACTTGGTTTCCGAAATACTTAAAATAATAAAATGGGCTTTTATCATTACTTAACAAGATGGTCAAGGATTTTTGGGCTTTTCGACCTTAAACTTTAACTTAGCAAAATTTTTTTGAATTGTGCCTTTGATGTGACATTCCCAGATTCGGCCATAACGTTTGGGCCAGGTTTGGGGTGTTACACTAATTGCATAAATTTGTATTTTTGTAAGTTAAGGACTAAATTGTAAAAATGTTGAAATATTAAGGGAAAAGTGTAATTTTTCCATAATATGATTTATGGACTAAATTGAATAGACTAAAAATTTTAGAAGTTAAATTTGATATTATATATATCAAGAAAAACAAGGTTCGAATTTAGATCGGGGGAAAAATAAATTTTTTGACTAGTCGATCCATTTCGTCGTTTTTGCGATCGAGGTAAGTTTGTATGTTAATAAGCATTATTATAATTGTGTTTTAAATGCTTTCTTATTGAATTTAATTGTGAATACGACCTTACGGATATGTTCGACAACGATTCGGCAATGTGAAATCCTGGTTGAACCTTAGGAATAGATTAGGATACGAATGTCATGTCAGAGGGGTTATGTGATTTGGCTGCTGGTTCGTACGTCCTACCGGTGGCTAAGTTATTTGGCATGTGTTGTGGATTCTCGTCAGCTTATGTGAGCAACATCATGTAGCTACATCATGATCGTTAGCTTGTGTGAGCAGACCCGTTGATAGCTCGAGAGTGAGCATTATATGAGATATGAGATTGAGATAGCTTCGACTATGTATTGCCACTTAGAGTGCGAGATTCCCGAGTATCCTATATTATTCCAAATGGTTCAATGGGTATATCGAAGATATGAAATGGTGTGAGATAAATACGTATCAGTACAGATAAGTATGGAAATCATATGAGCATTGAATCTATGAAATTGTAAGTTCATGATCATTATGTGGATGAATACATGTTAACTTTGTGATTAAATGGTTTTGTAGTACATTATGTTTATATCACTTGAATGATGAATGAATGGTAAGTTTTACTTATTAACTATACGAGCTTACTAAGCTTTATAGCTTACACTGTTTACTTTTCTGTGTTTTATAGTGACTATCAAAGCTTGCTCAGATTTGGGAGTCATCGGAGATCTCATCACACTATCAAGCTATCACTTTGGTAATTTTGAATTTATATTTTTGGTTATATGGCATGTGTAGGAGTTATGGTTATTTTGGTATATGGTTAGGTAATGGATTTAGCCATTTGATTTGGCTTGTAAATGATAAATGGTTAGTTATGTGTATAGCCATGTGATTTGGCTTATTTTGGTATACTTGGTGATGTATATATATGTGCAAATGGCCTTTTGATATGTTGTGTATAATTGCTATATAGATGCTTGATGTGAATTGGTGTTTGGAGTTCCAAATGGTTGAAATTTGAGATTAGTATGCTTGTGGCTTTAGGTAAAGTGATGCATTATTAAAAGTGACCATTTAGGTGATTTGGGAATGTGAAATTGGTATAAATTGAATGGCTTATTGTGATATTTATGTATCATGTGGTTGATGGTATGGAATTTGCATGAATTAGGCTCAGTTGAGATTGGTTTGAATGCCTATTTATGTCATGTTATGTGCCATTTGTTTTGTGTAAGTAAATGCAAGTTTGGGTGAGAAAAATGACTTGGTAAATAGCCTATTTTTTGTCCACACTAGCGTGCGCCTCAGCCGTGTGTGACACACGGTCAGGTGACACGGCCCTGTGTCCCCTAGTATTTAATTAGAAACCAAGTCAGTATGCTCCATAGGGCCCAGCACACGGGCGTGTGACTTTGCCTTATGGCATAAGTCAGTATACCCTACAATTTTGGCACAGCCTAGCACACTGCATGGCACATGGGTGTGTGTGGCCATTTCGAAGGGAACACAGGCTAGTCTCACGTGTGTGTGTGTTGGCCGTATGACCCAAGTCAGAGAGTTACACAGGGTCGGACACCGGCTGGGACACGACCATGTGATCCCAGTTCGAATGTCCACACGACCTATGACACGGGTGTGTCTTTAGCTGTGTGAGACAAACGGCCGGGCCACACGGGCGTGTGTCCCATGTATTTTGAAAATTTTCTTAGTTTTCCATAAATTTTCCAGCGTTATCGGTTTAGTCCCGAACCACATCTAATACATGATTGGGCCTAGTAGGCTCATATTAGGGATAATGTGATTGATTGTGAATGATTATTATTTAAGTATGAAAAATGTATGAGAATCGTATGTTTATTTGTATAATAAGTCCGGTAATGCTCCGTAATCCTATTCTGGCGTTAAATACAGGTTAGGGGTGTTACACAAAGCCACCATGATGTCTCTACCTAGCCCTCAATGTCCATGGCTCGACATCCATTATGTAGTGCATTTTAAGGAATAGTACCGAGAAGGATTGAGTAATAGACTCATTTTAGGCTCGTGGCTTTAATAAGAAGGCTTACAAGAGAATGGTACTCAAGGATCAAAGATATGGGAACTAAGGGTATAAAGCAACAAGTAAGCTTTTAGGCCCTAGGTTGTTTCAAACAATGCCTAAGGTCTTTCTCAAATCAATGGAATGGCAGAAATGTGCAAGTGTACACAATCGTAACAAGTAATAAAGTGACAAGTAATTGTTGAGTTATCGTACCTACAGAGACTGTGAAAAGAATTATTTATGAATCAATTAAAAACACTTTGGTGAAGATGTAACAGCCTGATTTTGGGGCTAGTCAGAATAGTGGTTTCGAGACCACTAATCCAAGGTTGAGGAAAATTATTTTAGTATTAATTATTGTGTTATGGCATTAATATATGGCTATATGAAAATTTTGGTGCTTTAATTTTAGCAATTGTATGTGTAATTATGAAAATAGGACTAAATCGCATAAAGTCTGAAAGTTCCATTATAAGTGGTAGAGGTGTCTAATAGCCAAATAATATCAATTAGAGGTCCTTAAAGTGAAATTAGGCCATTGGATTTGTGATGGCCGGCCATATAGAGGCTAGGGAGACAGTATATTATATGTTGGTCAAATTTGGTGAAAATTAGGTGATAAAAATTAATAAAATAAGATGAATAAAAGATGTTATCATCTTTCACTATTCACCCTCCTTTTTCTACCGAAAATTGAAGAGAAAAATAGAGTTTTTGGGGTTCAAACTTTCAGCTAAGCTATCTCCTTGCAAGTAAGTGATTTTGGTGGTTTTATTTGATAATTTTTGTACTTTTGGAGTCCCCAAAGCTTAAGCTAGCTAATGAGGGGACTAATTTGTGAAATGATTGAAAGTTTAAAGACTTGCCATTAGAGGGTTTATGTTGTTAGCTGAGTTTTTATGGAAGAAAATGAATGTTGGGGAGATGAGAAACAACTTTTGTGAAAGGTGTTGTCATGAGAACACCTAAATGGGACTAAGTTGTAAATGTTGTAAATTGGTAATAAATGCATGAAATAGTTTGATTTGTGGGTTGTTGTAAGAGGAATAAATGTTCATCTAGGATTGTTTAATGAGAAAATGTTTTGAAAAATGACTTACGAGCCTAGGGATAAAATCATAATTTTGCCATAGTATAAGGGCAAAATGGTCATTTTTGCCTAAGTAGAGATTATGATGCATTATGATCCTAAAATGTTTTAAATGAGTGAATTTTGTTGTTATAGACCAAGAAGAGCATGGAATTAACCTTGACCGAGGAAAAGGCAAGGTTTCGGATTAAACCGCAATTAACGCATTTTGCACCGAGGTAAGTTTATGTGTAAATGATGCATCTTAATAACACATGTTGTTACTTATTGGTGTGTTGTATGATTGAGAACATGTATGATTCAAGTGGATTGAATTTGGTAGATATTGAATAAATTTTGTATGAATGACGAAATAGATATGTAAATGTGAAATAACATCCATAGTAAAAAATGGTGGGTTGTGTGCGATACCACCTTAATAATTCTTGATGGTGGGCTACGTGCGATACGACCCTATTACTTATTCACGATGGGTTGTGTGCGATACCATCATTTATTATATTATTTGGTGGGCTAAGTGCGTTACCACCGTAAATATTCCTGTTGGTGGGCTATGTGCGATACCACCCTGTTGAAGATTGATGGTGGGCTCAGTGCGAAACCACCGAGTGATTGGTAGTATCATGAATGGTTTATTGGAAAAATTATGATTTGTTGTTTCATTTGATCATGTGGTGATAAGTGCAGGGATGTATGTTAAATAATGTGGGCATTTGGCTTGTGATATGGTTGGAATGTGGTAAGAGATGAAATGAGTAAGCATGATCACGGAATGTGGATTGTTCTTGCTTAGTATGTAATGCTATTTATTGTTTAGCACATACTATGATGTTATTTGTTTACATGTAAACTTACGAAGCTTAAAGCTTACTCCCCTTTTCTTTTCCCTTATTTTATAGAGTCAAAGAACCGGGTCGGGATATGAAGATAATTAGAAGATCACCCACACTATCAGCTCACCTCGGTATATCTAGAATTAGTGTTTTGAGTATGGCATGTATAGGGGCTAAACTAGGTAAATTGTTTTGTTATTTTGGCCAAGAGTGTGTTGGGTCCTTTAGAGGTGAACTCTTTTGTATATAGCCATAGTTGATGGCTCATTGTTTATATTTAATGGAAAGATGAAGTTATTCATGGAAGTTTATGTTGCACATTTGAGTTGCTTAGTGATTGGTTGAATGGTATTATGATGTGTGAATTAGGGTGGTGAAAAGAGCTTGGCAAATAGCCTTATTCTTGTCCACATGGGCAGGCATACGGGCGTGTGTCTAGGCCGTGTGTAACACACGGTCAGTCCCATGGGTGTCTGACCAGGCCGTGTGTCTCCTGCAAGTTAGTTTTACAAGTCAGTAAGCTTTGTAATAAACACACGAGTAGAGACACGACCGTGTGTCTCAGCCGTGTGGTAGGCACGGCCACGAACATGGGTGTCTGCCAAGGCCGTGTGAAGTCTGCACCTTGAAATTGGAATTTAATTCGACACACAGTCTAAGGACACGGGCGTGTGCCTTGGCCGTGTGAACTTAGTGAGATGATGACGTCATAAACAGAATACCAAGGTTTTGGCACACAGGCTAAGACACGGGCGTGTCGAGGCTGTATGAGGGACACTGGCCAAGGACACGGGCGTGTGTCCAGCCGTGTGAAAACCACTGTAGGTTCGAAATGAAAATAAATCCCACAGGGGGTAGGGACATGGGCATGTGTGACCACACGACCTGCCCACATAGGCGTGCCCCATTTCACACGGGCGTGTGGCCCCTGTTTACGTGAAAAATTTTTAAGTGCACTAAAGTTTCCGGTTGGATTCCGAAACCCTCCGTATGCATGTTTATGGCCTCGTAGGTCCTTAATGAGAATGTTTTAATGGTGGAAGAGATATTTTAAGTTGTATGACCAAGTGAGTTAAGTTCGGTAATGCCTCTTGCATGGTTTCGGCATAAGATACGGGTAAGGGTGTTACAGAAGAAAAATATTTTGATTTGAGGACTTGATTAAAAACTAAGATTTTAACCAAAATAAATTAAAATAAAATAATAGTTCCAATGCACGATTTCAAAAGATGATTTTAATCAAGATGAAATAATTGCGCTAGATTAATTACATTTCTTAACTTAGAATTATTAAACTCATGTTTATGTTGTTACGACTAAATTCACGACAACTTGGTAATTTGCTAACTTATGAACATACTTACCTACCAAAATCCATTTATCTCTTGACTATATCTCTATGACAATTTAACTGATTAAACAAATTTTATTAAGCAAATGTGTTAATGCACATACATACTTATAAAATTAAAATAATCTCTTGTACATATCCCTATGCCAATTCAAACAATTAATTCAATCCCATAAGCACATAAAATATTACGTAAGGTAACAATTTATTCCTACCTTGAAACAGTTTAATCACAATAATCTTGCAAGTTATGCAAGGCTAATGTGTCGATAGATACCGTTGCTAATTTAACCCTCAGCTACCTTAGATGATTAAACATGCACTAATTAAGTATCGTGCCAATTAATTACAATTTTGATTTTTTTAAATAATTAATTCATTAGTTACCTTACAATTATAGTGCAAGAATAACTTAGTCATGGTTTTACTTAATCAAACATCTTACCAAGGCCTATAGCAACACGAACACAATTTTAATAACTCAAGTAGACGAAATGCAATCAACCTAACACGAATAAAATTTAAGCCATATTGATTAAATTAAACATATCAACATCACAAATATTTATAGACATGTTCATTGTAACGCCCCAAAAAACGTTGTTTTGCAAGCTTGGACGTAAATGTCATGGTTGCTTCTGGGTCAGGTAATCTGGGCATGTTTTGGGGATTTTAGGAAGCCTGGGTTCAAGTATGGCCTTTGACAAAATTTTGATTTTTGCTCTTTTGGAAACCTGGATGGTAACTTAAAGGGCATATAAGTTAGGTGTGCTTGTTTTATGACACAAGAGATCTTGTGTTGTGGTGGCAAGTGGTGTGTTGGGGCATGTAAGTGGGAGTGGGTTCGAATCCCATGGTATGCAAGGAGTGAGTTCTCCCTTTAAGCTTTTCTTCCTTCTTCATTTTTCTCTCTGCCGATTCGGCATTCTTCTCTTCTTCTTCTCTTTGGGCTAAATCGAATTAAGTTCTGCTATTCCTCTCTTCTGGTATAATAGTCGAATACCTTGCCTCCTCCTCACATGTTCTCACTCTAACAAGTCGAATATTGGGGCAAGTGACTGGGTTGCTCTTGTACTTTGCGATTTTCCCTTTTAGGATTATCATTGTTGCTATTCAATAATCTTCTTTCGGTTTACTCTCTCTTAGATCTAACGCAATACTCTACCCACGTGTGCCGTTCTTTTAAGTCAGCTTTCGGTCCTAAAGGATTCGATAAGTGTTCTCTGTCTTGTTCAAGTTATGTGATGGGTGTAAACTACACCCTTAATCAACCCTCTAACGGGATTTTTTGTTATGCAGCGAGAGGTAAATCAGCAATTGTGGGAGTCTAGCCAAGTGATTTTAGGGTTAAAGGCTATACTCTTGTTTACCAAAGTTAGTGGTAAAGACAGTGTAGAGATTCAGGGTTGTGAATCTTATGTTCGATTTGAGGACTGATTGAAATCTTTTGGATTGAATCTAGGTTGGTGCTTTTGGAATCTCGCAAGTGGTCGCTAAAAGGTGTGTAATCATACACCCTGTATTGTTACCGTTAAAGCGATGGACAATGGTGTGTATTCACACCCCTGTTTTACTGGGAATCGGTAAAAGTTGAAAAGCTGAAACTTCGGCATCTGAGACCGTACGAGCGTGTGAACGCTCGTATGGTAAACCTGGCTCACAAGCCATTGACGACAGACTGTAGAGGCCGCCACGAGCGTTTTCATGGGTTTGGGCTGTAATGGGCCTCGTTGGGTCGAAATGGGCCGTGTGGACCCAATGGGATCATGGGCCCCACACGAATAAAATTTACGAAAAGTAGCAGAAACTATTTTTGGTTACGTAGATCGCATAACTGGGATAGAATTTGGGCTGAACGGGCCGCACAAGCATGTGAGCCCACTTGAGCCGAGTAATGGACCTTGGGCCCAATTACACTGTTTTGGCCATATAGGTTATCCAAGTCGTTCAAAGCGACTATAGGCCATTGGAAAGGTCGTTAACTATACCAAGACCCCTAGAGAGTAAAATGACTGAAATACCCCTAATGAGTAAAATGACCGAAATACCCTTGTAAGGTTGAATTATTGAAATACCCCTAAGGGGTGAAATTACCGTTTTACCTCTAACCGATGAAATGACCATTATAACCCTTGTGATAGTTTAATTGATGTGTATATGATATCTATATGACTAGTTATGAATATGACATACTACACACACGTAATATTTATGACACGACATTTTGCATTGGGGTTGGAATTCTGATTTGGAGGAAGTACTGTACTAGTGGCTCTGCCACATTTTTACTATTCTAGTGGCTTCGCCACATATTTTGATCTTAGTGGCTGGGCCATGATTACAGTTGTTAGCAGCTTTGTTGCATTATTATTAGCAGCTATGATGCGATATTGGTGTGTTGGCTGAGTGGGTCGACTTAGTCCCCACATGGTGTGTTGGTTGGTACGAGTGGTGTGTTCGCTGGATTGGGTTAGGTTGTATCTTTGTTCTGTATTGTTACTATTTTGGGCTTAGGCCCACATTGTTATTGTATAGGGCTAAAGCGAGACTGATATGTACTGTATAGGGCTTAGGCCCAGTCTGTTTTCGCTGGCACCGATTGTTATTTGATTGTTAGGGGATTACACATTGAGTTTTCATAAACTCACCCTCTCTTTTAACAGCCTTAGACGATTTGGAGCCGCGAGGAACTCGGAGGGGGCCACGTGAACACTGATTTTCCGCTTGAGACTTAAATATTTAATTTATATTTGGGTTTGATTATGTAATAAGACCATTAAAGGTTTAACTTGTATTTGGTTTTAACTTCTTATTTCTACTTGCTAGATTAGGAAAAATGGGTTTTTCAAAATAATAACTATTTCCAAAGAAAATCACACATTTCAAGCTTTAAAGTTTACAATTAGAAAAGCTTCCGCGATTTTTGTAACGCCCCAAAAATATAGGGTCTTTAATTTTTCATGTTCTGACAAAATTGCTTGTATGCTTTAATGGCTAACTAATTTGGGTGTGTTTGGGGGTATTTAAGAAGCTTGGGTTCAAGTATGGCTTCTGGAAAAATTTTGATTTTTACCCTTTTGGAAACCTGGATGTTAGCTTGAAGGGCATATATTAAGTTGGGTTTGTTTTATGACACAAAAGATCTGGTGTTGTGGTGGCAAGTGGCGTGTTGGGCAGTTAAGAGGGAGTGGGTTCGAATCCCATGGCATACAAAGAGAGGGTTTTATTTTATGTCTCTGTGGCGTAAGAGGTAGAGTTTGATTCAAACTCTGCATAGGTGGTTGGAGACTTGGTCATCAAATTTAAATAAGTTTGAGTGGGGGTGTGGAGTGAATCTAGGAGGAATAGGTGGAGACTTTCAAGGAGTTGGGATGTGAAAGGAGTCATAGTCGAATGGGGTAGCTAGAGGAGAGGAATTCGGCTATGAGCATTCATTGGTGTATTTTCGGCAATTGGGGGGAAAGTGTAGAAGCCAATTGTCTTCTCTGCTATTTTGGGACTTTCCTTTTTCTTTGTTTCGGGTTTTCCTCTACTTGTGATATTCTATGCAGTGCTTTGACAATTTGGGTCTTTTTCTTTTCAGGTCACTTTTGCCGAAACTCAAGTGAGCAAATGCCAAATTCTCTTAAAATCCTTCTTTTCTTCTTCCCTTAATTTCTTCTTTGGCCGAATCTGTTTCATCTTCTTTGCTTACACCGAATCCTTTCTCCTCTTTCCTCCTATTATTCTATCAATTCATTTTCAATAGTTGAATTTTCCCTTCATTCATCTTCTTCTCCTCTTGGTTTTCTCCTTTGTCCAAACATAACTTCCTTGTCTCTCTTGATTCCCTAAGCCGATTATTTCTCAATTCCAAACTCCACATCACGATCCGGAGGCAACCCTGGAAGCTCCTCAAGAAAGACATCCACAAATTCCTTTACTGTTCTAACCTCCTTCGCGATCACTTATTTTGCATCCAACGCACTGACAAAAGTTAAGAAGGCCTCACACCCTTTTCTCACCATTCTTTCTGCCTTAAGAGCAGACACTACATTGGACAAGTAGTCTCTCCTCTCGCCTATCACTAAAACTTCGTCATCCTCGGGAGTCCGTAACACCATGCGCTTAGCAGCACAATCCAAGTTTGCTCAATATCTAACCAACCAATCCATGCCTAAGATCAAATCAAATTCCCCGAATGGTAGTTCCATCAAATCGGCTGGGAAAACCGATCCTTGCACTTTTAGAGGCACACTTCTAAAAAGTTTATTTACCACTACAGTCTGTCCTAAGGGACTAAGTACAATCATCTCCCTAGAAGTAGTTTCAGAGTTCATGTTCAAGGTTCCTGACACCACACTAGCAATATAGGAATGCGTCGACCCAATATCAATCAATGCAGTAAAGGGTAAACCAGAAATGAGAAACGTACCCGTTATAACATCTGGTGCCTCACCCTCTTCTCGATGTCTGGCTGCATAAACCAACCCAGGCTGTCTTGCCTCTGCATTCCCAGCACCTCTACCCGGTGCTCCGTGACCCCGACCAGAACCATTCCCCCCTCAACTTAGACCACGACCTCTCGGCATCTGCTGTCCACCCCTTCCTGGCTGCACAAACCCCTGACCTACCATCCGAGCCCTGGTCATATCTAGCGAACATTTCCTGATCAATTGATCCTTTGGTCCGCACTTGAAACATTTCCCATCTCTTCCACAGCACTCTCATGCATGTGACCTCTCACACTGAGCACACTGTCGAAATCGCCCAACAGCAGCTAGTGTTGCAATACGACCAAGCCCATCAACCCTAGACCTCTTCTGGAAACCCCCAGATGATCCTGATGGTCCATAACTCCTCTTATTCATGCCTTTATCCTTGTCCTTATTTTGTTTCTCGGTCCATTTTACCTCCTCAACTATTTTAGCCTTCTCCACCAGGATGGCGAAATCCCTCTCCTGCTGTGGAGCTATCAACACTCGCAGCTCATCTCGCAGCCCATCTTTGAATCGCACACAACACTTATAGTCGGTCGCAACTATCCCTCGAGCGTACCGGCTCAACCGCAGGAATTCTACCTTATACTCAGCTACCGACTTACCCCCTTGAACTAAATTCAAGAATGCCTTCCTTTGAGCATCCACGTAACTGGCCCAAATGTACTTTCCTTGGAACGTCATCTTAAAGAAATCCCAATCAACTCAGTCCGCAGGAGTACCCTCTCTCACAGTGAGCCACCATTGATATGGCTTATCCCATAGTAGAGACACCGTGCCCTTTAGCTTCTCCTCTGTCGTGCAGTCTAAGTCATCCATAATTTTCCAGACTGCCTCTAGCCAATACTCAGCCACGTTTGGAGCTACCCCAGAGATACCCCTAAACATGTCAGCTCCATTAGCCCGAAGTCGCTCAGGAATGGACTTCCGAGTTGCTATTCCACCGCCTGCCCCAGCCACTCATTCCAACACACGCAACATTGTCTGAGACAAGGCATCATCCCCACTAGTTCTGCCTTGCGATCCTGCTTCCGCCACAGGTGATGCTGGCACTTCGACCTCAGGCTCATTTCTTGTTTCCGAGAGTTCAACCTAAGTACCCCGGCCTCTCCCACGGCCGCGTGTAATACGTCCACGTCCCCTACCACTCATGTCTACCACTCCGTCTTACTCTGATTACAAATTTTATGCGTCAGTATTTCTTTCCATTGTTTATTAATCGAGTAGTTTTATGAAGATAGAGTTAAAAGTGGTTTTTCGTAAGCACATGTATACCTAAAGGTCTCACTTCTACAGTAAAGTTTCTTAGTTCAACAACAACATATTCACATAATGTATATAGCTACTTTATGCAAATCACTTAACAATCAGAAAGACTTACCTGGCAGACTTGGGCTGGAGACTCGGGTGCCACACTTCCAGAAAATAAGTTCTTCATACATATTTTCCTAAAACCATTTTAAATAAAATTTGGAAAACGTTTTGAACCCAAAACCCAAGGCTGAGCTTTTTAAACCATGCTCTGATACCAAATTGTAACACCCCAAACCCGGAGGAAAAGGTTTAGAAAGTTTACGATATTCAAAAGAGTTTTTTAAGACATTTTCAAAATCTCAAGTTTCGTGGCTCAGTTGAAAACCCGTTATTCATTTAAGTTACAGATTTAATTAGCCAAGCTTAGCAATTAGATGTCGTTTGAAAACACTTATCGGTTATTCAGTTATTAGATTGTTAACAAAAACCCTTTTTATAAAAACGTCATTTAGCAGGTTGTAAAGAAAACTTCTATTTTTTGTTCTTTTTGAAACATCCCATCAAGCAGTTGTAATTAATATGTCCAAAGTTTAAAATCTGAAAGAAAATTTTCCAAGTTCTAAAGTGGCCTTATTACAAAGCAAAGAAAAATCCCCAAAAGTGGTAAACGTTAAAATAAAACAAAGTCTAATAGTAAAACTCATGCGTAGCCACCTCGAGTCCCCTCCAGCCCAGTGCATAAAGCTTAGAGTCACCTGCAATTTGTCTAAACAAAAGAGTGAGTCACATGACTCAGTGTGCAATTAGTCCACATATTCCATAATTGGGCCCTAGCCCCAACGCACCATTTCCCGAAGCCCATACAACACAGCATAAAATCAAATGATGATCAATATGATAACCCAACCCAACCTAATTTTTCCATCCTCTACACTGCGCTCTATATGTCCATCCTCAACATACCAGTGGGGATTTCTACAATCAACCCTCCATCCTCTACACACTTCTTTGGCAGTAATGCTGACAGACACACTGCTCAAAGCCCATATCACGTGGTCTAGCCACCAATAATCCATGTGATCAAATCACCGATACGATAATGAGGCACCAAGCCATCATCTAGCGTGACAATATCACCGATATGCACTTCCCCTTCATAACATTAATATCCCAAATCCCATGCACATGCAATTTAGTATAATAAACAGGTTATCTGATGTCACACATGCAACATTTAGAGCACAACATAATCATGCTATCATCATCATTTATAAAGCTTAATCGTAATACACTGACCTGGGGTTTCGGTTTTACCCACCAGGGGTAAATCAATCGCCATTGCCGAGATTTTCGACTTTTATGTAAACACAATTATGATTTATACAATTAAAGAGTGGTGTGGTAATTACACACCTGTAAACCTGCAAGACTGCACTATCGATCTCGCTAACGTCCTCACTCGCAGGGATTATAGCGATTTGCTTATCCCTTTCCGAAGCCGGCCTACAACCCGGTGGCCAATTTCGAACGGTAGACATCGCACGCTTTTTGAACTTAGGGGCTGGGGTTACGGGTCCAACCCCCTCCTTTGCTTGACTGGCCTTTGATTCCATCACAAGATCTTGGTCATAAGACCGAGTTAAGTCATTGGGACCGAAGAAATAAGAATATATGTTCCAAGCGAAGATTTCTTACCTAGATCGATAAAGTCCCGAGATTAGAAGGGTTGGATTCAGGAGTTGATCGAGTACCTAAGTAAATACCAAGTGAGAATTAATTGAAAGAAAATAGATTAGAGGAGATGGTCTTTCGGCCAAACGAGATACATGAACCCTCTATCACCATTCGGTCAACACCACTTACCAAGATCTACCAACCGTTGATTAGATGCAGATAGGAGTATGAATGCGAAGTCCTTCCTACATTCGGCCAAAGTACCAAGACACCACATTATTACCTTCGGTTAACCAACCCAAGGAGAAAAGAAGAGAACGGATAACAAAGTGAAGAAGATCCCTTACCGAAACTGAAAGATGCCCCCCAAAGATTCGGCACAAGTCAACAAAACAGAGAAGATTCGATTTGATGATGATACCGAAATGTTAGGTGAGGATTCGGCTATGAAGAACAATTGAGGAAGAAATAATGGAGTGGTGATGGAGTTGAGAAGCTTCGGTTAAGGAGTTTAGAGACATGATCAAGATATGAACAAAAAAGAAATGAGATAGAAAGAGAGAGAGTGTTGAGGTTCGACTTTTGAAGAAGTAGATGGAGAAAGTATGGAGCAACGAAAAGAAAAGAGAAGAGAGAGACGAGAAGGGTGCTACAAGTCTCAGTTTTTACCAATTGAAAATGAAGCAAAAGCTCATGGGAGTTGCGACAAACAACGAAGAAAAGATGTGAAGAGGAGAGGCAAATATGTGCTTTGGTTTTTGGTTTCCAAAGAAATGAAGAAAATGATTCAAAGCAGAGGAGAGAAGAATGTTTTCTCTACGTTTTCCCACCTTATGCACAATATGATTCTAAGGAAAAATTCGGAACACTCAAGGCACCTCATAAAAATCGGTCGAACCACAACTAAGACAGGGACCTAGAGCTACTCACTTAAAATCTCGGCTCACCACCCTCCTAGCTCAAAACCAAACCTCCCCCTTCCAACCTTCAACCAAAATTCGGCTAACAACCTCACCATCATCAAATCCCCAAATTTTCTCCTATCTTCACTCACAACCTCCCATTTGAAACGATTTGAAATGTTCAAAATCCCTTCTTTTCTCTTGTCCATCATTTTAAAATATTTGACTAAGTCCACCTCCACTCTTCAAGGCTCCCAACTGAATCCATCATCCAAGCTCTCTGGCGCATAAGAGAAAAAAAAATCCTCATTGCTGATGACGCGAATCGGACCTATTCCCTCACTGCTCCCCCCTGAGGGGTCACTTACCTGCACCTTTAAGTGGTGCCTCCTTGCCACTTTACCACCTCCTTTCTTGTGTCAACAACCACAAGCAATAACCCTTAAGTCCTACCCCAGTCAGTTTCCCTCCTAAAGGGTCTAAATAGAAATTTTTGGCCAAGGTTCCGGTTTAACCCCGAGCCTTCCTGGGGACCCTAAACACATTCAAACAACATACAAAGCATACTAACACAGAGAAACAAGATAAATGCAGAGCCCCTAAATCGCGGATGTTACAGAAAACTAGATGGGTCAGTTAGCTACGAAGCTTCATAATAGACCGCAAGGAACCTTGTCAAGCGATACTGAGAATCCAAGAAATTTGGGTAAAGAACATATCAAGGTAGTGGCATTGTGAAGTGGTAAAATTTTGGAACCCCGATTGATTGATATCGAAGATAAGCCCGTTGAGAAGAATCAACCAACTGTTGAAATTCCTACACTAAAAGAGTCAGAATCTGTAGAGACTGATAAGGTAAATCCTAACTTAGTGAATTCAGATACATTAACATCTTTTTTGGATGCAAATTTACCTATTCAGAAGAGTTATCCGATTCAACCAAAATTTCCATCACCTCCATATCCGCAAAGATTGTAACAACAGAAGTAAAAACATGAGGTGCAATTCAAGAAGTTTTTGGATGTTCTGAAGTAGTTACATATCAATATTCCGTTGGTGGAGGCTTTAGAATAAATGCCAAATTATGTGAAGTCACACAACTGAGTGAGTATGAGACTGTTGCCTTGACAAAGGAGTATTGCAGAATAAACTGCCATCAAAATTGAAGGACCTAAGAAGCTTTACTATACCCTGTAACATTAGTGAGTCATACTGTGGTAAAGCTTTGTGTGATTTAGGAGTAAGTATCAACTTGATACCTAAGTCTATTTTCAAGATGATAGGGATAGAAGAAGTAAGACCTACAACTGTGACGCTTCAGGTAGCAGATTGATCTTTAGCATATCCCGAGGGAAAGATTGAGGACGTTTTGGTAAGAGTCGATAAATTTATTTTTCCTGCTGATTTTATTGTGTTAGATTTTGAAGCAGAAAAGGAAGTGCCAATCATCCTTGGGAGACCTTTCTTAGCCATGGGAAGAACGTTAATTGATGTGCAGAAGGGTGAACTCACCATGCGAGTTCAAGATGATTAGGTAATCTTTAACATTCTTAAAGCGATGAAATTTCTCGATCCGACAGAAGAGTGTTCAGTTATAAAAGAGATAGAAACCTTGGTTTCTATAGAAAGCAATTTTGAAGAATATCCATTGGAGAAAGCCTTAGATCTTTAACCTTTGGAGGATGAAGAAGGTGAAGAAAACATGGCTTTGATGGAAGCCAATCTGAGAAATTTTATTCAATCCACATGGTTTGAACCGTTGGAGTTAAAAGTCAGAGAATTTGTACAACCCAAGTTGTCAATTGAAGAACCACCTAAACTTGAACTAAATGTACTTCCTTCCCATTTGAAATACGTTTATTTAGGTGATTGTTACACTTTGCCTGTGATTATTTCAGCAGAACTGATGAAAGATCAAGAGGAGCAATTGATTGCTATTCTAAACAAATTTAAGAAAGTAATTGGTTGGACCATAGCTGATATTCGAGGTATAAGTCCTTCTTTTTGCATGCATAAAATTATTTTAGAAGAAGGTGAAAGAGTTCGAATTGATGGGCAAAGGAGGCTCAATCATATTATGAAAGAAGTTGTGAGAAAGGAAGTGATCAAATGGTTAGATGCAGGAATCATCTATCCTATTTCAGATAGTTCATGGGTAAGTCCGGTGCAGTGTGTGCCGAAGAAAGGTGGAATCACAATTGTTAAGAATGAACGTAACAAGTTGATTCAAACGAGAACTGTTACTGATTGGAGAATTTGTATTGAGTACAGAAAGTTGAATAAAGCCACTCAGAAGGACCATTTTCCATTGCCTTTTATGGATCAGATGTTAGATTGACTGTCAGGTAATGAATTCTATTGCTTTTTAGATGACTATTCGGGATATAACCAATAGTTGTAGCTCCGGAGGACCAACATAAAACAACCTTTACTTGTCCATACAGTACGTTTGCTTTTAGGCGAATGCCTTTTGGTTTATGCAATGCACCAGCAACATTTCAACGATGCATGATGGCAATATTCACTGATATGGTTGAAAATTTTGTTGAGATTTTCATGGATGATTTTTCTATTTTTGGTAACACTTATGATATTTGTTTGAGAAATTTGGCTAAGGTACTGAAGAGATGCAAAGAGACAAATCTTGTCCTTAGCTGGGAAAAATGTCATTTTATGGTTAAGGAAGGGATTGTTTTAGGGCATAAAATCTCAAAGAGAGGAATTGAAGTCAATAAAGCAAATGTGGACATAATTGAAAGATTACCGACCCCAATTAATGTGAAAGGAGTCAGAAGTTTCTTAGGCCATGCTAGTTTTTACTGAAGGTTTATCAAGGATTTCTAGAAAATTTCTAAACTATTGTGTTTGTTGTTAGAGAAAGATACAGTGTTTGATTTCAACAAAGCATGTTTGGAAGCTTTTGAAGATCTAACAAAATGGTTAATCTCATCCCCAATAATCGTTACACCTAATTGGAGCTCATCTTTTGAGTTGATGTGCGATGCAAATTATTATGCCGTTGGAGCTGTGATGGGTTAAAAAATAAAACAAAGTGTTTCACATTATTTACTATGCAAGTAGAACTTTGACGGGAGCCCAACTCAATTATACGGTAATTGACAAGGAACTCTTTGCTATAGTTTTTGCTTTTGACAAATTCCGCTCATATCTTATAGGTACCAAAGTTACAGTATGTATTGATCATGCGACCATTAAATACTTGCTCATGAAGAAAGATGCAAAATCGAGGCTAATTCGTTGAATACTTTTACTCCAAGAATTTGACCTTGAGATCCAAGATATAAAAGGTGTCAAAAATCAAATAGCTGATCATCTGTCAAGGTTAGAGAAAGATAAGGTAACTCGATCATGTGTGCCTATCAACGAGAATTTCCCAGATGAATACTTATTTGAGGTAAGTCGAACCACTTATTTGAGGTAAGTCAAATTCATGAAACACCTTGGCTTGCTAATTTTGCTAATTATCTTGCATGTGGAATAATTCTTCGAGAAATGACATATCAACAAAGGAAAAAATTTCTTCATGATAGTCGGTATTATTTTTGGGAGAAGTCGTTTTTGTTTAAACAGTGTGCAAATAATATAATCCGAAAGTGTGTCGCTGAAAGTGAGATCGCTGAGATCTTGTATCATTGCCATTCATCTCCAAGTGGGGGACACTTTGGTGGTTCACATACTGCAGTAAAGATTTTGCAATCAGGGTTATTTTGGCCTACATTATTTAAAAATGCTTATACTTATGTGAAGAACTGTGATAAATGCCAAAGGATTGGAAATATATCAATGAAGAATGAGATGCCCTTGACCAAAATTTTGGAGATTGAATTATTCGACGTATAGGGCATTGACTTCTGAGGCCCGTTTCCTTCTTCGTATGGGAACAAATACATCTTGGTTGCTATGGACTATGTATCCAAGTGGGTTGAAGGTGAAGCATACCCTACAAATGATGCTAAGGTAGTCATGAGATTCCTACATAAGCATGTGTTTACACAATTTGGGACACCAAGAGCTATTGTTAGTGATGAAGGTTCTCACTTTGTGAATAAATGGCTTAAGTGGTTGCTTGACAAATATGATGTGAATCACAAAATTGCTACTGCCTATCACCCTCAGTCCAATGGGCAAGTTGAAAGAGTGAACTGTGAAATCAAAGGTATCATTGAAAAGGTAGTACGCCTTAGAAGAAAAGATTGGTCTCGAAGGCTCGATGATGCATTATGGGCCTATCGAACAGCATTTAAGAATCCGTTAGGAATGACTCCTTATCAGTCAGTCTTTGGGAAAGCATGTCATTTGCCATTAGAGCTGGAGAATAGAGCTTACTGGGCTTTGAAGCAGTTAAACTTTGATCCTAAGCAAGCCGGTGAAAGAAGGATGTTACAACTTGATGAGTTGGAAGAGCTAAGGTTGTTTTCCTATGAGAATGCCAAAATGTGTAAAGAAAGACCAAAGAGATGGCATGATAGTCATATATAACCTCGCGAGTTTAAAGGTCAGAAAGTTTTGTTGTTTACTTCAAGGTTGAAGTTATTTCCTGGAAAGCTTAAATTCCGATGGAAAAGACCCTATACCATCTACCGAGTTTATCCTTATGGAGCTATTGAATTATAAGACAATTACGGAGATATGTTTAAAGTTAATGGTCAACGTCTCAAACACTACTGGGATGGTGAAGTTGAGCGAGTTGAATCCTCGTTCAAATTAATAGACCCTTGATTTTACATGAACTCGTTTTGTAAATAAATAATTAATTAGAACTTATTTTCTTAACTTATTACATTTAATTAATTTTGTCTAAGGATATTGGAACCTAAGCGGGACCGCTGTGACCCCTCCAACCTTTCTTGGGAATTAATTTAATGTAATTTATTAAGAATAAATTTTCTAATTAAGATTTAAATTTTTTTAAGTTTCATTTGTTTTGTTTATATTTTAAATTTTTATGTTAATAAAGGGGGTCAAATTTGGCCCAAGTACTAATCTTATTTTTTTTTTGAGTAAGTTTGTAAATACAGTCTGAGTTTGAGGCCTAAGACAGCAAAAAGGAGGGAAAAATCCATACTTTGTCGCCACCCCCAAACCTAATGTAGCTAAACTTTCACTACATGTTGCCCTAATTATTCCCTATATAAACTCCTCTTCATCTGCTATTTTTTATATCCCTCAAAGCAATTTGCTTAACCCTAAAAAACCCTATATCTCCTTCTTGTGCCACTAAGCCTCAAATCTCGAATGAAAACCTAGTTTCTCTTCCCTTTTTGTCGAAATCACATATTGCCACTGCAAGAAGATTGCCGAAGCACCAACGTTACTACAGGACATCGTCGTTGTTACTGCTGTACACCACCATTGCTGTCGTACCCTATTGTTGCCACCGTACCATTCTTGACATCGTAAGATTTTCGTCGTAGCAAGTCCTTACCATTCTTGACGTCGTAAGATTTTCGTCGTAGCAAGTCCTTACTCTCCTTGCTAATTTCTCTTTTCCCCTTGTCCAGAAACTTTGCCAAATTCTCAAGAAAAGATGTCATGTCTCGTAAAAGAACTGGAACTTCAAAGACTACTCCTAAAAACCTGATTTTGATCGATGAAGAAATGAAAGAGAGATTTGATTCAATCTTCAAGAATCAACCTATGATTGCGGAAAAATGTTTTAACTTGAAAAGTCATGATTTGATGGTTGTTCCTATACCGATTAGAAAGAAAATTAATGCTCTCAAGTGGGAACGATTTTGCGATGCTCGTTCACTTCTCGAGGAAGAACTAGTTTGAGAATTCTATGCTAGTTTGACTATGCAAGATGCTACTGAGGTCATCGTTTGAAAGAAAAAGGTACCTCTTACTTCTAAGTCCATCAATGATTTGTTTAACTTACCTAATGTTGAAGAAGATGAGTACTACCCTATGATGATCAATATCAATTGGGATATTCTTCAACAAGTGCTTGATGTTGTGACAAATCCAAGAACCCAATGGATCATAAGAAAGTTTGGGAGCTATTCTTGCTGAAGGGAATACCTAAAACCAGTAGCAAGGTATGGTTTTATTTTGTTCGCTACAGTTTTATGCCTATCTCACATAGTTCCACCATCTTGATGGAATGGATGCTCTTGTTATATGCAATTTTGACAGAAAAGTCCATTAATGTTGGGAAAATTATTCTCAAAGTGATTCATGATTGTGCTAAAAAGAATACAGAAAGTGCTTATTTCCCATCATTAATCACTTCACTTTGCTTAAGTCATGTTAAAACACAAGCAAATCTGACGGGCAATATGTTCAAGGGTGCATTACAAATCATGATCTTGAAAGGCTAGTAGAGAAGGTGCATAAGTTGAATCAAGGCGAACAAGAAGAGCCAACTGAGCCAGATACCAAGGAGTCAACAAATGAAACTGAAACTGAAGCTAATTTAGTTACAGACACTGAAGAAGAAGAATCTGATAAGGAACTGAACAGTCCTAAACCAGTTGAAGGATCTGCAAACTCTAAACCAAAGGTTGAGCCAGAAGAAGAAACAGTCAAGCTAAGTGTTGAACCTGAAGTATGCAAGTACTTCAAAGAAATTGGAGTTGTCAATTATGATGGATATGTGCAAGTTCATGCACAATCAACAACAAACTTACTAGAAATATGAAAAAATTAGAGATAACTCAATTCAAAATACTTTTAAGAATATCTCTAATAGTTTTGTTCCGGAGTACCCAAATGCTATCTTTGAGACATGGACGGAAGATACGGACTATGCAAGCGGAGATGAAGCTAAAAAAGACAAGGGGAATGAGTCAGAAAAATAAAAGGGGGCATTCTTGTCTTGTTATTTATTTAATTATTTTTAGGACTTTAGGAAATTATTTCTTTCATAATTAGGATTTAATTTCTGCAAAATAAAACATAACAAGCATGAATAAACTTAACACTTCTGTAGAAAGAAAAAGACTAAGTGATGTGGTAATGGGAATGAACATGTCTAGGATTAAGTTATTAGGAAAGACTTAGTATTTAAGCAGCCTTAATGACTCGCCTCTCTTTCTTTACAACCCTACCTGGTGTTTAGTTTTCATTCATTACTTTGTTCTTGCAATGAGAATGATCGTGAGATTTTAGAGTTTTAAAATTATATGAATGAGAATGATCGAACCTGGAAACCAACTCTAACAACGATTGAGGTAAGTGCACCTATCGAACAGTAGTATAGCTTAGGCAAGACCGGATTGTCGAACCCAAAGGAACTAAAAGTACTAATACAAACTTTCTTTTTATTATCTAGCGTAAAATAAGTGAAATTGTTATCTAATCTAAATTTAACTAACTACTAAGCTAAAGACTCAAGACAAAAAGAATGAATTAGGGAAATACTGTTGGGAAAACTCAGTTGATTACGACGATACCCTAGGAAGAATCCACCTAGACTTCACTTGTTATCGAACACTGAACCAGATGATTTATTCACTTGACTTGATCCGTAAGACTCCCTAAGTTATATTAAACCCTCTCTCAAGGCGAATAATGTCTAACCCTAGGTTGATTAATTGAAATCTCTTTCTAATTAAAACCCTAGAATCGCATTAACTCGATCTATGGACTCCCATATTAGGTTTCACCTAATCCTAAAAAATCTCGTCACCCTATCTCTAGGCGTGCGATCAACTTCGCTTAATTATGCTAGATCTACTCTTAAGCAGGGACTTTTGCTCCTCCACCTAAGCACATCCAACTTGAATCAATATCCTGGAAATATTAACATAAGAATTAAGCACACATAATTAAGAACAAATCAAGTATTTATCATATAGTTCAGAAAACAATAACAAGATCCGTCTTAGGTTTCATCCCCTTCAGGTATCTGAAGGGTTTAGTTCATAATAATAAAAGAAAACATCTCAGAAGAAAAGATAAAACAAAACATAAGAAATCCCTAAAACTCCCTGAAGGAATTGAAGGAGAGATCCGCCGTCTTGAGTAGAATTCCGGCTTCTTGAGATGGATCAACTGGCTCTCTTCGAGTGATTCCCACAAATCTGACCTTTTCGACTTGGCTCCTTGGCCTAGCTAACCGCCCCCTTTCAGGTTGCACTTTAGAGGGTTTACATAGGCTCTTGGAATGCGTTTCTTTGGCCGTAAGTATCCTTTTCTAATTAAAATTTCTCTTTGCCACGACAGGGACACGGCCATGTCACATGCCCATGTGAATGGTCTTTAAGCCGTGTTCGGATTTCTTTAATGAGGCACGGCCGTGCGAATTGGGATCAGACCATGTTCTAGTTGCTCAATAAGGCATGACCGTGTGGGCTTAGGTCCAGGCCGTGTTGATTTCCTCTTTGGCCTAATTTGGTTCATTTTAGGCCCGTTTCTCGTTCTTTCCATCCTTGGCTGCTTTCCTGGGTATAAGTCATGAAAAGAAAGGATTAAAAGCACCTTTTTACATGAATCAATGAACAAATCATCCGAAAATATGCTAAATGTAGGATTAAAATATGTTACTTTTACAGTTTATCACATACCCCCACACTTAAGCTTTTGCTTGTCCTCAAGCAAAATTCTCAACTCACAATTAAAACGAACTTTCCATGATTCATAATTCCTATCAACAATGTCTCAGCATAATTCATAGATAATTTATACATGGATGATCTAACTCGAAGAGTCCTAAAGATTCAAACAGTATAAGTCATACAATTGTATTCACGAAAACGTAGGTGTTTCCCCTTACCTGAATAATTACCCTTAATTCAAAACCTACAAGGACTGACATCCTCACAAAAGATTCACTCAAATCACTCGAAGTGTTTAAGGTTTAGGAAAAGAGCACTCAAAAGTCGAACCTGAAAAATTAATCCCATAGGCTTGCCGGAAAATCAAATCTCCACCATTGTAAAATGAGATGATAAACAGATCAGAAGGTCTTTAACAGGGTTGTAACGGGGCTAGGGTTAAAGGTGTGGATAAAGGCTGAATCAGAAGGTTAGAATCGAGACTGACCTGACAAGTTACCTATCTAATAATAAGTAACTACATCAACTGAAAAGTAATAACCCTAATACTACAAGCTTTTCTTTTGATAAATACACTTTTAACTATATAAGCTCACTTTTCATATTACTAATACTGAATATACTTCGAATTTTTTTTAAAAACAAATCAAGTAATAAAAGATAAATTCAACTACTGAAATAATATGATTAGGTAACTAATCAAATCAAATCTCGATATAAGGATAGTCAAAAGGAATGGTGATAACAAATACAAAGGGTTTTGGGGTAATATTAGTGGGTGAGTCAATAAAAAGGGTTGTTAGGATGAACGGGGTTCACTAGGGGTTAATTATGGAGGTAGGCTTTTTAGTGGAGTGAGTGGGTTAAAACTTAGGTGCCTTTATCATCTCGGTATATCAAATCATAGGTGTGGTCTCAACATGTATAATCGAGGCAAGTTCTAGAATAACAGTTCAATGTTGACACACTCATAATTAATAAAGTGAGCATGAAAAAGAATATATGCTCTATAAGGCTCAAAATCTCACAAAAATTATGGGAGTTTTTGACATCAACCTCGTAAATTTTAAATTTCAAGGTAACATTCAGATTCAGGTAGACAACCTATTCAAAAAAAAAATTATTTTGAAAAATAGACTTATCATGCTTGATTCTCTAATATTCTTCTAATTTAATCATCAATGCACAATTAACTATAGCTTACTCAGAAACACGTCAATCAAGATCATAAATCATCAGAAATTTCATCTTAATTAGTAATATGAGAAAATTACTTAAAAATAGAATATAATTCAGGGATTTGAGAATAATGAAAAAAATTTGGCACTTTTATCCTCAGGGATTGAGAATAATGCAAAAAGTTAGGCACTTTTACCCCCCCACACTTAAAATGTACATTACCCTCAATGTAAAAAGATAGATAATAACAGTTATTAGGTAATCAAAAGAGAGGGGAAAAAGTGACACTTCCTGAATTATGGATGGATTCCTTGGAGGATGTGGAGAATACGTTGGATGTGTCGTCTTTTGTTGTGGCGGTTTACTAACGAGCTCTACGCTAGATGAAGAAATTGGGGAGCTCGTGAAGAATTAGCCAGGATTTATTAAGACACATTTAAAATAAACTAAATATATAATTAAAGATAAGAAAACTAAAGAGAAGAAAATAAAAAGTAAAATAAAATTAAAAGAAAAGATGGATGGACCGAGGAGTCCTTATTGTTTGATGGTTCGCGAGGTGGGTGAGACCTCTAAGGCTGCGGAGGTGCTAGTGGTGGCAGAAGTGGCATGGCTTCGTGGTCGTGGTGATTCCCTAGCAGCCTTTTGAACCTGACACTAAGAAACTAAAATAAATTAAACTAGGTTAAGCATAAGATTGTCAAAGGGAAGGAAATTGAAGCAAAAGAGAAAAGAAAAATAGAAACTAAATGGTCTCAAAGACCCTTGGCTTGTTGTTTGGGTGAAGCGGCCGACATGAACTTATGTTTAGGGGTCTCCCTTAAGGAGACTATGCTTGCTTTCTTTCACTTCTTTGTCATGGCTTTGGTGTGGCTCAAGAGTTATAGAGACTTGTTATGGAGAGGGGAATCTGAGAAAAGAGAATAAGAAAAGAGGGGGACATTAGATGAGAAGAATGGGGAGGGGGGTTGGTGTTTAAATAGAGGCTCAATTCTGGTACTTCCCCACGCCCGTGGACCGAGGGCGTGTCGTTTCACACGACCGCCTCGTATGGCCGTGTGTCTAAGCATGTTGATTTTCCATGCCCATTTTTCAGCCAGCCACGCCCGTTTCTGATAAGTCAGTGTCGTCCACAGTCGTCTCGCACGGTCGTGGCGCTTTGTCAGTGCCCGTGGTAGGGTGGTTGGGTCCGTGATTTCGAAAATTAGTTGGGATTTGACTCGTACCGCCTCTGCTTTGTCAGTATGAAGATTTTGTACTTCCACACGGTCACAGCCATGGCCGTGTGCAAGACCGTGTGGTCTGGAAATATGCACTTTTGGTTAGTTTACAACTAGGTATTCAGAAAAAAAAAGAAAAGAAAACAAATTTAAAGTAGAATGTGAAAATAAATTGTGTTAGTGCTCGGGTTGCCTCCCGAGAAGCGCTCGTTTATAGTCTTAAGCTAGACTTTCCTTGTATTTGAAAAATTAAGGAGATTTAAAGGTTTGAATATCTTCCCTCATGTGTACAGTTCTATTTTCTTGATAAAGTTTGAGTCGAGAAACGTGTACCTTAAAAGTGCCGAATATGGGGTTGCTTACCTCGACTGTTCCGTATTGGAAGATATTGTGTACCTCAAGGGGGATTTCTTCATTTGCTTTCAGGTCTAACATGGTGATTCGAGGATCTGATTTATCTAACAATACTGGGTCTCTTATTTTGAAGTGGTTTGATGTTCCTATAAGCTCTTCTGGGGGCTCCTTCGGTTTTTCTTTGTGCGATTCTGGTTCCTCTTTAAAGTGTGTCTTCCACTCTTCTAATCTGTCACCCTTAAGGCTTTGCTCCTTGTGTAGTTCTTCTATGTTGGCAGGAGGTCCATGATTTGGCTCAGGTTTGTATCCTTGTGGTGTTTCTTGTGGTGAAAGTTGAACAACCTGGTTATCAACTGAATTTGCTTTTTCACCTTCATCAATTGTTGTCCTAGCCGAGTCAAGAGCTTGTAAACTGATCGATTCATCACCTACCTGAAGTATGAGTTCTCCGGTGCTAACATCAATTTTAGTTCGAGCAATTGCTAAAAAGGGTCTTCCTAAAATTAAGGGAATCGAATTATCCTCATCCATGTCTAAGACAACAAAATCTACTGGGAAAACGAATTTATCAATTTTTACAAGAACATCTTCAATAATACCCCTAGGAATTCTAACAATTTTATTAGCTAATTGAATGCTCATCTTAGTTTGTTTGGGTTTCCCTAGACCTAGTTGTTTATACATTTTATAAGGCATGACATTTATACTTGCCCCTAAATTAGCTAATGCATTATCAACAGTTAGTCTACCAATTAAACATGGAATTGTAAAACTCCCTAGATCTTTTTGCCTCCGTGGTAGTCTATTATGTAACATTGCTGAGCATACTGCGTTTAATTCTACGTGTGGCTCTTTGTCTAATTTGCGCTTGTTCGTCAAGAGCTGTTTTAAAAATTTCCTCGAATCTGGCATCTGAAAAAGAGCTTCAAGAAGAGGTAAGTTGATATGTAATTTATTTAAAAGTTTAAGAAACTTACTGAACTGTTCTTTTGTATCATCTCTCTTCATCGCTCGGGATAAGCCTTATCCGAGGTTGGTACTCCTTGATTACCGGTTTAGGCTTTTCCTGTGTTACCTCTACTTTACCTTCTTTTACCTCGTTTCCTTGTATTGAATTGGGTTCATCTAACCCTATACTATCATGAGCATGTGATGGCTTGGATTTGCTCCTTTGGGTTAATCTGAGTGTTGCTTGGTAGACGCCCTTGCGGTCGTTCAGACATTAACTTTGCAAGTTGTCCAACTAACTTAGTAAGTTCCCCAACTTGGCTCTTGATCTCTTCAATCGATGTTCGTTGGTTTGTTTCAGTGTTTTGGAAACGATTTTCTGTGGCTGCCATGAATTTTGTCAGCATCTCTTCAAGGTTCGGCTTCTTTTCCTGTGGATAGGACTGATTTTGGAAATTTTGAGGAGGTTGTTGTCTTTGATTTCCTTTATTTCCTTGACCTCTGCATGTAAAATTTGGGTGGTTCCTCCAACCTGGATTATAAGTATTACTATAAGCGTTATTATTAGATCTGAAATTATTACCTATATAGTTCATCTGTTCGCTCTCTGGGCCCGGTTGGTAGGGTGGGTACTCAGGATTTGCCACAATTCCACTTGTGCCGCACTGCATTACTGGATGTGCCTGCAAAGAACACAAACTATCAAGCTTTTCATTCATCATCTCTACCTGTGTTGATAGCATGATTACTGCATCGAGGTTAAAAACTCTAGCTGATTTTGTTGGTTTGGTCCTTGTAACCTACCACTGATAATTATTCAGTGACATCTCTTCAATAAAATCATAGGCTGCTTCAGGAGTTTTGTTGTTTAGGGTTTCACCGGTGACTGAATCAATTAGTTGCCTCGTTGAGGGGTTTACACCGTTATAAAAAGTTTGGACTTGGAGCCACAATGGTAAACCATGGTGCGGACACCTTCTCAAGAGATCCTTGTATCTCTCCCATGCATCGTATAATGTCTCTAAATCCATCTGCACAAACGAAGAGATATCATTCCGTAATTTGGCCATTTTGGCCAGTGGGAAATATTGTAATAAAAAATTTTTGGTCATTTGATCCCACGTAGTGATTGACCCTCGTGGTAACGAGTTTAACCATTGTTTGGATTTATTCCTTAATGAAAAAGGAAATAACCAAAGTCGTATGGCATCATCAGAAACGCCATTTATTTTGAAGGTATCACAGAACTCTGAAAAATTAGCTATATGAGTGTTTGGGTCTTCGTCCTACAAACCATCAAATTGAACAAATTGTTGAATCATTTGTATAGTGTTAGGCTTTAATTCAAAATTATTAGCACCTATAGCAGGCCTAACAATAATCGATTCTGCTCCTGTTAAATGAGGTTTAGCATAATCATACATAGTACGCGGAGCATTGTGTTCTGCCACATCTTGTGGTGGTGGATTATTCTCATCCATCCCTTCAGTAGGATTGGATCTGCCTTTTCGCTCTTCTTCTGTGTAATTTAGGGCTCGCCTAATTTCTCTGCGATTCCTGCGAGCGGTAGCTTTAATATCACTATCGCATAGTAGTGGTCCATTCGGGTTCCTTCTAGTCATAAACTAGAGGTACCTGCTGAAAAAAGAAAGAAAATTTAGCAAAATCAAAATTTAACCTAAAGATACAAAAAATAAAAGTAAATTACGGAAAATAAAAATAATGGCTAAAGTAATAAAAATAGAGTTTTCTTAATATTTTAGTTCCGCGGCAACGGCGCCAAAAACTTGATCGTTAGATTTCAGAGTTTTAAAATTATATGAATGAGAATGATCGAACCTGGAAACTAACTATGACAACGATTGAGGCAAGTGCGCCTATCGAACAGTAGTATAACTTAGGTAAGACCGGATTGTCGAACCCAAAGGAACTAAAAGTACTAATACTAACTTTCTTTTTATTATCTAGCCTAAAATAAGTGAAGTTGTTATCTAATCTAAATTTAACTAACTACTAAGCTAAAGACTCAAGACAAAAAGAATGAATTGGGGAAATACTGTTGGGAAAACTCAGTTGATTACGACGATACCCTAGGAAGAATCCACCTAGACTTCACTTGTTATCTAACACTGAACCAGACGATTTATTCACTTGACTTGATCCGTAAGACTCCCTCAGTTATATTAAACCCTCTCTCGAGGCGAATAACGTCTAACCCTAGGTTGATTAATTGAAATCTCTTTCTAATTAAAACCTCTAGAATCGCATTAACTCGATATATGGACTCCCATATTAGGTTTCACCCTATTCTGACAAAATCTCGTCACCCTATCTCTAGGCGCGCGATTAACTCCGCTTAATTATGCTAGATCTACTCTTAAGCAGCGATTCCCACAAATCTGACATTTTCGGCTTGGCTCCTTGGCGTAGCTAATCGCCCCCTTTCAGGTTGCTCTTTAAGTGGTTTATATAGGCTCTTGGAATGCGTTTCTTTGGCCCTAAGTATCCTTTTCCGATTAAAATTTCTCTTTGCCACGACAGGGACACGACCATGTCACACGCCCGTGTGAATGGTCTTTAAGCCGTGTTTGGATTTCTTTAATGAGGCACGGTCGTGCGAATCGGGATCAGGCCGTGTTCTAGTTGCTCAATGAGGCACGGTCGTGTGGGCTTAGGTCCAGGCCATGTCGATTTCCTCTTTGGCCTAATTTGGTTTGTTTTAGGCCCATTTCTCGTTCTTTCCATCCTTGGGTGCTTTCCTGAGTATAAGTCATGAAAAGAAATGATTAAAAGCACCTTTTTACATGAATCAAGAATAAATCATCCGAAAATATGCTAAATGTGGGATTAAAATATGTTACTTTTACGGTTTATCAGAGAACATTGCTTCTTTTTAAAGAGGGGTAAGGCAAATAAATTGCTCAAATTTTTAAAATTTTTCAAGTATGTTTCACTACAGCAAAACAGACTTTTAGCGGCGTTTTTAGTGGCGTTTTAAATAAAAACGCCGCAAATATTATACATTAGTGGCGTTTTCCTTAAAACACCGCAAAAAATTAGCAATAGCGGCGTTTATATACAAAACGCCGCTAAAAAGGATATATAGCGAAGTTTATTCGTAAAACGCCGCTAAAAGTCTGGGCATTAGCGGCGCTTTTTCAAAAACGCCGCTAAAAGTCTGGGCACTAGCGGCGCTTCTGGAAAAACGCCGCTAAAAGTCTGAGCATTAGCGGCGCTTTTGGAAAAACGTCGCTAAAAGTCTGGGCATTAGCGGCGCTTTTGGAAAAACGCCGCTAAAAGTCTGGGCATTAGCGGCGCTTTTGGAAAAACGCCGCAAATAATTTTAAAGTTTTTTTGGATATATATGACTGATTGTTTTTAAATTAAAATATTAAATAATTTCTTATATAATTGTAAAAGAGATAACATTAATTTTAATACATTAAAATTATGATTCTAGTTTAAATTATTTAAGAGAAAAATATTAAATAATTTCTTATATAATCGTAAAAGAGATAGTATTAATTTTAAAATATTGAATTAATTCTCATGATTGTTTAGGGTTTATGATTTAGCATATATATTTTAAGGTGTAAGGTTTAGGAGTTACTATTTTAATGTTTAGGGATTATGGTTTATGATTTGCGATTTAAGGTTTAAGGGGGATGTGTTAGGGTTTCATGGGTTAAAAATTAGGGTTAATGGATTTAAAGGTGAATGGTTAAGGGTTTGGGGTTAATATGTTAAGGGTTAGGGGTTAGGGGTTAGGGTTTTATGGTTTATGGTTTAGGGATTGTGGGATAGAGGATAGGGGTTATGGGTTTAGATTAAATTAGTGTTTTTTAATTTATATATTAAATAATTTCTTATATAACTGTAAAAGAGATAACATTAATTTTAATACATTAAAATTATTATTCTAGTTTATATTATTAAGAGAAAAATATTTGTTAAAAATGAAAAAAATATTAAATAATTTCTTACATAATCGTAAAAGAGGTAGTATTAATTTTAAAATATTGAATTAATTCTCATGATAATTTGGGGTTTATTGTTTAATTTAGGGTATATAGTTTGTGTATTAATCTTTATAGTTTAGGGTCTAGAGTTTATATTTTAGGGTTTAATGTATAGGATTTAAGATTAAGGGTTAGGTTAGGGTTTAGGCTGGGTTTATTATTTTAGTTTGTATTATTTTCGAAAACTCATGCACTCTTTTGTCCTCTTCGATCTATTATTTAACTAATTTCTTTATATCAATTAAAATAAAATTTATTTGTAATTTAATTTTTAAAATATTCAAAAAAATTAATGATACGTAGAAAAAATTTAGAACTAATAACATTGAAAAATATATGTTAAAAATGTAAAAATTAAAATACTATTATTTAAAATACTTTTAAAGTTTTTTTGGGTATATGACTTATTATTGTTTAAATTATATATTAAATAATTTACTCTATAATGGTAAAAGAGATAATTTTAATTTTAATAATATTTTAAATTATTTAAAAGATATTAGGAAAACTTTATGTATAATAAAATTTTAAAAAATTGTAAAAAATTATAAAAATTATAAAAACTTATTTTATATTGAATTCAAGTATTAGCGGCGCTAGGTTAAAAGCGCTGCTATAAGTAGGCAATAGCGGCGCTTGTTTAAAAAACGCCACAAAGTTTAGATTTTTTTTAAAAAACGACGCCGTTTCTTTGTGTTGTGTTTTATTCAATTTTATGACCCGATCAAAATCCCTTAGACTCTTCACCTTATTTTCACAATCCCTAAATTCCAAAAATCAGGGTCCTCCTCAAATCCTCTCCTGCTTTGCCGTCGATTCTCTCCATTCTTCCTCATCGCGTCGGCCTTCATCTGCCTCGTCGCCAGTCGCCATCGCCATCCACCAACGTGTAAGTCACCATCGCCCTTTTATTATTTTCTTCAGTCTTGACAGTAGAAAAAGAAATTATTTTCATGGCTACCAAGCTCTCCTTGACAAAACAAAACAAAAAAAAAAAAAAGCAAATTTTTTCAATTAATTCCTATGTATCTTATGTCTATTTTTAAAATTCCTAAAGGTGTGGTGTATAAGATAGATTTAATCGAAGGGGAGGGTTCGCTGATGCGCGCAAAATAGCCCGTGTGAGTTGGAAGAAAGTACGCACTGAGAAGAACCTTGGCAGACTTGGGGTTCATAGCATTCCCATATTTTCTTTTTATTTTAACTTGAGTTTCTCTCATGAATTAAGAAGCATTGGAGTGTTCAGCATTTGTTTGTTTATTTATTTTATTAATTTGGTAGCTAACCATTATATCACCTGCGACAAGACTTGTGATATTTGGAATGATTACAAATATAGGAATTAAAAAAAAGTCAGGCTTCTGTTGTTTACCGGTATGAATCATGGGGAGGTTCAATGATTCCAACCTACACTGTTGGACAGCAGGTTTTTCATTGTTTCTATACAAATCATTTCAAGCTTTTCAATTGGAAGTTAAATCGTTTGATAAAAAGTTGCAAGTTGATTGTTGTTTATTGTGCTCCTGTAAATTGATATGCTCTTCTTCCATGTTGGGTTGCCTCTCTGATTGCCACTTTTGCCAACTATTTGATAGCTTGTCAGCCTAATTGGGGACTATTACTAGTCAAAGGATTAAATTGTTGGCTTAGAAGTTTGTGATGCAGATTTTATTAATAAAATTACTTGATCCTCCCCTTGGCACATATAGATTTTTTTTTCCCTCTCTTTTTGGCGATTAACCAATGACTCAAAATAACAATCTTAAAAGACTATAATTTCTTAATTTGGGGTTAGCAAAAGGGAAAGAAATGAAATAAAAGATGTTTTTAGTTCAATTGTGTAGATGCAATAACTTTTTGTGGAAGAGGCTGAGTGCATGTAGGTAACTGTTTGTATTTCCAAACAAGATGGTCATGTTGATTTTTAATGTTTCAACATCCATCTAGTACTTTATTTATTGATTTTCATTTCCCTCTTATTGATGGCTGAGAGACATTCAACTCTTAGATTTTATGACTTCCATGATTTATCATACAAGTTTGATTTTAAAATAGGCTTAAGCATACACATTGCTCTCTTGAATTTTGAGGCCAGAATTGTTTTTATTCTTCAATTTCTTGTGATGTTTCAGTTTGCCCCGACATCACTGACTTTAGACACAGGAGTCACTAGACCACCACCCCTTTTGAGTGAAGCTGATTTACTAAGTTGTATGGACAAGGTGAGAAGTCCGAAGTGCTTTTGTCTGACCAAGTTAATTATGGTTTCAATGGTTTTTCAGAGAGTAATTATTTTGAATTTTGAAACTTTTTCCACACTTCTGCATTACAAGGAGGGAATTGGTACTGATGCAACAATGCATGATCACATTAAAAACCTGCTAGATCGATTTTATGCAACAAAGGACTCAAATACTCGTTTCTCGCCCACCAATCTTGTAATCTATTTTTCTTTTCTTTTCTCACTTTAGCTTTTTATCTTATACTATTTACTTTTGAATATTCTGTGTTACTGCTTTTGCTTTGCTTATAAGCTAGGGGAGAAGTTGGATTAATGTGAGAGTACAATCAAGATTTTAGATTTGTGAGAATAGGAGTTTTAAAATAGCTTTTTCCTCTAAAATCCAGTCGACACAAGGCTATCTAGAACAAAAACGTAGTAACTTTTAAATAATCTTTTCGTGCATCTATTAATGTTAGAGAATTTACAAAACTTTATTAATATCTGTAAGTAGGTACTTATGCTTGTATGCCTATGAATACATATATGTGCACAGCAATGCATGTGTAAATGCCATGCACTAAAATGAAGAGAAAATAGTATCTATTTGTGTTCTATTTTAGAATTTCAATATTTTGTTCATAAAGAAAACAGTATCTATTTTTTATTTTGGAATAGATTTGAAGTAAATAACAATAGTGAATAGATAAGGTGTTGAGGAAGACTCAAAACAGTAGCTTAGAATAGGTCTGCCATCAGGACCCCAAAACCTCCTTTGCTGTTGCCAAAAGTGTGCAGGTAACCCGAGTTCATCAATGGATTCCATAATGTGGATTTAACTACTCGTTACTCGTAATAATGCTCTCTTAACCAAATGGCTATGGAAATATGCGTGAGAGCGAAAGCCCCTTCTGAGGGAAAATAGATATATTTGCTTAGTTTGTTTACTATGTTGAACAAAACAAAAAAAAAGTAAAAATTTCAATTAATTCGATTAACTGCCTGTATTAACCAAAATTATTTCGGCCAATTAAAAGATTTTGAAAATTTTTTTATTCGATTAATTAAAATTTTATGATTTTAATTAATTCAATTCAAGTATTAATCAAATCGGTGATTTAAACACAACCTATGTATATATATTTTCATTGTTTACATCATAAATTTATGTTGACCTAGTTACGAAAATAGGTTGCTACCTTTTTAGTATATCTGTCAGAGGTTGGAGGAGAAGGGGAAACTGCATTTCCATTCGAGGTAAGATTTTAGAATCAAAACTGATGCTTCTCCCATTGCTCAGTTGTTGTTTCTGACTGCAATATATAAATGCTATGAACAATGTCCAGAATGGGTTGAATATGGATGGAAGTTATGATTTCAAGAATGCTTCTCTCGCGGCGTTGCTCATGGCGTTGTGTGCGGGTCCAGTCACCTGCTCTCTCGCGCAGGAAAGGTCAGTTTCTTTAGTTTCGATTGGTTTTGTTATAATTTTAGGTTAATATCGAACTCTATTACCTTGGTTTGTCTAGAGACAATTATTTCGTTGCAAGTGCTTAGATGTTGATATTTTAGTTTCGTTGACCTAAATAGCGTAACAGAAGCTGGCTCTTTTTGTTTTATCATTACTTGATTGATTGCTATTGCTTTATTTATTCTTCTTCCACCGAGTTTCTGGTTGATTATATTAAGATATTATGATAGTTGTTATATTAAAAGATTTCATTGTAAAGTCCCATCTTGTTCTTTGCATGAGGATTTACTTGGAACAATATCGTCCAAAAAAAAAAAAAACTTTTTAAGTACTTTAGAATAATACTAAAAATATGTAAACATGGATGGCTGTGAGTTTGTCTTCATGCTCGAGTGTAGTAGTCAAATGCATGCTCCCAACGTGTCACCATAACTTCATTATATGAAAGGTCATTTCAAAGGACTATACACATATATAAATGATTTTTTTGGGGGGGGTTCATATGAGATTGGCATGATATAAATTCATGAAAATGTGTTGAAGGGGAAGCGGGGGGTGATGGGCCAAAAGTTGAAACGTCTGAAAGAGGGGGCATGGTGCATAATGTAGGGGATTCAGCCCAGCCAGGGCCGCACCTTGGTGTCGGTCTCTTGCCATACAAATTGCTCAAAACAAAACAAATTTACAATTTGAGAGAAATGACAGCTCCTCAGCCACTCTCTGACCTTTATCTCCCCCAACATTCAAAGCTGTACTCCAATTTTGGACTTTATATATCTTCAGACAAATGGTAACTTGTTTTATATATAAAGACTGCTGATGGGTGTGTATTTCAAATGGTAACTTTGAAGTTTATGAAACCAATGGAATATAGAAAACACATAGAAAGTATATTAATGAGATATATATTATTAAAGTGAAAAGTAGAGGTTGTTTTGTAGGTCTTTGTACAAAGATCTGGTATCTTTCATTTGAATTTTGTATTATCTCATCTTAGTCATGTGGATTGGGAAAATGTAGCATTGACAAATGTTACAGGCTGCTGTGGCTGTTCAAGCAGGTATATGGATACTTCATATCTACTTTGAGTTAGTTATGTGGATATTCCATTTGAGTTCTGTTATTGATCTTACTTTGCAGGTACCGAATGCTAAGTCGATCATATGCTTTTAATTGCGTACTAAGATTGAGGACATCTACTGAATTCAAGCCTGGCCATTCTGTAAGTTTTCCTCTTTCTACTTTCAAATTTTCTTACTGGGGAAATATCATCTAATAATTTTTTATTTCTCACTTCTTTCAATCCCTCCTTTTGCAGTATGGTCACTTCTTCCCAGACCCACAATATGAAAATGTTCAGCACATAATTTATTGTGATTCTTTTGCAACATATGCTTATGATTTTGATTTTGCTAATAATGTTGGATTTTCCAGGTATTAATTACTCATTACAGTTTCTTTGAGTTCTTTTGATTCAATAAAATATATTGATTATGCTCAGATTTGTAATATGTAAATTGTTACAGATTATACAATGTTATTATGATTATATATTTTTTTCTCATTGTATTAGTTTCTTGCCTGCACCAGATGGGCCCACCTAAATGCTTGAAACATGCTCTTTTCATTAATAATTTAAATTAGTTGCACAACTTGAAATTTGCAGCTTAGGTTGTATTTTTTTTTTCATTTTTTGGTATTAAATATTTGGTTATTTGGTCAACTAACAACCGGTTTAAAGGTCAAGGAATATGAGCTTTTGAGAAGGAACTATAGTGATACTGGCTGCTTTGGATTTGGCATCCAGGAGAACATCGATCTTGGAATCAAGTAAGTTTTGTTTTTGTATGTTTCAAGATGCCTCCAGCTACATTTTTTGTTAGTTATATTTTATTGATGAACTCTACATGTTTGGTTAATTCCTTCTGGCATGCATCATGAATGCATTTATTTGTCCTTAGACATTTTTAAATCAGATCCTCAATACTTGGAGAATGAAAAGTGATATGAAGAGTTGAAGAAATCCATCCTTGGTGAGGAGTCCGAGGATGAAAAGGGTTCAGATGCAGGTTCAAGTGATTTGCTAAAGTGATATGAAGAGTTGAAGAAATCCATCCTTGCTTCTTTTTTTAAAATTCTTGTTGAATATTGTTTGCTATCGATTTCCTTTTTTTGGTTTAAATGTTATGGGCTGAAAAATGTTTAATTTTTATTATTTTTTTCCTTAAATATTTTTATAGTATTTTAATATTTATAATATTTTAATTTTATTCTTTTTTATAATATTTTAATTTTTTTTTTAATTTTCATGACTTTTAGCGGCGTTTTTGCGAAAAGCACCGCTAAAAGCCCCTACCTTTAGCGGCGTTTTTATGAAAAGCGCCGCTAAAAACCCCTACCTTTAGCGGCGTTTTTATGAAAAGCGCCGCTAAAAGCCCGTACCTTTAGCGGCGTTTTCTGAAAAGCGCCGCTAAAAGTCCCTACCTTTAGCGTCGTTTTTCTGAAAAGCGCCGCTAAAAGCCCTTACATTTAGTGCGTTTTCCTCAAAAGCGCCGCTAAAAGCCCCTACCTTTAGCGGCTTTTTTTTGAAGCGCCGCCAAAAGCCCATACCTTTTGCGGCGTTTTTTTATAAAAGCGCCGCTAAAAGTCTTTACTTTTAGCGGCGTTTTTTCACAACAAACGCCACTAAATTTTGCGGCGCTTTCTTTAGCGGCGTTTTATGCGGCGCTTTCGAAAGCGCCGCAAATACTATTAGTGGCGCTTAAAAACGCCACTAAAAGCCCAAAAAAACGCCGCTAAAAGTCTGTTTTGGTGTAGTGTTTCAATCATTTCTTTCGTAAGTATGTTTTAATAAACGAATGTTTAGAGACATTTTTATTTGTTAATGAGATAGTTTGTATGCAAGTATGAATGATGATTATATCTAAGTGAAAATATGTTATCATGAAGAAAGAAATGCTTGTATGATCTTAGTCTTAGTAATGTTTGCCATGAAAACATAGTTTCTCTTGAGATTAGACATGCATGAAGGTTTATATCTTTAGAATTGACTTAGTAACTTTCTTGAGGTGAAATCCTAGGAGACATAAAAATCTAAAATGATATAGGCACTATTCCTTTGGATCGTTTGAGCCTTTTCAAACCAACCTTATGATATTAGACCCTTGAAACTGTAATTTTGAGCTTAAAGGCTTATTTATTATAATGAACCTACATTATAAACCACATTACCATCTTTTTAAGTTGTAACACCCTTACCAGTGTTCGACGCCGGAATAGGGTACGAGGCATTACCGGATAATAACACAAACATTAATGCAAAACTGGGCCATAAAATTTCTTTCAATTTAAAAATCTTCATATTCAATCATAAAGTCCCTAAAATGGGCCTAAGATGCCCAAAACATACTTTGGGAACGGTCCGGGACCAAAATCGAGAACTTTAGAAAAATTTAGAAAATTTATATAAAAACTGGGCACACGCCCGTGTGGCACAGAGACATGCCGGTGTCCCCAGCCCGTGTGGATTTATTTTTCATTTTGAACCTACAGGGGTTTTCACACGGCCGAGCGCACACCCGTGTCCTAGTCCGTGTCCTTCACACGACCGAGACACACGCCAGTGTCTCTGCCCGTGTGCAAAAACCTGGGTATTCTGTTTATGATGTCAGCCCACATTTTAGGTCACACAGCCAAGGCACATGCCCGTGTGTTAGCCCGTGTGACGAACTTAATTTTTCAAAAATTAGGTGCAGGGGACACACGGCTAGGCTACACGTCCATGAGTCAGACCGTGTGTCACACACGGCCTGGACACAGGCCCGTGTGTCTACCCGTGTAGACAATTATAAGGTTATTTACCAAGCCTTTTGCCACCCTGAAAAGCATCCACACTTATACCATTTCCAACTAAACTTAACATGCTATTTTTAGACATCTATTTGTCCATATTAAGAGCATCCATGCACCATTTAATAACCATACTCATCATGTATAACCACACTTATAGTTAGCCATCACACATGCACCTACACAACCATTCACATGTCACACTTCCCACACTTCAATTTCTTGCTATCATTCATTCCCACTTAGGCAAGCAACTCATTCATGAAAGGCCTCGTCATAGACTTATAACACAATCAATATTAGCCACATCACATGGTCTTATACAAAATGATATATCGAATGACATAGACCACATTCTTGGCCAAAAAATTATGACACTTACAAAATAACCAAATTCCTATACATGCCATAATTCAATCTGAATCTCAATATACCAAAATGTGTGGATAGTGTGGATGATCCTTCGACGATCTCCGTATCTCGAGCTGGCTTGGCGACACTATAAAACAAGGGAAAAGAGAAGGGAGTAAGCTTTAAGCTTAGTAAGTCTATATGTAAACAATGAACATCATACCACATACTTATCAATCAAGAACATTTCTTACTAGTCAAGAACAATTCAGATCCTTGTAGTTGCACTTACTCATTTCAAACCTTACCACATTCTAAATACATATCGTAGACATTGCTCACAATTACATGCACTTATAACCCTACACTTGTCACCACATTGTCACATGTAATTTCACTTAGTCAAATTTTCCCGATGAACACTTCAGAATAATACCGGATACACGGTGGTTTGGCACACAGCCCACCCACCAATAATAATAAATATGGTGGTACCGCACACAGCCCACCAATAATAATAAGCATGGTGGTATCGCATACAGCCCACCAATAATCACATATACACAGAGGTATCGCACACAGCCCACCAATAATAACAATTATACAGTGTTCATCCGTATCCTTTTTATATTCCAAAGGTTCATCCGGGAATTTCCTCACTTTTCACCATTTTAATAAATATCAATAATATTCACTCACATTTTACACAATACATTAATATGTAAAAACATAAATAAAAAGGATGTATCATTTACATATAAACTTACATTGATACAAAATGTGTCAATTTACAATTTAGTCTAAAACATTGCCTTTTCCTCCGCCAAGGTTGATTTCACATTCTTCTTGATCTATAATGACACATTTAGCTTATTTAATATACACATTATTCAAATCAGTCCAAAATCTTCCTATGGCAAAATTTACAATTTAGCCCCTAACTTTCTCAATTTTCACACTTTAGTCTCTAGGCTCGTAAAATGAAATGTGTTCATTTTTCACACACCCAAGCTTAGTTGGTTCATATTCTCTCTTATAGCAGCCCAAAAATTTAACTATTTTACATTTTATACACATTATTTCATCTTTTGCAAATAAATCCTTTTTATCAATTTCACCAGAAATTATCTAGCAAAAGTTGTTTATCACAGTTCAAACTTTCATATTCTACCACTAGACAACAAAATACATGTATGTCATCCATGGGTAAAATTTTAAACACAAACTCTAGCTCAAAATAGTGGTAGAAATAGCTAGATCGAGCTATGAGGGTTTCAAAAAAAACGAAGAATATAAAAAATGAGGCTAAGAGGTACTTACAATCAAGCTTGAAAGTGAAACAAAACCCTAACTATGGCTCCTTGCAAATTTCGGCTATGGAGGATGAAGATGAACAACATTTTAGCCTTATTTTCCCTTTTATTTCTTTTACTAGCCAAATGACCAAATTGCCCTTCATTAATCCTTTAGATATTTTATCCCTCTATGTAATATCCCGAAATTGGGCCTAGTAGGATTGGGCCGATTGGGCCTTGGGCTTTAGGAAAATTTTGAGTATCATCTTGTTGCTTGTGTTAATTCAGGTATGATTTTATTGTGTGCATTGTTTTGTTGTGTGCTCTTTGTATGAGTTTTAGGGACTTCGAGAATTTTAAAATGTAAGGGATTGCCTTAGAAAAATATTAGATTTTAATCTTAGAAGAGGAGCTAAGCAAGTTTGGCCTTAAGAGAATTAATTTGAGGTTTTAATCACAAGTTGAGTAATTGGTAAAGTGGTGATGGCGCATGGGTGAATGCATGAGGTGAGAGGTTCGAATCCCTTAGCTAGCAATTGGAAGGAGTTTTAATTTTTGTTCTCTTTCCTATAGTGTCGGTCAAGCCTTATCTAGTATGGATGGATTTTTCTTTTATTTTTGGATAGTAGACCAAAGGGAAAAGGCAAGTTAGTAGTTAAGGTAGGGAATCAAGATGTTATGGAAGGTTTAGGGGACAAAAGGCTTGATGAGTGGGGGATGTTTTGGAAGTTTTTCCATGGTCATTTGACCATGAACCTAGACGGCATAAGGGGCTAAGGGGGTTGCTTTAATTGTGATAGTGATTAAGGGGATGATAGGGAAGAAATGAGGAGGAAAAAGGGGGATTATGTTGGCATGTGAGTTGGCCGAATGTGGTATGGGATTAGGGGGTGATAGTTGGCCAAAATTTTAACAATTTGTGCATCTTTTCCCTTTTCTCCAAATTTTTCTTCTTAGCCGAATTGGTCATTTACAATAGGTGTAAGTTTTGTCTTGAGTGGCTATCATTTTTTTTGGTCATTTTGGTTTAGGTGCCAATTCTCTCAAATTTATTTTCCTCTATTGCCGAAAACACCAAAAAGTTTAGAAGACATTTCTCATTTCTTTTCTTCCTCTCTAGTGCCGAAATCATCCTAGCACCAAGGGCATATCTCATATTTTCTTTTTCTTTTTCTTTCTCTTTCTCTTTTCTCCTTCTTTCTCTTAGCCGAAACCATCCTCTATTTTACCATCATCTTTTCTCTTCTCTTTTGTTAAAGCCGAAATCACCATTTCTTTTCTTTTTAATTGTAAGGTCGAATCCCTTTATAGTTCGAGTAAGGGTGAATCAATCTTCGTGTTACGGGTAAGGATTATCCATCAATCATTTTCTTTCTTTTCTTTTGTATTAGCCGAATCTAGGAATCTAATCCCTTTTATTATCTTTGGCCGAATCTTGAAGGAAGTTTCGGGGTTTCTCTGTAGTCAACGTTTAGGGGGAGATCGTTCAGGATTTGAATAATCCAAGGTGTTGTCAGTGTTGTAAGCAAAAGCTAGAAATCTTGAGTATTCTATCGTTCATCATGTTTACAAGGTGCGTAGTTATCGCACTGTCTCTTGATTGTGTGTATGTGTTATATTTATGGATATGTGATATGATGTTAATGGTAGCCGAATTAAGGGCTAAGATTGTGAATACCCATGGTGGGTGATCGAATACTCAGGTCAGTGATTTACGATATTAAATGATCATTGATGAATATATGAAATGTGATGGCATGTGATGCATTATTGTTCAAGTGATATGTTGCCATGATACACATATATGCATGGGATTTGGGATGTGACTATCGAAGGAAAGGGTGTACTTTATGTACGTGGTCTGATGTTAGCCTTGTGCTACATTGGCGCTTGATGGTGGCTATGTGCTTCATCAAGGGAGGTGTTGGCTAGGTGCCCATCTCGGCGGATGATAGCTGTGTGCATCACCGTAGATTGAGGATGACCTCGAGTCTCGTGGATACAGATATGTGGATCACTATGTGATCGGTGGCTTAGCCACGGCCTTGGGCAGCAAGTCTGTCAAGGTAAGATATGTGGATCACTATGTGATCGGTGGCTTAGCCACGGCCTTGGGCAGCAAGTCTGCCAAGGTAAGATATGAGGATCATTATTTGATTGGTGGATTAGCCACGGCCTTGGGCAGGGAGTCTGCTAAGGTAGGAGTAACGGATGGACTCTAGGATGGGTTGGGATTCATGTTGCATATTTATGCATTTTGCATGACTATTTATGTGGATCAATGTGGATTTGGGCCAAGCCCAATATGTGAAATTATGTGGATATATTGCCTTATCATCTGATATGTGATTGATGTGTGGATGTGGGCCAAGCCCATATGTGGGGACATGTGTATTAACTATGCACTGAGTCTGTTTGACTCACCCAATTTTTTTTCTCAAACCTTTCAGGTGATTCATAAAGCTTGGACCGGGTTGGGAGTGGATACGAGGTGGCCCATGCAGAAGATAAATTTATTTGTTTTACACATTTTTCTTATGAAAGGTTATTTATTGTAATAAGGGCCATTTTAAGTATTTAAGGACTTTTATTATGTTTTAAGTTGGATTGTCGATTATATTATTATTTGAAAATGTTTTATTTTAAACAACTTGATTTTATTTGGAACTTTAATTACACAATGTTTTAGTAAAGACAACAAAATTTTATGTTTTTAACTCTAAGTCAAAAGTTTTTCAAACGTTTTCCGCAGTGGCATTTCAAATTCGGTCATAGCGAATGGGTCGGGTTTGGGGTGTTACACTCTAAGGGCATTTTGTGTCCAAACTATAATATAATGGTCTAATTACCAACTAAGGACTCTCAATTTAAAAACCCATCTCAATCAAGTACCTTTATGGATTATAATACACACTTTTCACCCATTGCAATTTAGTCCAGCTTATCAAATTGGACATCCAAATAATAAACTTTCTCAACCAAAATTTCACGCAAACTTTCAATCACTCAATAAACACTAAAACTCAATCAGAATAAATATTTTGACCTCAGATTCATGGTTTGGAAACCACTATTCTGTTTAGGCCCTAATTCGGGCTACTACAACTCTCTCCATTTAGGGATTTTCATCCCCGAAAATCTTGCCGGTAACGAGGTTTGGGTATTGTTTTCTCATGGCTTCTTCCGGTTCCCACGTAGCCTCTTCTACACCATGCTTTTGCCACAACACTTTCACTAAGGCTACACTTTTATTCCTCAACTGCTTAATCTCTTGAGCCAAAATCTTAATTGGTTCCTCAACATGTGTCATATCCAGTCGTATCTTAATTTCTGTCGAAGGAATTACATGTGAAGGATCGAAACGATATCGTCGCAACATCAACACATGGAACACATTGTGTATTCTCTCCAACTCCGTCGGCAAAGCTAACCGGTAAGCTACTGGTCCAATCCTCTCAATAATCTCATACGACCTAATGAAACGCTGACTCAACTTGCCCTTTCGACCAAATCTCAAAATCTTCTTCCGCAGAGATACTTTCAGAAACACTTTATCACCCACCTGAAACTCAAATTCTTTTCTATTCAAATCCGCATATGACTTTTGTCGATCTGAAGAAGCTTTCAGACAATGACAGATTACTTTCACTTTCTCCTCGGTTTCTCTAACTAAATCAATCCTGTGAATCTGTTTCTGACTGAGCTCAGTCCAATACAAAGGAGTTCGACACTTGCGACCATATAATGCTTCGTACGATGCCATCTGTATACTCGACTGATAACTGTTGTTGTAGGCAAATTCAACCAAAGGTAGATATTTCTCCCAACTACCTTCGAATTCTAAAACACAACATCGGTGTAACACCCCTAACCTGCAACCATTGCCGAAATAGGGTTAAGAGGCATTACCGGACAAATCAGATCTTTTACGAACATTTCACATCACAAAAAATATCATCATCATATCATAGCAAATTGAATACATAAAGTCCCTTAAATAGGTCTATGAGACCTTAATCAAGTATTGGAAAGGGATCGGGACTAAACCGAGTTCACACAAAAATTTTCCAAAAACTTAACATTTTTCAAAGTTACAGAGGTTACACGCCCGTGTGGGCAGTCCGTGTGCCTCACACAGCATCAGACACGCTCGTGTGTCCAAGCTGTGGCAAAACAGGGCATACATACTGACTTGTCCACATGGCCGAGGACACGCCCATGTGCTCTACCCGTGGTTGACCCTAACTTATTTCACACGGCCAGTCACACGCCTGTGTGTCCAACTTGTGTGCAAGTTTGACTTGTTTCGAACTACAATCTTAAGATACACGGCCGAGACACACGCCTGTGTGCTCAACTGTGTGACACGAAATTAGGTTTGGTTCAAGCCATATTTTCATCTTCCTCATGCATACCTAAACCATGTCATTCTATACCATTTCAATACCATTTGATTAACCAAGAACATCCCAAATACACAAGCTATAATCATTAATATAACCTATTTCTATTATACAATATTTCCCAATTCAAACATCAATCCATACCTCAAAAATAAACCAATTCATCAACTCAACTTCATGCATTTCTTAAGCAAATACACATCATGTAACAAATGATCATATGAATAACTTAAACCATTATTAAAATGGCCATATACACTTAGATCATATCAAGCCAATCTCATAACAAATTCTAAGCTATTTAACCAATATCAAGTTTATCAAAATATACTAAATTCCACAACCACATTCATAATCAACCATCTCAAATGGCAAAATACATTCCAACCATAATATCAAATACAATAGCCTATACATGCCATATAATCAAGCCATAAAAGGTATAAATACCAAAATCATTAACCAGATAGTGTGATGCGATCTCCGCCGACTTCCAACCCGAGCAAATCTCCGAAAATCTATAAACATAGGAAAAACACACAAAGTAAGCTTTGAAAGCTTAGTAAGCTATAAGCAAATAAATCATTTCAATAATGTATATAATTCAATTTAACTAGGCTGAATGTAACAAATCTCAACCACATATACATTCATCAAAATCGTAATTTCCTAAGACCACATTAGGTAACTTCACTAGACTTAATTATGGATGAACATATAAACCATGTTTTCAAATTCATATATCAACCATTAGCTCATTCAATAAATTAAGCTTTCACAATTTCATTACATACCAACCAAATCATGGTCATTTATTACAGATTATTCATAAAAATATATCAATTTCTTTTTATACACTTCCAAACCTGAATAACCATAACAAATCGCACATCAAAACTATGTTCCATGTTTTATAATTCTCATGTCCGAGACATAGGACCATAATTTCATTTAACGAACACATATAGCACATCATTCATTAACTTATATTTCACATATATCATCATTTGAATCATACTTACATTTCATATCAGAATTTCATATACAATTCATAGGTACCTGAACCATATATGGCAAAAACACAATTATAATTCTACATTTCTTATATGATTCATTTGTCCATAGTTCACTTGCTAATATCCACATCTCATTTTCACATAGATCTTATATCAACTAATCATAATAATACTCACTTTCATGGCTCAAATTCATATTCATCTCAACATACTTGATTCGGATGAACATTCATATACTTATTTATTTCTTGGAATGCCCGTTGAACCATTCGAAATTAATAAGGATACTCGGATAGTCAGAAAGCTCATACAATGCCAACGTCTCAGGCATGGTCTTACATGTAATCACATATCGATGCCACTGTCCCAGACAGGGTCTTACGCGAATCAAATACGATGCCAATGTTCTAGACATGGTCTTACACATAAGTACAAGTCGATGCCAACGTCCCAAACGTGGTCTTACATGTAAACACATATCGAAATCCTATGTCATGACATATGTATCCTAACTATTCCTAAGGTTCGTACGGGGCTTTCGAACGTCGTATCTCAATCATTTTAGGCTCATAGATATTGCTCCCATGCTCAATTCATATCAGCATAATCATTTACACAATAATAATTTAATACGGCACTATTAAAATAGATACAGAAGAATTTAACAACACTTATTTATTTATGAACTTACCTCGTACGGACGCGAACGGACCGAAACGACTAATCGATAACTTCCAATTTTTCCCGATCCAAATCCAATTTCCACTTTTTCCAACTAATTAATATCAAAATTAACTTACTTATTCAACATTTCATTCAATTTTCATTCAAGAACATATAAATGGACATTTTGTATTTTAGCCCCTAACATTTTGCATTTTTCTCAATTTAGTCCTTATTTCAAAATAACACAAAATACACAAATTTTCACTAAATCCTTGTTAGGCCGAACTCTACCCATACTACTAGCAGCCCATATTTTTAGTTTATTCACACATTTAACCATGAATTTTACACTTTTCTCAATTTAATCCTTAATTGACATTTTTGTCAAAAATCACTTTATAAAACTTGTTAATCTTGCTTCAAACTTTAATAATCTATCATAAAACATCTAAACAACCAAGCATTCAACAATGGCACCATTCAAAATCTATAACAATTTCAAAAACGGAGATACGGGCTAGCTAGATTAAGCTGCAAAGAGCTCAAAAACGTAGAAATAATTAAAAACGGAACAAAAACTGTACCTTAATCAAGCAACTAAAGCAGCTGAACCTCAAAATGCTTCCATGGTGTTCTTTTTCTTTCAATTTCAGTGAAAGATTTGAGAAAATAAACTTAAAAATTGTTTTTGTTTTATTATAACATAACTTAATATACTAATTACAACTTTAACCTTTAATAAAACATATATAATTATTTAAAACATGTCTAAATATGTCCACTCATTCTAATAAACTCCATATTTCATTTCTATAGCTATTTGGTTCATTTAACTTAGAGAACTCATATTTTACGCTTTACGCGATTTAGTCCTTTTTATCGAATTAAGCCTTTAAACGGTAAAATTTCTTTATGAAATTTTCACACAATAATTCTATCATGCTGTAAACCATAATAAAATATTAAAATAAATATTTTGACTTCGGATTATGGTCCCAAAACCACTGTTCTGACTAGGGTCTAAATTTGGCTGTTACAATCGGAGCATGTCTTCAAGAACTTGAATTACTGTTTCAGATTGACCGTCAGTTTGCGGATGGAACGCGGTACTAAAATTCAATTTCGTACCTAAGGCTTGTTGCAACTTTTTCCAAAATCTTGAAGTGAACCTCGGATCTCTATCCGGAATAATGGACATAGGCACCCCATGTAATCTCACAATTTCAGTAATATACAACTCAGCCAACTTATCAAGTGAGTACTCAATACGTACCGATATAAAGTAAGCTGATTTTGTTAATCTATCAACGATAACCCACACGACATCTTTCTTTTCTTGAGTCATAGGCAACCCTGTTACAAAATCCATAGTGATTCCACTTCCACTCGGGAACCATCACTGGCTGAAGTAAACCCGAAGGTACTTGATGCTCGGCTTTCACTTGTTGGCAGATCAAACACTTTGTCACAAACTCAGAGATGTCTCTTTCCATACCCGGCCACCAATATAACTTTTTCAAATCATTATACATTTTTGTACTACCAAGATGAACTGACAAACAACCACTGTGTGCCTCATGTAAAATTTTTCGAATCAACTCATCATCTTTCGGTACACATACCCTATCACGAAACATCAAGCAATCATCTAGTCCGATTCGAAAATCTAAATCACTACTCGATTCACACTGAACTCTTTTAACTTGCAATTCCCTGTCTTTCTTTTGAGCTTCACAAATTTGTTGATAAAATAACGGTCTAGCCCTCAACTCGGCCAAAATCAAACCGTCATCAGACAAAGCCAAACTCGTACTCATAACTCTCAAAGCATACAAGGATTTTCTGCTCAAGGCATCTGCAACTACATTCGCTTTCCCTGGATGATAATCAATCACTAGCTCATAATCTTTCAATAATTCGAGCCACCTCCATTGTCACAAATTCAAGTCCTTTTGATTCATCAGATACTTTAAAATTTTGTGATCGGTAAAGATTCAGCATTTCTCACTATGCAAAAAATTCCGCCAAATCTTCAAAGCAAAGATGATGGCGGCCAATTCCAAATCGTGCGTCAGATAGTTCTTCTCATGCAATTTTAGTTGACTCGAGGCATAAGCTACTACTTTGCCCTCTTGCATCAACACACAACCAAGACCATTCAATGATGCATCACTATAAATCACAAACTCTTTTCCCAACTCAGGTTGTACCAAAACTGGTGCTTCAGTCAATCGTGCTTTCAACTTCTCGAAACTTTATTGACATTTATCGATCCATTCAAACTTAACATTCTTTTGCAACAACTTAGTCATAGGAGAGGCAATCCCTCGACAAAACGTCTATAATACCGGGCTAAGCCCAAAAAGCTTCTAACCTCAGATACATTCTTCGGCAGTTTCTAATCAACTATTGCCAAAATTTTGCTCGGATCATCCTGAATACCATCACCCAAAACTATATGTCCCAAAAATCTGATTTCACGAAGCCAAAACTCACTTTTCCTGAATTTAGCAAACATTTTCTTCTCTCTCAAAATCTACAACACCATTCTCAAGTGTTCGGCATGCTCGGACTCATCTCGAGAATAAATCAGAATATCATCTATGAACACAACCACAAACTTATCCAAGTATGGTCTAAAAATGCGATTCATCAAGTCCATAAAGATGGCAGGAGCATTAGACAAACCAAAGGCATCACAAGAAACTCATAATGTCCACACCTCGTTTTAAAAGTGGTTTTTGGAACATCTGACTCTTTAACTCTCAGCTGATAGTAACCAGACCTCAAGTCAATCTTTGAAAACACTGTCGCCCCTTTCAACTGGTCGAATAAATCATCAATTCTCGGCAATGGATACTTGTTCTTTATGGTTACCTTGTTGAGCTATTGATAGTTAATACAAAGTCTCATAGATCCATCTTTTTTCTTCACAAACAATACGGGAGCAACCCAAGGAGAAAAACTCGGTCTCACAAATACCTTATTTATCAACTCTTGCAACTAAGCTTTTAATTCTTTCAATTCAGTCAGAGTCATTCTATATGGAGCAATCGAGATTGGTACAGTCCCAGGCAATAGATCAATGGCAAGTTCAATCTCTCTAATTGGAGGTAACCAAAGAAATTCTTCTGTAATGTAACATCCCGAAATTGGGCCTAGTAGGATTGGACCGATTGGGCCGTGGGCTTTAGGAAAAATTTGAGTATTATTTGTGTTGGCTTGGGTATGAACTTTGTGTGTTAGCATAGTCTTGTGAAGGCTTGATTTTATTTAGAAAGCTAGAATAAATTGTAGTTTGGGTTATTTAATGAAGTGGAGTAAGTGAGTTTGACACTTAAGTTAATTTAAGTGTTCATTTAAAGCACATGTGGAGTTAGTGGCAAGGTGGTTATGATGCTTGGATAGTTGCTTGAGGTTAGTGGTTCGAGTAGCAAGGAAAGCATTTTGAGGATTTTTATTTCTTCATAGCATTTATGGACGGTCAAACCTTACTCATGATAGGTTGGACTATTTCTTTTGGTAAGTTGAATTTATGATTAAGGAAAGCTTGATATTGGGGATAAGAATCTTGAAGTTAAGGAAGATTGGGGAGACATAAGGCTAGACTTTAGGATGATGTTTTGGAAAGTATTCTTAGGCTTTAGTGCATGTATGTGGACGGCATGGGTGTCTAGAAGGGTGGCCGAATGTTGTTAGGTGGTTTGGGGGGGAATAGTTGGTCAACTTTTCTTTTTGTGCATCTTTTTGCACTTTGTTTTTCCTCTCCAAAAACTCTTTCTTTTGGCCGAATGTAGCTTATGTTTTGTGCAAATTTTGCTTGTGATTTAGCCTTTATTTTGTTTGAACCAAATACCATTTCCTTTCTTTCATTTTATCCTTTTGAATCGAAACACCATTGGTACTTTTGTGCACTTTTCTTTTTGGCAAATAAGGAGTTGGCCGAATCTCTCAACCCCATTTTCTCTCTAATTCTTTTTCTTCCTTTTTGGCCGAAACTCTCCTCTCCAAACTTCCTTTTCTTTTCTCCATTGTTGCTAAAATCGAACTCTCTCTCTCTCTCTCTCTCTTTCATTCTCTTTTCTATTCACATATTTTCTTCTCTCATAATCAAATTGCTGAAACTCCCTACTTCCTTTTAGTTTTTATTTGACCGAATATTCAAGGGTAGACTCTCTTTGGTTTCTTCAATCGATTTTGCAAAAGAGTAAGTGATCTTGGCCGATTTTTTTCTATTATTTATTTCTCCTTTCTATATCACTTTCTTGTGGTCATAGGCCGAATCTTTGGGCATTGGTTTGCAAGGTTCTAATCATTCTAGAAATCGATTTCATTTAGGCTTCTTGGGACGTTGGAAGCAATCAATCTAAGCCTCGTTTCTTTGTCAATCGATTTGGGTAAGTTTAGGTAAGACTTGGTATTTCGAAGTGATAACTCATTGGATTTAGTGATATGGCCGAATGGCCTTTGTTTATAATTTAAGTGTTGGCCGATTGTAGGACAAGGTGATCTAGTGCGATAGATCGGATCTTCAGAAGTTAGTTTTTGCTTCGGTGAAAGGTGTGTATCTTACACACTTTATAACTTGGTTTATATATGTATGTTTATGTGTGTTATTACTAATCATATTATGAAAGTGGGAAAAACGATGAGATTTGGATTTGATACCATGATGGTATGAATAAGGATTCGGGTAAGTCCGTTTCGATATGTTGTTAATACATGTGGATTGAAATCATGATCTACGATTTATGATATATTTATTATATGATTCATATCATAGTATATTGACATGATTTGTTTATCTATTGCATTGGTATGGGCAATATGAGAGGAGGGGGAAGATTGTGACTTCGGTCACCAGTGATTTGGTATCACATTCGTGTCTTCGGACACCAGAGATTTGGTATCTCCAGTGATTTGGTATCACATTCGTGTCTTCGGACACCAAAGGTTTGGCACCTCATAGCGACTTGTCCCTGTGGTTAATTCCACCGTGGGTTGGCCCCACTTTGAGATATGGGATCGTCTGCCAGTGATTTGGTATCACATGTGGGTTGGCCCCACAACTTGATGATTCGTGTATTCGGACACCAGTGGTTTGGAACCATCAGTGATTTGGTATCACATTCGTGTCTTCGGACACCAGAGGTTTGGCACCTCATAGCGACTTGTCCCTGTGGTTTATACCACCGTGGGTTGGCCCCACTTTTGAGATATGGGATCGTCTGCCAGTGATTTGGTATCACACGTGGGTTGGCCCCACAGATGGATTATTCGTGACTACGGTCACCAGTGATTTGGTATCACAATTGTGTCTTCGGACACCAGTGGTTTGGCACCACCAGTGGTTTGGTACCACACGGGGTAGAAAAAGAGTTATGGATGGTTAGGTTGGGTGCATTATACATATATATTGCTTTGTTATAATCTGTGTAAGTATGTGGTAATTACCCGGGAGAGGGAATATGCACTGAGTCTTGGTGACTCACCTTCTCCCTTATTATTTCAGGTGAGTCGTGAGATCGCGGATATGGAGCCGGATGAACTCGAGGAGGCCATGCAATAAAAGTTGGTTTTATATGAACTTCCATTTGGGTACTTTGCTTTAATTTGGTTTTCATATTTTATGGGTTTGTAATAAGGCCTCTTTAAATTATGTTTTGGATTATTTTTATGTTTTGATTATGTTTTAAATATGGTTATAAATTCTTGATTATGATTATAATTTGAGCACAAAGTTTTCTAAACTACACAACGCAATGGTTTTAAAACGTTACCATCGGGTAACATAAATTATTTGACAATTTTAACAACTTAAGTGTTTTCGATAATTTAAATGATTTTCAAATGTTAAGTTTCTACATTCAAATGCAAATGGTTTTCAAAGTAATAATTTGAGTTTTCTTAAAATGATATAAATGTTTTCTAACCTCTGATCTATTCACTTATTTTAAAGTTTTACGTAATTTCAAAGTAAATTATTAGTTTTAACTTATTATACACCTGATTTCTACAAATATAGAATTTCAAAGGGTTTTTCACAAAATTTTAATCATTAATTCAATTCTTTTCAAAATATTTTCCTCAGTGACGCACCAGATTCGGTCGTGGCGTATTGACCGGGTTTGGGGTGTTACATGTAAACACATCTAGAAATTCACAGACTACTGGCACTAATTCAAGCTTCGACCCGGACATCTTAGTATTCAACACTTAAGCATGATAAGCTTCACACCCTTTTCTCATGTATTTCTGAGCAGACATGTGCGAAATCACCACAGGCATCTTATTTGAATCATTTGTTTCAACCCAAAGAATCTCACCATTTTCACATTTTAACTCAAGAGTTTTCTGTCTACAATTTACCTTGGCATCATGTAATGTCAACCAATCCATGCCCAAAATAACATCAAACTCGTCATATGGCAAAAACATCAAATTAGCCAAAAAAACAGTGACCTTGAATCATCAAAGGACAATCCTTGCAAACCTTATCTACTAACACATACTTGCCTAAAGGGTTTAACACTTTAATCTCAAATTCAGTTAATTCAATAGGCAATTTCTTACTATTTACCAAATTCACACAAATATAAGAATGAGTGGATTTGGGGTCAATTAATGCAACAAAATTAGTAGCATAAAGAGAGAATGTACCCGTAATCACATTGGGGTATGATGCATCCTCACGAGCACGTATGGCATAAGCTCTAGCAGGTGCCCTCGTTTCTGACCTTGCAGCTGAGTCCTTCATTATACTTTTACTTGTAGCTCTATTTCCGGCATTTCGCGGTGGTCTACCACCACTAGAAATGTTACTCGATCTAACACTCTGAAGTTTCTCTTCTTCAACTTTCTCAAGACAGTCTCTGATAAAATGTTCTCGAGAACCACACTTGAAGCAAGCTCGGTTGTTTCCCCAACACTCTCCGATATGTTGTCTGTAACACCCCAAACTTGGCCTAGACGTTATGACCGGATCTAACGTGTCACATCAAAGTGTTGATTTGAAAACCGGTCTTGTCGATGAAAATTCATGACTAAAGTTTTAAATCCTTTTTAAAACTAATTGCTGTTGAAAATGTTGGGGTTGTAAAATCAAAACTTGCTAATCACTTATTGATCATATCATTTATTACATGTTTATTAATTTGGTCTAATCCCAAAGTAATAACAGTGCAGAACAGAGATGCAACCCAACCCAATCCAGCCAACACACCACCCGTACTAACCAACACACCATGTGGGGACTAAGTCAACCCACCCAGCCAACACACCAATATCGCAGCATAGCTGCTAAAAATAACGCAGCAAAGCTGCTAGTAATAGTAAATGTAGCCAAGCCACTACAATCAGAATACGTGGCGATGCCACTAGAACAGTAAAAACGTGGCAGAGCCACTAGTACAGTACTTCCTCCAAATCAGAATCCCACCCCAATGCAGAATGTCGTGTCATAAATATTACGTGTATGCAGTATGTCATATTCATAACCAGTCATATAGATATCATACACACATCAACTAAACTACCACTAGGGGTATAATGGTCATTTCGTAGGTTAGGGGTAAAATGGTAATTTCACCCCTCAGGGGCATTTCAGTGATTCTACCCTACAAGGGTATTTTGTTCATTTTACTTACTAGGGGTATTTTAGTCGTTTTACTCATTAAGGGTATTTTAGTCATTTTACTCATTAAGGGTATTTCAGTCAATTAACTACTTTTGGGGTCTCGGCACAGATGACGTCCCTTTAAAAGGTCTACAGTCATTCCGAACAACTCGGATAACCTATATGGTCAAAACAATGTAAATGGGCCTAAAGCCCACTATTCGACCCAAGTGGGCCCACACGCTCGTGTGGCCCATTTAGCCCAATTTCAGTCATGGCAATGCAAACTTCGCAGCCCAATCCATTATTATTCGCTTACCGTGGATTCTATCCATGTGGGGCCTATGAGCCCATTGGGCCCACATGGCCCATCGAGGCCCATTACGACCTAAGCCCACAAGAACGCTCGTGGTGGCTTCTACAGTCTAGCGCCCATGTTCATGGGCTCGATTTACCACACGCACGATCGCACACTCGTGTGGCATCATACGCCCTATTTCCGGCTTTTCGGCATTTTACCGATCTATAGTCATAGCAGTGTAAACATTACATACTTTCAGCTTTTCAGCCGATCATCGAATACTACATACAATTACACACCTGTTCGCGAAACTAGCTAAGAGACACGCTCTCCGAATACTGTAATCAACCAATATATCGTATCAGATTTACAACCGATAAAGTTAATAACTATCCAAGCCCAAAACGACAGTCCCCACTTACTTTAACTGATCGCTAATTGGTTTATTTCCCTTAGATCACAGGCTAGAGTTGATTACACTTCTCTTTGACAATTAACTGCATTACAAATACAACCTATCAATCACATCGGTCTAAAACCATGGTTTAGCACACATCAGTCCAAAGAAAGTACACGCAACCTTTCCCCTAAAAAGGGAAAGTAACATTCGACCAAATATTTACCGAATCCCTCAGAACCGAAAGCTGACTTAAAAGAACAGCACATGTGGGTGGAGTATTGTGTTCGATCTAAAAGAGATTAAACTGAAAGAAGATTATTGAATAGAAACAACGATAATCCTAAAAGGGAAATCTTAAAGTACAAGAACAACCCAGTCACTTACCCCAATATTCGACTTGTCAGAGTTAGAAGATGAGAGGAGGAGGCAGGGTATTCGGCTACACTCAAGAAGAGAGGAATAGAAGAACTTAATTTGTTTAGCACAAAGAGAAGAAGAAGAAGAAGAAGAATGCCAAATCGGCAGAGAGAAAATGTACAGAAGAAAAGAAGGGTTTCAAGGGAGAATTCGGCACTTGGTATAGGTGTTTCGGCAAAAGGGAACTGTAAAGGGGAAGGCCCGAATGGTTAAAAGTGCTGCACAAGATGCCACAAAGAGAAAAACCCGAAACGAAAGAAAAGAAAAGAAAATCCCAAATCAGCAAAGAAGGAATTCGGCTTCTACACTCTCACAATGCCGTAAATGCACCAAATGGTCTCCCCTAGCCGAATTTGCACATAGAAATTGCATAATTCGGCTACAACACTCCTCTCCTCCAAATCCCTTGAAAATCTCCACCGATTTCTCCTTGATTCACTCCAAACCTCCTATTCAAATCCATTCAAATTTGATGACCAAGTCTCCAACCACCTCTGCAGAGTTTGAATCAAACTCTACCTCTCACGCCACAGAGACATAAAATAAAACCTTCTCTTTGCATGCCATGGGATTTGAACCCACTCCCCCTTAAAAGCCCAAACGCCACTTGCCACCACAACACAAGATCTTTTGTGTCATAAAACAAACCCAACTTAATACCCCAGATTTCCAAAAGAGCAAAAATCAAAATTTTGCCAGAGGCCATACTTGAACCCAGGCTTCCTAAATACCCCAAAACACACCCAAATCACTTAGGCATTGAAGTAGACAAGTAATTTTGTCAGAACATGAAAAATTAAAGACCATATATTTTTGGGGCGTTACATTATCTACCACAATTCTGAATTCAGGTTTATGAGACCTCACATTACCCACACTTGCCATCGAAGTAGCTTGATCTCTAGAGCCCGAATATGTTTTACCACGGTCTCGGTGTGAATACCTAGCTGAAACTGTCGTTCGAGGATTCGTTTCTTTGGACTTCTTTAATTGGGATTAGAATGACTTACTCATCAGCCTCTTTCTTGCATCTCGGGCCTCAACCATAGCTTTCTCCTTTCTTTATTTAGCTCTTCACCCTTGCAAGCTCTATCGACCAACACCATGAATTCATTCAACTCTAAGATTCCAAAAAAAAAAATCTAATATCCTCGTTCAGCCCATCTTCGAATCTCTTGCACATAATAGCTTTGGTAGACACACATTATTGAGCATACTTATTGAGTCCAACAAATTCACGTTCATGCTCTGTCACAGACATTTTACCTTGCTTCAATTCAAGGAACTCTTTCCTTTTCTGATCGATGAACCGCTGACTTATATATTTCTTTCGGAACTCCTCTAGAAAGAAATCTCATGTCACTCTCTCTTTCAGAACTACAGATATCAGCATCTTCCACCAGCGATATGCTGAGTCCTTCAGTAATGATATAGGACATTTTAAGCATTCTTCGGGCGTGCAAGAAAGTTCGTCAAATACCCGCATAGAATTCTCAAGCCAGAACTCTGCTTTCACGGGATCATCATCTATGTTGGCTCTGAATTCTTCGGCCCCTTATTTTCGAATCTTATCAACCGGGGGTTTAGTCAATCTTACCAGATCAATACCTTGAGGAGCTACGGGGACTGATTGAGGTATAGGAGGGATAGAGGAGGTTGAGCATTAGGATTTTCTCAAACAAATTCAGTATACCATTTATTCATCATATGAGAAAGGCTTCCCAAGCCTCTTTTCCCTGAGTCGAGGTCTCAAGTCTACTTTCTACTGGCGCGGTCCCTTGAGCAGGAGCCGGCGCATTACTTGCAGCATCATTAGCAGCAGCTCGGTCGGGATCCATTTACTATATGAAAACACAGTTTAAAATTATCAGGAGTCATCACACTATCATAATATATTTATGGCATGTATAGCTAGACTCTCGCACACGCTACGATAGTCCGAGAATCAACTTAACCATAGCTCTGATAACACTAAAATGTAACACCCCTTACCCTGTTTCAGCGTCGAACACTGGTAAGGGGTGTTGCATAAGTTATCCTAATTTTGTGCACCCATCTTAACTAAAGTTGTCTTGGTAATTAACATTTGAGGAAATTTTCAAAAAGATATATGTGCTCATGCTTAAAAAAAAGAGACGAAGAAATAGAGAAGAAAAGTTTGCTCAGTCTCCAAAAAGAAAAATGTATGAGCATGAGTTCAAAATAAGTTTAGGGCTATTCCAACGGTTCACTTAAAGAAAAAGGTTGTATTTCGAGAAATCCAAAACAAAGTTAAAGGTTAAGATTTTGAAACCAAAATGTCTCATCTCTTAAAATCCCTACCTTTAACCGAGCCCCATTACAACCTTATAAAAGACCTATTGATTTGATGATTATGTCACCTACATTAGTGGAGAAGAACTACTATGTTCAACATATGAAGATCATAAATAAGCCTTATGATTGTTTGCTTGATTGATAAGAAATTATGTTGAATGAAGAATGTTATCTGTGACTGTGACATACATACAAAACTATGATTCATGTTGGCATATTTTGAAACTTAGTATAAAATTCTAAAAATGTTTGCATATGAATTTCTTGTTAATAAAGGAGATCTATGAACATGAAGTTATTAATGCATGATTATGGGACAAAGATTGATGCTGCTTACACAATTAGCAATTTTGCCTTAGAAAGACCTTTTGTTGTGCACAAACATTACTCGGGACAAGCAATGATTTAAGTTTGGGGGTGTGTAAACTGAAAAATATATAGGATTTTTCCTATGTAATTTATCACCTTTTTACTTAAATTCGTTGTTAAAACTAAGTAATGTTTTAATAATTTAATGAAATATGTGAAAATATGAAATTAGGACATATAAATTATTAAAATGTGATTTTATGCTTTATTATATAGTTTTCATGCATAAAATGGGCCATGTATGATTAAATTAAATAATAAAATATAAAATTATATTTAATTAATTAATTTTAGAATATTTCATTAATAATTTGGGTTTTAATTAAATGTTTATTTTATTGATCGTTATGTCAAAGTCTTAAAAATTTATAAAAAGAATGATCGAGCCTAGAAACTAACTATGACAACGATGGAGGCAAATGCACCTATCGAACAGTAGTATAGCTTAGTGGCAAGACCGGATTGTCGAACCCAAAGGAACTAAAAGTACCAATACTAACTTTATTTCTATTATTTAGCCTAAAATAAAAGTGAATCGATTAATTAATCTAAAATGAACTAACTATTAAGCTAAAGATGCAAAGACAAAGAGAATGAATTGGGTGGAAAGACCAATTGATTAAGACAATACCCGAGGAAGAATCCACCTAGACTTCACTTGTTATTTAACTCTGAACCAGATGATTTATTCACTCGACTTGATCCGTAGGATTCCCTAATTTATATTAATTCCTCTTTCGAGGCTACTAATGTCTAACCCTAGGTTGATTAATTAAAATCTCTTTCTAATTAAAACCCCTAGAAATGCATTAACTCGATCTATGGACTCCCATATTAGGTTTGACCCTAATCCGGCAGATTTTCGTCATCCTATTTCTAAGGTTGCGATCAACTCCGCTTATATGCTAGATCTACTCTTAAACAGGGACTTTTGCTCCACTACTTAAGCACATCAGTACTTGAATCAATATCCTGAAATATCAAAACAAGAATTAAGAACACATAATTAAGAACAAATCAAGTATTTATCATATAGTTCAGAAAACAATAACAAGATCCATCTTAGGTTTCATCCCCCTCAGGTATTTGGGGGTTTAGTTCATAACGATAAAAGAATACATCTAAGAATTAAATATAAAACGAAACATAAGAAAAATCCTAAAACCCCCTGAAGGAATTGAAGAGAAGATCTTCCGTCTTGAGTATAGCTTCGGCTTCTTGAGATGAATCAACTGGCTTTCTTCGAGTAAATCCCACAATTCTGGCCTCTCTGGCTCGGTTCTTCGGCCTAACTAGACGCCTAACTGGACTCTCCTTGAAGGTTGGCCTCTAGGTTGTTTATATAGGCTTTTGGAATGGCTTTCTTTGCCTCTAAGTACCCTAATCCGAATGAAACTCTTCTTTGTCACGACAGGGACACGCCCATGGCACACACCCGTGTGAATCGTGGCCAGGCCGAGTTCGGGTCTGTTAATGAGGTACGACCGTGTGGTCTTGGGCCCATGCCGTGTTGATTTCGTGATATGGCCCATTTACTTTGTTTTAGGCCCGTTTCTCGTTCTTTTCATCCTCCGGTGCTTTCCTAAGTATAAAACATGAAAACAAAGAATTAAGAGCACCAAATTCCACAATTCAAGGCTTAAATCATCCAAAAGTATGCTAAATGTGGGATTAAAATAAGTTTATATTACGGTTTATCAAATACCGCCACACTTAAGCATTTGCTTGTCCTCAAGCAAAATTCTCAACTCACAATTAACATGAACTTCCTTGATTTATAATATTCATCAATAATGTTCCATCATAATTCAAAGATAATTCATACATTGACAATTTAAGTAAAAGGGTCTTAAATATTCAAACAATCAAAGTCATGGTTTTTGTAGCATAAAAACATAGGTGTTTTCCCCTTACCTAAATAATCACCTTTAATTCAAAATCGACAAGAGTTGACATCCTCACTAAAGATTCACTCAAATCACTCAAAGTGTTTAAGGTTTGAAATTAAGCACTCAAAAGTTGAACATGAAAAGTTGATCCCAAAAGCTTGCCTGAAAATCAAATCTCCACCACTGTAAAATGAAATGATATACATATCAATAGGTCTTTAAAAAGGGTTATAATGGGGCTCGGGTTAAAGGTGTGGATAAAGGCTGAATTAGAGGGTTAGAATCGAGATTGAATTGACAATTTACCTAACTAGAGAAATGAATTACTCCTAAATAATTACATCAACTAAAAACTTGTAATACTAATAACATGAGCTTCTTCTCAAGATGTGGAATTTAAACGTATAAGCTCAATTACATAGAGCTGATATTGAATATACTTCGTTTTTTTTAAGAACAAATCAATTCATAATAGAAGATGAATTTAACTACTGAATTAAAGATTATAATTAGGCAACTGATCAAAACAAATCTCGATATAAGGGTGGTCAAGAGGAATGGTGATAACAGATACAGACTGGGTTTTTGGGTTAATATTAGTGGGTTAGTCAATAAAAAGGGTTCAGGATCAAAGGGGTTCACTAGGGGTTAATTGTGAGGATAGGCTTTTAGTAGAGTGAGTGGGCTAAATCCTAAGTGCCTTTATCATCTCAGTATATCAAATCAATTGATGTGGTCTAGACATGTATAATCAAAGCAAGTTCTAGAATAACAGCTCAATGTTGATGTAACACCCCAAACCAGGTCAACACACCACGACCGAATCTGGCATGCCACAGAGTGAAAACGTTTCGAAGAGAGCAAGTTACTGGTGTTATTTTCAGTGAAAACCCTCTGATTGCTTTGTGTTTCGAGGAATTCGATGTACGTATAGTTGAAAAATGTTAAGTTGCTTTGAAATCCCGAAAAGCCTTTTTAAAACTCGTTCGTGATTCATTACTTAAGAAAACGTTTATGTCCACTAAAACCCGAGTGGTTTTTGAATTGGTTAATTCTTTTAAACCGTTTGTACTTGAGCTTTGAAAAAACTTAGATTTGAAAATCATTTAGGTTGGCTTTGTTATCATGAGAAATGTATTACCCGATGGTAAAGTTTAGAAAACTTTGTATTCCAGGTTATTAAAACAAGTCAAGTAATTTACTTAGTCATCTTTGAAATCAAATCTAAAGTAGATAAAATAATCCAAAATAAAAATAACCAATGGCCTTATTTCAAAACCCAAATAAAAACCGAAATTTAAAGTAAAGTACCCAAGTCAAAAGTCCATGTAAAACCGAAGCAAATATCGCATGGCCACCTCGAGTCCACCTGGCTCCTAAATCCGCGATCTACGAATCACCTGAAAAAAAAATAAGGGAGAAGGTGAGCCACCAAGACTCAGTGCATAATCCCCCTCCTGATTATTGCAACATGCTTACACAAATCATAATCAAGCAACATGTCATGCACCCAAACCTAGCCATCCACAACTCCGTTTTCTACCCCGTGTGGTACCAAACCACTGGTGGTGCCAAACCACTAGTGACCCAAAGTCACGAATAATCATATGTGGGGCCAACCTACGTTGTGATACCAAATCACTGGCGACAATCCCGTTTATCAAATGTGGGGCCAACCCAATGTGGTGCTAAGCCACTGGGACGAGTCGCTATGAGGTGCCAAACCTCTGGTGACCCAAAGTCACGAATATTAACTGTGGTACCAAACCACTGGTGGTGCCAAACCACTGGTGACCCAAAGTCACAGATATCAGACCCAAAGTCACAGATATCAATCTTCCCCCTCCTCTCATATCGCCCACATTAATGCAATGCATATACGAATCATTCTATCGTGCATAACCACTAAACATATAGTGAACAAAGCACATGCGATTTCATTAAAATTAAATATCTTAACTCATCATACGAACTTACCCGATATCCTTGCTCATACCCATAAGGGTACCAAATCAGAATCTACACAGTTTCGGCTTTTAACAAAGTTTAGGATATTAACAAGTTTACAACGATTAAGAAGTGTGTAAGTCACACACCTGGTTACTAATGCGATTACTGAATCCCGAAGATCTCGATCTAACGCACTAGATCCCCTTTCCTACATTCGGCCAACACTAAGATCATTAGCAAAGAGGCCATTCGGCTATACTAGCAAATCCTGAAAGGTTAACGCACAACCATCCTTACCTTAACGCTTTTCGAATACTAGCCACAACACGAGATATGCGAGATCGAGCCTTCCCCTACAATCGGCCAAGATTTTTAAACAACATAATGTAATAGCCTTCGACTTTTCAAAAGAATGATAGGAAATTAGATCGACATGAACCCTTACCACTAACTTAAGGAAACCGATTGACAGAGAGAGTAGATGACCACAATCCACTTATTTCAAAATCCCGAAGAACCTAGGAGAACCGATTCCAAAGATGAATGAGAACCAAGACAAATGCCGAAATTTGGCTTTTGTCCCATGTGAGTCGACAGAGAAAAGAAAGTGAGAATAGAGGAGATTCGGTCATGACAGACTTACCTATCCCAAATCGATTAGAGAAGAAATCAAGGGAGATCACTGCTTGATTGATATTCAGCCAAGGTACTTCGATGCAAACGAAAGAACAACAAGGCTTTCGGTTTTTCAACACAATGGAAAGATGGAAAAGATTGAAGAAGAAAAAGGGAATGGGAATGAATGGATTCGGCAAAGGAAGGAAGAAAAGGTTTCGGCACAAGGTGATTGAGAGAAAAGAAAGATGAAGATTGCCGAAAAGAGAAGAGCAAGAAAGTGCCAATGGGGTTTCGGTTTCAAAGGAGAACAAGAGAGAGCTTCAAATGAGGATTCAGCTAGGTGCTTCAAAGGGTATTCGACAAGTGCCAAAAGAGGTTCGGCTTTTGTTTCTAATTGTACATTAAGGGAAGAAATCGACAAGACTAAGGGGGTTTCGGCTTTTGCTCACAACTGAAAGCACTTATGCTAGACTTAGCCGAAAATGTCACTTAGCTTGACTTAGCAATTTCGACACCTCCCCCTCTAGACTCCCAACCGATTACTCCTCCTCAAACAAGAGTTCAAATTCAGCCAACGTCTCAAATTCCTCCTGGCCACTTGTTCAAACAAGTTTGTATTAGTCAAACTCCTAAATTCTCTCTTCTCCACCCGTTCGAATCAATTTGACTTATTCAATAGTTATCCTGTCAGAGTTTGAGCTGAGCACAACTCTTTCCTCTTTGGCGTCAAAAAGAATTATCAGCAAGGGATCTCTACAGCTCGAACCCAAGCTCTCCTTCCCCTGCTTGTGGCGTCACTGCTCAAGGCCCTAAGTGGCGCCTCCTTGCCACTTTACCAGGGTAATTCTTGTGCTAAAGTTTACCACAAAATATTTTTAACCCTTAGCTCCTTCAGCTCCACTGAACCAATGCTTGAAAATAAAATTTTTCCTATAGTTCGGGCCTACCCTTGGCTTATATCTAGACCCTAAAACACCTCAATTAATAACAAAAATCAATCCATACACACGTAACTAGTTCACACATAATAGCCCCTATTTAAGGATGTTACAGTTCTACCCCCCTTAAAAAATAATTTCGGCCTCGAAATTACCTGGTCAAAAGAGTTGAAGGTATTGCTGCCTCATCACATCCTCTAGTTCCCACGTAGCTTCTTCCATACCATGATTCCGCCATAATACCTTCATTAATGGAACTGACTTCTTGCGCAAAACTTTCACATCCCGATCTAGAATCTGCACTAGTCCTCTTCCATGGTCAAATCTGGGCTTACCTCAATTTCCTCTACTGACACCACATGCGATGGATCTGAACGGTAGCGCCTAAGCATGGAAACGTGAAACACATCATGTATCTGACTCAGTTCTGCTGGCAACTCGAGCTGATAAGCTACTGGTCCCACTCGTTTCAACACCTTATACGGGCCAATAAACCTTGGACTTAGCTTGCCTTTCCTTCCAAACCTTAGCACTTTCTTCCATGGCGAGACCTTCAAGAAAACCCTGTCACCCACGGCAAACTCTATATCTCTCCGCTTAAGATCGGCATATGACTTCTGCCTGTCCGAAGCTTCCTTTAGACGAGCCTGAATCAAGTTGACCTTATCCTTCGTTTTCGTAACCAACTCTGGACCCAACATTTGACGCTCGCCCAACTCTGTCCAGCATGTAGGTGTACGACACTTCCTACCATACAACGCCTCATATGGTGCCATCCTAATGCTTGCCTGGTAACTATTGTTGTATGCAAACTCAGCTAACGGTAGAAATTCTTCCCAGCTACCTCTGAAGTCCAGAACACAGCCCCTCAGCATATCTTCCAAGATTTGTATCACCCTTTCTGATTGTCTGTCTGTTTGTGGATGAAATGTCGTACTAAAATCCAACCGCGTACCCAACGCCTAATGCAATGCTTTCCAGAACCTCGACGTGAATCTGGGATCCCTATCCGAGATGATCGATACTGGCACACCGTGCAACCTCACTATCTCTGCCACATACAGCTTAGCTAACTTCTGAAGTGAGTAATCAACCCTTACCGGTATGAAATGAGCTGATTTCATCAAACGGTCCACAATCACCCAGACTGAGTCCTTTTTACTAGGCGTAAGGGGTAGCCCACTGACAAAATCCATAGTGATCCTTTCCCACTTCCACTGTGGAATCTTCACCTGCTGAAGTAAACCCGACGGCAACTGATGCTTAGCTTTGACCTGCTGACACGTCAAACATTTACTCACAAACTCAGTTACTTCCTGTTTCAATCCTGGCCACCAAAACTGCTCTCGCAAATCCCGGTAAATCTTGCTACCTCCAGGATGCATAGCGTAAGGGCTGCTATGTGCGTCCTGAAGAATCCTCTACCTTAACTCGACGTCCTTCAGCATACAAGCTCTCCCTTGAAAACACAACACTCCATCACTGGTTAAGCTGTAACCATCCAAACCACCACTCTGCACTTGCAACCTCCGAGTATTCAAACCCTCATCTACTAACTGTTTCTCTTTAATCTGTTCCACCCAAGTCGGCTTAACCTGCAATTTTGCTAATAAGCTCCCGTCGTCATACAAGCTAAGATGAGCAAACATCGCTATCAGGTCTGACACTACCTTACGGCTCAACGCGTCCGCTACCACGTTAGCCTTGCCCGGATGATACTCAATTGAACAGTCGTAATCCTTCAACAGCTCAATCCATCTGCGCTGTCTCAAATTTAAATCCTTCTGAGTCAAAAGATACTTCAGACTCTTGTGGTCCGTGTAGACTATCAACTACTCTCCGTACAAATAGTGTCTCCATATCTTCAGGGCGAAAACCACTACAGCCAACTCCAAGTCATGTGTCGGATAGTTAACCTCATGCGGTCTAAGCTATCAAGATGCATATGACACTACCTTCCCTTCCTGCATCAGCTAGGCCAGTATGCGATGCATCACAATATACCGTGAATTCCTTTCCGGCCTCAGGCTGAATCAAAACCGGAGCTTCTGTCAGAATCTTCTTTAACTTGTCGAAACTTTCTTGTTGTTTCTCAGACCACACAAATGGAACTCCTTTCCTCAGCAATTTGGTCAACGGTGCTGCGATCAAAGAAAATCCCTCTACAAATCTTCGGTAATACCTCGCCAGACCTAGAAAACTCTGAACTTCTGTCACTGACTTAGGTGGTTTCCAGTCAAACACTGCCTCAATCTTTCGAGGGTCCACTCTAATCCCTTCAGCTGACACCACGTGCCCCAAGAAAGTCACCTCCCTAAGCCAAAACTCGCACTTACTGAACTTGGCGAATAACCGTTTCTCTCTCAAAATCTGCAAAACTACCCAAAATGCGCATCATGATCCTCCTCAGAACTTGAGTACACTAAAATGTCATCTATAAATACCACGACAAACTAGTCCAGATACGGCTGTAACACCCGATTCATCATGTCCATGAATGCTGCCGGTGCGTTAGTCAACCCAAACGGCATTACCAGAAACTCGAAGTGCCCATACCGAGTGCGAAACACTGTCTTATGGATATCAGCCTCTTTCACCTTTAGCTGATGATACCCTGACCTTAAATCAATCTTCGAGAAAACTGATGCACCCTTAAGCTGATCAAACAAGTCATCTATCCTGGGCAACGGGTACTTGTTTTTGATTGTCAACTTATTCAACTGGCGGTAGTCTATGCACATCCGCATTGTACAATCCTTCTTCTTGACAAAGAGCACTGGTGCTCCCAAGGCAAAACACTTGGCCGGATGAAACCCCGTTCCAACAACTCCTGAATCTGAGCCTTCAGCTCCACTAATTCCTTCGGCGCCATCCTATAAGGGGCAATAGACACTGGTGCGGTTCCGGGTAACAAATCGATACCAAATTCAACTCCCCGATCCGGAGGCAAACCCGGGAGTTCCTCTGGAAATACGTCAGCAAATCCCTTCACTGTTCGGACATTCTCTACAGCTGACTCCTTAGCCTCCAAAGCACATACATGAACCATAAACGCCTCACAGCCCTTCCTGACCATCTTCTCAGCTTTCAAAGCAGATACCACGTTGGATAGGTAATCTCTTCTATTACCTATCATTACCACTTCTTCACCCTCCATAGTTTTCAAAACCATGCGCTTAGCCGCGCAATCCAAACTCACTTGGTACTTCACCAGCCAGTCCATCCCAAGAATCAGATCGAACTCCCCAAATGGCAGTTCCATCAGATCAGCCACAAACACTACCCCTTGGAGTTCTAGGGGTACATCCCTATACAACTTATTTACTTCTACAGAGTGACCTAGAGGGCTAATTACTGTTATCTCCCTAAAGTAGTCTCAAAGTCTAGATTCATGGTTTCCACTATGCTACTAGCAACATACGAATGCGTCGAGCCAACATCTATCAAAGCAGTATATGGTAATCCAAAAATTAAGAACGTACCGGTTATGATGTCCGGTGCGTCGCCCTCCTCTCGACGCCTCACTGCATAGACCAGTCCAGGCTGTCTTGCTTCAGTGTTGCCTGCACCTCTGCCCGGTGCTCCACGGCCCCGACCAGAACCATTACCTCCTCTACCAGAACCACGACCCCTCTGCGGTTGTGGTCCCTCATTCCTGAACTGAGCACGGCCCTGACCCTCACACGATGATCCAGTGACCCACACTCGAAACATCCTTTTCCACCAGTCCAACATTCTCCCCAATGAGATTTTCCACGTCGATTACACTGCGCTGGTCCCTGATTAGCAACAACAGGCCTCCCAGACTGATTCGGCCCACCATGCCTAGCCCTATTCTAAGAATTTCCAGCTGATCCAGATGATCCAAAACCTCTCTTATGTCTATTCCTATCCAGATTCTATCTCACAGACTCTTTTTACCCCTTCGGCTACCTTAGCCTTTTCTACCAGCACAGCAAACTCCCGCTCCTGCTGTGGAGCAATCAGCAATCTCAGCTCGTCTCTCAGTCCGTCCTCGAACCTGACACATCGCTCATGCTCCGTCGCCACGATACCTCGAGCATACCGGCTCAACCTTAAAAATTTTGCCTCGTACTCCGATACGGACTTACTCCCCTGAACCAGTCTCAGAAACGCCTTCCGCTGTGCATCAATGTTGCTAGACCCAATATATTTCTTCTGATAAGCCACCTTAAAACAATCCCAAGTGAGATCATCCGCTGCAGCACCATCCCGAACCGTGAGCCACCACTGGTATGATTCATCCCGGAGAAGCGACACTATTCCCTTCAATTTCTCCTCAGCAGTCAGATCCAAGTCGTCCATGATACGCTCCATCGCCTCCAACCAATACTCAGCCGTATTGGGCGCCACACCAGAAACACCTCGGAATACCTCGGCTCTATTGGCTCGAAGTCGCTCAGATACAGATTTCTGAGCTCCCCGCACCTCCACCGGCTCCAGCCACCCTCTCAAGAACCTGCAGCATCGCCTGCGACACTGCGTCATCTCCCGTCTGATCCTGAAACTCAACACCTGCAGCTGGTGGTGGTGGCATCTCATTTTCCGACCCCTGACCAGACCTCACTGGTTCAGACACAGCCATCCAACCTCGACTGCGTCCCCGTGTGTTACGACCACGACCTCGAGTGCTCATGTCTAACGTCTCAACTTATCTAATTTAAAAGTTTTATGCGTCAGTTCTTATTCCACTATTATTAAAGCATAGTTTTATGAATAGTTCTTTAAAGAGTTTTATTTTCGCGAGTTCGCAAAATCCTATAGGCTTTGGTCTCTAGGGTAGTCCACTAACACTATTCAACCATATTATATATCATCCAAATCATTTACAACCAATAGTTAGGGGTACTTACCTGGGCGGATTGGTGCCGGAGACTCGGTGCCATGCTTTCCAAACTATGTATTTTCAACAAAACCTTTTTAAAACCTTATTTTAAAACATTTTGGGCCTCGGGCCCACAGCCGAGCTTTTGAACTTGGCTCTGATGCCAAAAATGTAACACCCCAAACCCGGTCAACACACCACGACCGGATCTGGCATGTCACAGAGTGAAAACGTTTCGAAGAGAGCAAGTTACCGGTGTTATTTTCAGTGAAAACCCTCTGATTGCTTTGTGTTTGGAGGAATTCGATGTACGTATAGTTGAAAAACGTTAAGTTGCTTTGAAATCCCGAAAAGCCTTTTTAAAACTCGTTCGTGATTCATTACTTAAGAAAACGTTTATGTCCACTAAAACCCGAGTGGTTTTTGACTTGGTTAATTCTTTTAAACCGTTTGTACTTGAGCTTTGAAAAAACTTAGATTTGAAAATCATTTAGGTTGGCTTTGTTATCATGAGAAATGTATTACCCGATGGTAAAGTTTAGAAAACTTTGTATTCCAGGTTATTAAAACAAGTCAAGTAATTTACTTAGTCATCTTTGAAATCAAATCTAAAGCAGATAAAATAATCCAAAATAAAAATAACCAATGGCCTTATTTCAAAACCCAAATAAAAACCGAAATTTAAAGTAAAGTGCCCATGTCAAAAGTCCATGTAAAACCGAAGCAAATATCGCATGGCCACCTCGAGTCCACCCGGCTCCTAAATGCGCGATCTACGAATCACCTGAAAAAAAAATAAGGGAGAAGGTGAGTCACCAAGACTCAGTGCATAATCCCCCTCCTAATTATTGCAACATGCTTACACAAATCATAATCAAGCAACATATCATGCACCCAAACCTAGCCATCCACAACTCTGTTTTCTACCCCGTGTGGTACCAAACCACTGGTGGTGCCAAACCACTGGTGACCCAAAGTCACTGATATCAATAATAATGTGGTGCCAAACCACTGGTGACCCAAAGTCACGAATAATCATATGTGGGGCCAACCCACGTTGTGATACCAAAACACTGGCGACAATCCCGTTTATCAAATGTGGGGCCAACCCACTGTGGTGCTAAGCCACTGGGACGAGTCGCTATGAGGTGCCAAACCTCTGGTGACCCAAAGTCACGAATATTAGTTGTGGTACCAAACCACTGGTTGTAACACCCCTAACCCATATCCGTCACCGGACTAGGGTTACGAGGCATTACTGAACCAAACACAAATCAATGCACTTTTAAAAATCACGTAAAACACTATTCATTTGGTAATTCAAAAATAAAGACCGAATAGGCATATAGTAATTATTCATTTATTTCATCTCTATAATCGACATTACATTCAATCATATATCATTTCTGAACATAGGCATCACTTTCGCTTATATAGATTTCTCATTTCATTACCACATACGATTATACCATAAATATAAATATCAAACCAACTCATTTATCCCATAATTGCTCATCACATTCGGCAATGATCACCACGCATATGTCTCAATATCATTTTCATATCAACTTCTTGATATTCAATACCTAACATATCCATAAATAAATAACTTATAACATTTTTCATGAGATCAACTCAATAGTACAATTTTATAACCAAAAGCATACCTAAGCATAGCAAGTCTTCACAATAATCATCTAAAATAAAGTAGTCACATCTCTATATATCTATCTATCATATATATATATATTAATAAGATGCAACCCTAAACTATTAAGTTGTCCATTACGTATCAAAATACATATATATATATGTATATGCTATTTCATATAATGCCTACCACATCTGAACACCAATGAAAATTTATAAGCATGAGCAACCCATATCATCGAAACACAAAAACAAAGTTCAACCAAGATAGATAGCCATTTTCGCATGGCTAAGAATATTTACACGATTACAAATCCTTAGTTCTACTGCTTAGTCTAACCTATACATGCCTTCGATTCAAAACTAAGATTAAGTACCAAAAATGGGGGTGATAGTGTGATTGACTTTTCCGACGATCCTCAGATGCCCGTAGCTTGATAGAAATCTATAAAACAGAACAAGAGCATACACGAAATAAGCTAACTAGCTTAGCAAGTCTTAAGCAAATTTAACGAAAATAATTCAACTTGACACCTAAACTTTCCAAGTCAAATACTTGATATTACATCGAACTTTAACAAATCACACATATGGTGTCACATTATCGAACTTCAATATCATCTTTAACTTGACATTTCTCATTATTCTATCTTTAACAAATAATTCATTAAATCAACTCAAGTTCAAATGATAATTATCCATTCCTTGCCCAATACTCAAATCATATGCACATCATTTTAAATGGAATCATATACAAAAGCATATATATATATATATATATATATATATATACTCATTCACTTTACATCTTATCGCTCCAAAAGTCCAACATGCACGAAATATCAATATGGGTTTCCAAACAACCATTTGAATATACAAACATAATCATATACCACATTTTCGTCCAACATCACACACATATACATATGTATATACATTTATAATTGAACGAATATATTTACTCGATTAAACAACTCACAGGTACTTACCCGTACAGCTCTGTAATTCAATTCATATGAATAATCTTAAGCCTGTCCTTTTTGCCAACATAACTCCACCAGTTTATATGCATAAGCTCGTATTTAGAAATCACCGGCATTTAGTCTGCTAGGCAATAAGCCCGTAACTCTTCACCGGCACAAGGCCTGCTAGGCTTAAAGCCCGATACATTTCACCGGCACTAGGCCTGCTGGGCATTTAGCCTGATACATTTCACCGGCACTAGGCCTGCTAGGCATTTAGCCCGATACTTTCCACCGGCACAAGGCCTGCTAGGCTCAAAGCCCGAATATCAACACATTTAATATTTCAAATACACAATGCTTAATAATGAAATCACAACATCTTATATTTTTTATGCTACTTTCACTTATCGAACCAAACTTACCTATTCACATTGCATTAAACAAAATAGTTTCACTTCAATACCATACACTCATATTCGACTATATCATGTATTTATGCTTTAAATATCCAAAATTCATCATTCACTAAGTTCATAAATAAATTCATTGACATTAGAACGCTTAGGGACTTACCTCGGTTATCGATAGACCGTGCAAATCGGCTGTTCGAGAACCTTCGTCTTTCCCCAATCCAAATCCGTTTTTCTTTGTTCTTGATCTAAACAAATTAAAATTCAGCTCACTCAAGTACGTTTCATTTCAATTTAGTCCCAAAACACATAAATGGGCAAATTACCATTTTACCCCCACTATTTCACAATTTTGTAATTTAGTCCTATTTGCATAAAACTCAAAATACACAAAATTTTACTAATTAACTCAAGGGCCGAATATTCAATAGGGCTATACATGTCCATATTTTCCATTTATTTTGCAAATAAGTCCCTACTAATATTTATTTTTACAAATTAGCCCTAAATACCAAATTTCACCAAAATTCCTAATACAAAACTTGTAATTCCTTAACATATATTTAATCTAAAACCATCAAATACCAAAACCACTTAAACATGTTAATGGCCAAATCCTATATACATACAAATTTCAAAAATTCAAGCATGCGTCGGGTAATATACGAAGCAACGATCACAAAAACATAAAAATTATCAAAAACCGAAAACCAACCATACCTTAATCAAGCTTTCTAATTGCCGAAATTTAAAGCTTTCCCTACCCCTTTTCTTTAGCTAAGAATCAGCCATGAGAAAATGAAGATGATAGTGGCATTATTTTATGTTTTATTTAACATATAATAACATTATTTGTAATATACTAATATAACCTTATTATAATTATTAAACTAACATATATCATAAGGTTAGTGTGGTCCATTGCCGTCCACTACCATGGTTTATGGGCTAATTGTCCCTTTAGGACATCCACTTAAAAAGCCACAATCAAATTGGTACATTTTACTTTAGCATGCAACTTTTACCTTTTACGCGATTTAGTCCTTTTTCTAAATTAAACACACAAACGATAAAATTTTTTACGAAACTTTCACACACATCAATTCACATATAATAAACATAAAATATAATATAAAAAATATTCTCGGACTCAGATTCGTGGTCCCGAAACCACCGTTCCGGTTAGGGTCAAATTTGGTCTGTCACACTGGTGGTGCCAAACCACTGGTGACCCAAAGTCACAGATATCAATCTTCCCCCTCCTCTCATATCGCCCACATTAATGCAATGCATATACGAATCATTCTATCATGCATAACCATTAAACATATAGTGAACAAAGCACATGCATTAAGAAGTGTGTAAGTTACACACCTGATTACTAACGCGATTACTGAATCCTGAAGATCCCGATCTAACGTACTAGATCCTCTTTCCTACATTCGGCCAACACTAAGATCATTAGCAAAGAGGCCATTCGGCTATACTAGCAAATCCCGAAGGGTTAACGCACAACCATCCTTACCTTAACGCTTTTCGAATACTAGGCACAACCCGAGATATGCGAGATCGAGCCTTCCCCTACAATCGGCCAAGATTTTTAAACAACATAATGTAATAGCCTTCGGCTTTTCAAAAGAATGATAGGAAGATTAGATCGACATGAACTCTTACCACTAACTTAAGGAAACCGATTGACAGAGAGACTAGATGACCACGATCCACTTGTTTCAAAATCCTGAAGAACCTAGGAGAACCTATTCCAAAGATGAATGAAAACCAAGACAAATGCCGAAATTCAGCTTTTGTCCCATGTGAGTCGACAGAGAAAAGAAAGTGAGAATAGAGGAGATTCAGTCATGACAGACTTACCTATCCCAAACCGATTAGAGAAGAAATCAAGGGAGATCTCTGCTTGATTGATATTCGGCCAAGGTACTTCAATGCAAACGAAAGAACAACAAGGCTTTCGGCTTTTCAACACAATGGAAAGATGGAAAAGATTGAAGAAGAAAAAGGGAATGGGAATGAATGGATTCGGCAAAGGAAGGAAGAAAAGGTTTCGGCACAAGGTGATTGAGAGAAAAGAAAGATGAAGATTGTCGAAAAGATAAGAGCAAGAAAGTGCCAATGGGGTTTCGGTTTCAAAGGAGAACAAGAGAGAGCTTCAAATGAGGATTCGGCTAGGTGCTTCAAAGGGTATTCGACAAGTGCCAAAAGAGGTTCAGCTTTTGTTTCAAATGGTGCATTAAGGGAAGAAATCGATAAGACTAAGGGGGTTTCGGCTTTTGCTCACAACCGAAAGCACTTATGCTAGACTTAGCCGAAAATGTCACCTAGCTTGACTTAGCAATTTCGGCACCTCCCCCTCTAGACTCCCAACCGATTACTCCTCCTCAAACAATAGTTCAAATTCGGCCAACTGCTGAAATTCCTCCTGGCCACTTGTTTAAACGATTTTGAATTAGTCAAACTCCTAAATTCTCTCTTCTCCACCCGTTCGAATCAATTTGACTTATTCAATAGTTATCCTGTCAGAGTTTGAGCTGAGCACAACTCTTTCCTCTTTGGTGTCAAAAAGAATTATCCGCAAAGGATCTCTGCAGCTCGAACCCAAGCTATCCTTCCCCTGCTTGTGGCGTCACTGCTCAAGGCCCTAAGTGGCGCCTCCTTGCCACTTTACCAGGGTAATTCTTGTGCTAAAGTTTACCACAAAATATTTTTAACCCCTAGCTCCTTCAGCTCCACTGAACCAATGCTTGAAAATAAAATTTTTCCTATAGTTCGGGCCTACCCTTGGCTTATATCTAGACCCTAAAACACCTCAATTAATAACACAAATCAGTCCATACGCACGCAACTAGTTCACACATAATAGCCCCTATTTAAGGATGTTACAGTTGACACACTCGTAATCACAAGGTGAGCACGAAAGGATGTATGCTCTAAAAGGCACAAAATCTCACACAAATTATGGGTTTTTGATGTCAACATTGTAAATTTCAAACTTCAAGGTAATAACTAGATTCAGGTAGACAACCTAACAAATTTTAATTTTAAAATAGACTCGTCATACTTAATTCTCTAGTCCCTTAAAATTTAAATCATCACTGCACAATTATCAATGACTTAATTTGAAATATATCAATGAAAATCATAAATCAGGGGAAATTTCATTCTACTAGTAGAATGATAAAGTTACTTAAAGACAAGATATCATTCAAGGATTTGAGAATAATTCAGTAAGTTAGGTATTTTCTCAAAATAAATATTCACCCCCCACACTTGAGATGTACATTGCCCTCAATGTACAAAGATATTTAATAACAATATAGTGTGAAAATCAAAAGATAGGGAGAAGTGAAACTTCCTGAATTTGGATGGCTTCCTTGAGTTGAGAGTGTCGTGGTGTGGTGGCTGCCGGTAATCTCTGCGCTAGATGAAGAAATTGGGAAGCTCGTGAAGAACTAGCCAGGAAATAATGATAATAATTCAAAATATACTAAATATATATTTAAAGATAAGAAAGATAAAGAGAAAGAAAATAAAAAGTAAAATAAAATTAAAAGAAAAGATTAATGGACCGAAGAGTCCTTTTTGTTAGATGGTTCGTGAGGTGGGTGTGATTTCTAAGGCTGTGGTGGGGTAGATATGGTTGTGTTCGTGGTGATTCCCAAGCAGCCTTTAGAACCTAAATCAAAGAAAACGAAATAGAATAGATTAAACTAAGTAAAATAAACATAACGAAACGAAAAATAAAGGAGAAGGGAAACTAAGAACAAAAGTTAAATGGACTCAAAGGCCCTTTTCCTGTCAAATTAATGAAGCGGCCGGCATGAACTTATGTAGATCGGTTTCACAGAGGGAGATTGTGCTAGGATCCTTTCGCTTCTTCGACATGGATGTGGTTAGATCTAAAGTTAGAGTGAATGAAAAGAAATGAGAATGAAAAATAAGGGAAGTGTGAAGAAAGAAGAAGGGTGTGTCGAGTCACACGGCCTTGTCGCACGGCCGTGTTATGCTTCATTCGTTTCTCCCACGCCTATGTGCAGGTCACCACACTCGTGCTTCTAAAAATAGTGTCGGCCATGGCAGTATCGTCCGGCCGTGGTATTCTGGAGGGGGCCGTGGCTTGAAGATATTTTTCGTCCTGTTTCGTACTATCTCTGCCATGTCAGTACATACTTTTCGTAGTGTCCATACGGCCACGACCGTGTGTAAGGCCGTGTACTATAGAAATTTGCACTTTAGTCAATTTATAATTAGGTACTGAAAAGGAAAAAATAAAAGTAAAAGATAAAAATGTAAAAATTAATGTTGTTAGTGCTCGGGTTGCCTCCTGAGAAGTGCTTGTTTAAAGTCTTAAGCTAAACTTACCTCTCATTCGCATGTTCATGGTGGTTTGAAGAGTTAAAAGTCCTTCCTCATGCTATTAGTCCTATTATCAGTATGTAATTCGAGTCGAGTAGCGTTTACTTTAAAAGTGTTGAATATAGGAATACTTACCTCAACTGTTCCGTATGGGAAAACATTGAGTACCCTAAAAGTGATTTCTTCATTTGTATTAGGGTTAGGAGGAGGTATTCGAGGGTCTGCCTTATCTAACAATACCTGATCTCCGATTTTAAATTCGTTTGTCCCACGGACTAGTGTTGGCTCTGCTTTATGTATTCCTAATTTATCCTTGAAGTATGTCTTCCACTCATCTAGTTCATCGATCTGAAGCCTTCGCTCCTCATGAGTTATTTCCTTGTTGGTATGAGGTCTAGGGTCTAGCTCAATTGGGTAGTTTTGTGGTGCTTCCTGAAAAGAAGGTTTAACCGAGTGGTTATTAATAGAATTTATGTTCTCACCTTGACTACTCGATGTCCTAGCTGAGTTAAGAGTCTAGAGACTGATTGATTCGTCACCTACACAAAGTATGAGTTCACCTGCACTGACATCAATTTTAGTCATGGCAGTTGCTAAAAAGGGTCATCCTAAAATTAAGGGGATACTATTGTCCTCATCCATGTCTAAAACGACAAAGTCTACTGGGAATACGAATTTATCAATTTTCACAAGAACATCTTCAATTATACCCCTAGGAATTATAACAGTTTTATCAGCTAATTGAAAGCTCATCCTAGTTTATTTGGGTTTCCCTGGACCTAGTTGTTTAAACATTTTATAAGGCATAACGTTTATGCTTGCCCTAGATCAGCTAAAGCATTATCAACAGATAAACTACCAATTAAACATGGAATTGTAAAACTCCCTGGATCTTTTAATTTTTGTGGTAGTTTGTTTTGCAATATTGCTGAGCACATTGCGTTCAGTTCCACATACAATTCCCCGTCTATCTTCCGCTTGTTTTTTAACAGCTCTTTTAAGAATTTCCTTGAGTCTGGCATCTGCGAAAGAGCTTCAAAAAACGGTAAGTTAATATGTAATTTCTTTAAAATTTTAAGAAATTTACTGAATTGTTCGTCTGTGTTGTCCTTCTTCATCACATCATGATAAGGTATACGAGGTTGGTACTCTTTAATTACCGGTTTTGGCTTCTTGTGACTTACCTTGACCTTACCGTTCTCTACCGAATTCTCTTGGCTTAATTTAGGCTCATCTAACCCTACACTACCCTGAGTTGTTATAACTTGAAGTTGCTCATTTGGGTTAGTTTTAGTGTTGCTTGGCAATCTACCTTGTGGTTGTTCTGAAATCAGCTTAGCGAGTTGCCCTAATTGGTTCTCGATCCCTTGAATCGATGCTTGTTGATTTTTAAGTGTTGTTTCAGTGTTTTGAAAACATGTTTATAACTCCGTTATAAATTTTGATAACATCTCCTCAAGGTTCGGCTTCTTTTCCTGTGGGTAGGGCTGTTGTTGGAAGTTTGGAGGGGGTTGTTTTCTCTGATTTCCTTGATCACGCCATGAAAAATTGGGGTGGTTCCTACAACCTGGATTATAAGAATTACTATAAGGGTTATTTTAAGATTTAAAATTGTTACCCATATAGTGAACTTGCTCGTTCTCAGCGCTCGGGTTGTAAGGTGGGTATTTTGTATTGCTCATCCCTCCTCTATTCGTATCGCACTACATGATTGGATGTACCTGTAAAGAGCCACATACGCCATCAATCTTTTTATTTAACGGTTCTACCTGGTTTGATAGCATGGTTACTGCGTCGAGGTTGAAAACACTGGCTGCTTTTGTTGGCTTTGTCCTTGTGACTTGCCACTAGTAGTTATTCAGTGACATCTCTTCAATGAATTCTTAGGTAGCCTCAGGTGTTTTGTTATTCAATGTTCTGCCGGCGGCTGAATCGATTAATTGCTTACTTGAAGGGTTCACACCGCTATAAAAAGTTTGGACCTGTAGCCACAAGGGTAATCCATGGTGTGGGCACTTTCTCAATAGATCTTTGTATCTCTCCCATCCATCCTAAAGTGTTTCCAAATCCATTTGCACAAAAGAAGAGATATCATTCCTTAACTTATCCGTTTTAGCCGGCGAAAAATATTTTAATAAAAATTTTTCGGTCATTTGTTCCCATGTAGTAATTGACCCTCGTGGAAGAGAATGCAACCACTGTTTGGCTTTATTTCTCAAATAAAAGGGAAATAACCGAAGATGGATGGCATCATCAGAAACGCCATTTATTTTGAAGGTATCACAGAATTCAAGAAAATTCGCTAAGTGTGTCTTAGGATTCTCATCCTGCAAACCATCAAACTGAACAAACTGTTGTATCATCTGAATAATGTTAGGTTTCAGTTCAAAATTATTTACAGCAATAGTGGGTCTAACAATTCTTGACTCAGTTCCTGTTAAATTAGGTTTAGCATAATCATACATAGTTCGATGAGCATGGTGTTCGGCCGCCTCTGGAGGTAGCGGATTATTCTCAGCTATCTCTTTGGTGGTATTGGTTTCAACTTCTTGCTATTATTCTATGTAATTTAAGCTGCGCCTTATTTCTCTACGATTTCTGTAAACAGTACCTTCAATATCACTTTCGTAAACCATGGGTCCCGTCGGGTTCCTCCTAGTAATAAACCAGAGGTACCTATCAAGAACAAATAAAAGAAGGAAAATCAGTAAAGTTTAAAGCAAAATAAAAATAAAAATAAATAGCAAAAATAAAAATGGCTAAAGTAATAAAAATTGAGCGTTCTTAATATTTTAGTTCCCCGGCAACGGTGCCAAAAACATGATCGTTATGTCAAAGTCTTAAAAATTTATAAAAAGAATGATCGAGCCTAGAAACTAAGTATGACAACGATATAGGCAAGTGCACCTATCGAACAGTAGTATAGCATAGTGGCAAGACTTGATTGTCGAACCCAAAGGAAGTAAAAGTACTAATGCTAACTTTCTTTCTATTATTTAGCCTAAAGTAAAAGTGAATCGATTAATTAATCTAAAATTAACTAACTATTAAGCTAAAGATGCAAAGACAAAGAGAATGAATTGGGGAAATACTTGTGGAAAAACCAATTGATTAAGACAATACCCGAGGAAGAATCCACCTAGACTTCACTTGTTATTTAACTCTGAACCAGACGATTTATTTACTTGAATTGATCCGTAGGATTCCTGAATTTATATTAGTACCTCTTTCGAGGCTACTAACGTCTAACCCTAAGTTGATTAATTGAAATCTCTTTATAATTAAAACCCCTAGAATTGCATTAACTCGATCTATGGACTCCTATATTAGGTTTGACCCTAACCTGGCAGATTTTCGTCATCCTATTTCTAGGGTTTCGATCAACTTCGCTTAATTATGCTAGATCTACTCTTAAACAGGGACTTTTGCTCCACTGCTTAAGCACATCAGTACTTGAATCAATATCCTGAAATATCAAAACAAGAATTAAGAACACATAATTAAGAACAAATCAAGTATTTATCATATTGTTCAGAAAATAATAACAAGATCTGTCTTAGGTTTCATCCCCCTCAGGTATTTGGGGGTTTAGTTCATAACGATAAAAGAATACATCTCAGAAGTAAATATAAAACAAAACATAAGAAAAACCCTAAAACCCGTGAAGGAATTGAAGAGAAGATCTTCCGTCTTGAGTATAGCTCCGACTTCTTGAGATGAATCAACTGGCTTTCTTCGAGTAAATCCCACAATTCTGGCCTCTCTGGCTCGGCTCTTCGGCCTAACTGGATGCCTAACTGGACTCTTCTTAAAGGTTGGCCTCTAGGGTGTTTATATAGGCTTTCGGAATGGCTTTCTTTGCCTCTAAGTACCCTAATCCGAATGAAACTCTTCATTGTCACAACAGGGACACGCCCATGGCACACGCCCGTGTGAATCGTGGCCAGGCCGTGTTCGAGTCCGTTAATGAAGCACGGCCATGTGGTCTTGGGCCCAGGCCGTGTTGATTTCATGATATGGCCCATTTACTCTGTTTTATGCCCGTTTCTCGTTCTTTTCACCCTCCGGTGATTTCCTAAGTATAAAACATGAAAACAAAGAATTAAGAGCACCAAATTCCACAATTCAAGGCTTAAATCATCCAAAAGTATGCTGAATGTGGGATTAAAATATGTTTATATTACTGTTTATCATTTATTCTTTGGTTCTTTAATTTATTGATTTATTTTGGATAGGTCTGATAGCTTTGTTGGATTAAAAAAAGTCCAAATTGAAGACCAAGTCAACCCAATTTCGGTTGCACATGGCTGTCCACATAAACCACTTTTTGGTTCAATTACACAAGGTCTTTGTAATGTTGAAGAAATTAGAGATTTACTCGAAGATTTACATTTGACCGAGTCTTAGTCCTGAGTTGATATGGCATTTAGATTACTTAAAAATCAAGCAATATTAAACCCAAGATCCACTAATCATGGCCGGCCTCTCATTGAAGAAGCTTGAAGAGACTTAAACCTCTTTATCTTTAGCGAACTACTCTCCTCTCTTCACCTATAAATAAGATTTCATTTCACCATCATCCCTTATCCCTCATCCCTCATCCCTCATCATTCTCTCTTTTCTCTCAATTCTCTTTAGCATTTTCCATTCGCCACACCTAGCATCATCTCTTCGTAGAGATTTTAGCAATTAAGCCTCTTAAAGAGCCCTTGGTCAGCCACCTTGGAGAGCCATCAGCAAAGAAGCAAAGCGAAGGAGCGAAGGAGCCTCGTCGATCAGAGTCTTGGGTAATAGCCACTTTGATTTGGGTTTAATATTTCTTTTCTTTGATTTAATATTTAAGCTAGGATGATTGCTTTGATTAAATAATATTTATTTGATTCATGCTTATAATGTTTGCGCCTCAATCGATCATGTTTTCAATTAAAATCAAGTCTGTATTTCGTTCATACGTGATTGAAATGCACTTGAATTAGCTGAGTGATCCTAACCAGACGACGGCTAGTGGACACATAATTGAAATGTGCATGCTCAATTTAGATCCTAACCCGATTAAATTGCAGGTTGCATAACAACTCTAACCAAACTCTGTTATCTGCATAGTTTTTAGATTTGTGTGATTAAATTGTTTCAAACCTAACACGTCCATATTACCTTGCACGAATGCTAAGAAACTCTTAGTAAATAAGGATCAGTCAAATGCATATTTACTAAGTAAAGATTCCGAAAGGACGTAATGTGGTTTCCAAACTCATGAAAGATCTAGTTGCCATGAAATGTTTTTTCGAATGTTATTAAGCATGTTGATAATAAATTGAGTTTAATTAAAGTAATTGTCCTAGTTTATTTATGTTATAATTGTTGCAAATTGTGTTTAATTTTTCTAAAATCTATTTCATTCATATAGTTTGCATATTTAGGATAATTTGCATTGGGGATCATTGCATTTAGTTTAATATATTTAATTTTAATCATCAGTTTTCAATCATATTGTGCTTTTATTTACCAATTTGTTAATATAATTTTACAATTAAGTGATTTAACACGAATACAATCCCTGTGGAGACGATAACTCAATACTTACTTATTTCTTGATAACGACTGTGTACACTTGCACAAACCTACGTGTTACAACTATCATCTTTCTCATTTCTTCTTTCCACAACCGAAATAGCCATTCTTGAAGAAGGGAGCTTCGATTTTTCATTTTGCTACATGCATGATACGTTTTAAATTATGTTTTTAATGATTTCTATGTTTTTGAGATCGTTGCAGCTTAAGCTAGCTAGCTCAAGGACTAATTTGCAAAATTGTTAAAGGTTTAGGGTTTTTCCATTGATGAATGTATATGTATTTTGATGTTTGATGATAGAAAATGTATGGTTGTTGTTAGATAAACGACATTTGTAAAGTGATTTTGGGTAAAATTGTCAATTAGGGATTAAATTGAGAAATGTGAATTTTGTGATAGAAATGTGAAATAAATGAAAAATATGGGCTGCTATGTTAATAAGGGAAATTCAGCTAGTTTGGGTAGGGATCTAATTATATGAATTTGTATTTTTATGAGCTAAGGACTAAATTATAAAGATGTTGAAATATTAGGGGCAAAAGTGTAATTTTTCCATAATGTGATTTATGGGCTAAATTGAATAGATTTATAATTGAATAAGTTAAATTTGATATTATATAGATCAAGAAAAATGAGGTTTGGATTTAGATCGAGGAACAAAGTTTTGGACTAGTCGATCCATTTCGTCGTTTTTGCGATTGAGGTTAGTTCGTATGTTAATAAGCATTAATATAATTGTGTTTTAAATTCTTTATTATTGAATTAATTGTGGATACGACCTTACGGATATATTCGATGAAGATTCGGCAATGTGAAATCCCAGTTGAACATTAGGAATAGATTAGGATACAAATGGCATGTCATTATGGGTTATGTGATTTTGGTGCTGGTCCGTACGTCCTACTGATGGCTGAGTTATCCGGCATGTGTTGCGGATTCTCATCAACTTGTGTGAGCAGCATCGTGTAGCTACATCTTGACCGTCAGCTTGTGTGAGCAGACCCGTTGATAGCTCGAGAGTGAGCATTATATGGGATATGAGATTGAAATAGCTTCGGCTATGTATTTGGCACTTAGGGTGCGAGATTCCCGAGTATCCAATATTATTCGAAATGGTTCAACAGAAGTATCGAAGATATGAAATAGTGAGAAATTGTTACGTATCAGTACAGGTATGTACGGAAACTATATGAACATTGAACTTATGAAAGTTGTGAGTTCATGATTACTTATGTGATTGAGTATATCTTCACATTATGGTTTAATGATTTTTTAGTATATTATGCTCATACTATTTAATTGGTGAATGAATGGTGAGCTTAAATTATTAACTATATGAGCTTACTAAGCTTTATAGCTTACTCTGTTTACTTTTTCGTGTTTTATAGAGATTATCGAAGCTTGCTCAAATTTGGGAGTCGTCAGAGATCTCATCACTCTATCAAGCTATCACTTTGGTACTTTTGAACTTATGTAATTGGTTATATGGCATGTATAGGAGTTTTTTTCATTTTGGTATATATGTTGATAATGGATTTAGCCATTTAGTTTGGCTTGTAAATGATAAGTGCTTGGTTATGTGTATAGCTATCTAAATTGGCTTATTTTGCCATGTTTTATATATATATATATATATATATAGGTGCAAATGACCTTTTCTTATGTGGTTGGTAATGGCTATGTGATGTTTATTATGAATTGGTAATTTGAGTACCATATGGTTGAAATTTGATGTTTTAATATGCATGTGATTTTAGGTAAGAAAGTACTTATATGAACTGAACTAGTTAAGTGATTTGTGAATGTGAATTTGGTATGATTTGAATTGACAAAGTATGATGTTATGAACATTATAGTTTTTGGTATGGAAATAGTATGAATTAGACTTGATTGAGATAGGTTGGAATGCCTATTTATGCCATGTTATATGCCATTTGGTTTGTGTAGGTGGATGAAAGTTTGGGTGAGAAAAATGGCTTGATAAATAGCCTATTTTTGTCTGCACGGGTAGAGACACGGGCGTGTGTCTCAGCTGTGTGTGACACACGGTCATGTTTCCCCTAGTGTTTAATTAGAAATCAAGTCAGTATGCTTCACACGGCCCAGCACATGGGCGTGTGACTTGGCCGTGTGGCATAAGTGAGTATACCCTACAATTTTGGCACAGCCTAGCACATGGCCTGGCACACGGGCGTGTGTGCCCAATTTGAAGGACACACGGGCATGTGTGTTGGCCATGAGACCCAAGTTAGAGAGTTACACAGGGTCAAACATGGGCTGGGACATGGCCATGTAATTCCATTTCGAATGACCACACGGCCTGTGACGCGGACGTGTCTTTGGCCGTGTGAGACACACGAGCATGTGTCCCCTGTATTTTGAAAAATTTTCTAATATTTCCAAAAATTTCTGAGTTATCGGTTTAGTCCTGATCCAATTCTAATGTATGATTTGGGCCTCCTAAGCTCATATTAGGGCCAATGTGATTAATTTTGAATGATTATTATTTAGATATGAAAAATGTATGAGAAATGTATGTTTATTTGTGTAATAAGTTTGGTAATGCTCCGTAACCCTATTTCGATGATGAATATGGGTTAGGGGTGTTACATGTGAAAGTAGGCATCATCCCAAATTTCATCATTAAATGAAAAGGTCAGATTAAAACCACGTTCAGGGATGAATGTCCATTCCTGAATCGATCAATAGAAGTTTGCAGCATCTTTTTGTGAAAAATTTCGTGCCATCGATGTTCGACGATGAACCTAAGGCATTTTCAAATCGAAACCATTTGGGTTGTCTCTGGGGCATCTTTTTGCTTCTCTCAATTTTAAGGAAACAATAGAAAACTAACCAGATAGCCACAAGCAATCAACCAACAAACTAAGCTAGTGATACTAAAAACTGAAATTTCAAGAACAATAAAAAAAATGCTTAAAATAAAAGTAAAATTAAAGAAAGTAAAAGAAACAAGAACAACTGTAAGGAAATAAAAGAGAAGAAAACTTAAACCGATTTGATCGCTAAAGCTAAGTTGATTGATTTTAAAAAGATCTGTGTTCCCAAGCGATAGAAAAAGAAAAACCTTGTAAAAAGAGGGAGAGAACCAAAATAAATGAACAAGAAAAAAAGAATTTGCCAGAAAAATCGAAGAGAATGAAAGTGAGATTGAGAGAATATAGAGAGGGAGAGAGTATTTTAGGGATTTGAAATTTGAGAGATTTGGGGAAAAAATGAGAGGTTTGGGGTGTTTGGAGGCCTAAAACACCTCCAGAACACACGGATCACAATGCCCTAACTGGGAATCGCTTGACCCAACATGGGTATCTCGTTACCCAGGTGTGGGAATCGTGTATCCCTTGTTTTTGGACTCTTCAATTTCTCATTCTATCCAAGGTATTGTGATACCGAAGGTTAGATATCATCATATCACTATATAAAACCAAAATTTGTTAATTTTAAAATTCCAGGGGTATCGTGATACAGGGGTTTGATATTGTGATTCCTAAAAGATTTTTCGCCCCTATTGAAACTGTATGAGAAATCACGATGTTCCCCTATTGGATATCACTATTTCACTAAATGGGACCCTAAAATACTTACAAAATTGTTAAATTCTCTCTTAACTCTAAAAACTCTGACCAACCAAGTTCAAAATCAAACAACATAAACTAAAATCCTAATATAAATTAAAAAATATGTGGAGTCCATGCTCAATAAACCAAATATTTATAATTTTTTTTGTTTAGTTGCCACATGCCGCAAATTAAAAGTTCATTCCGGTATCATATGTAACACCCCCATAGTGATGCTTGTACAGGATTTTGGGCACCACCGCATGTCTCATTCTCTTCAACCCTACGAGTTGATTCATGAATCATCTCTTTATGATGCCTCGTTTCCTCATTCGAATGCCTCGCATCGTTGGTCTCGAACCTACAAACATACACTAATTTAATTATTTCACCTTGTTAGTCACATGATCAGACACTACCTAAACTTCTTGGAAATCTAGCTCACCATTAGGGCACATTTCTTTTACCTTAAGTTAGGGCTTTACAGACCTAAAATTTTCTACCTCTCCACCGACTTCTATTGTCATCTCTCCCTTGCCCATATTTATAGTGGCCTTAGAGGCAACTAGGAACAATCTCCCTAACATAATCAGTATGTCTAAATCCTCCTCAAAGTTAAGAACTATAAAGTCAACTGGTAAAATGAATTGTCAAACTCTTACTAAAACATCCTCCAAGATTCCCTTTGGTTGTACTAGGGACCTATCGACTGGTAGGAGGCTTATCGAAGTTTACCTAAGGTCACCTAGACCTAACCTACGGTAAAAGGACAAAGACATTAAGTTTATACTCGTTTCAAGATCGCAAAGCACCTTGCCAAAATTGGGAATGGTGAAACTACAGGGGTCTTTGAGTTTTGGTAGGACTCTTCTAGACACAACAACACTACACTCGGCATTAAGATCAAATTGCTTTTTCTCTTCCAATCTTTTTTCCCCTAAACATCACTTCTCTAAGGAACTTGGCATATTTGGGCACTTTTCCAGGGACCTCAAGCAATGGGAGGTTGACATTCAAAGCCTTAAACATCTTAAGGAAATCCAGAAACTCTTTTTGTCTCGCTTCTTATCTTCTAGTCTACTCAAAAAGTGCATGAGGGTAGGATTTGGTTGTTGTATTGGAACAGTTTTATCCTCCGATTCAGTTCTTGTGGGCTCGCTCTCGGGTCCTTCCTACTTTTCTACCCCATCTCAACACTAGGAGTGCATGTGCTCTCATCCTTCTCACTCATATCCTTATCCCCACTAATTGGTCGGGTAAATTCCTGAACCACAACCCTAGGTCTAAGGGTAATTACCTTGGAATGTCCTTTTTCTTCCCTCTTCGGGTTTGGCTCAATATTACTATGGATACTAGAGGGTGCATGATTTTGAAATTATTACACGATTTGGTCTAAATGACCATGAATTTGACACACATCGTTTTGCACCACATGCAAGCCTTCTTTTACCTTGCTCACCCTAATCGACATTAGAGGGTCATTATTAAAGGATAGTTTTCTTTCTGGATCTTTGGGTGCCCTAAATAGTAATGGAGGTTGATAAGGTGCATTCGGTCTAGGAGGATTAAGATTTTGAGCGCCCTTATTGGAAGGACCTCCTTGGCTCCCTCCCCACCTAAGGTGAGGATGGTCACGCCACCCGGATTATAGGTGTTGGAGTATGGGTTATATTCACTATTTCCCACATAGTTAACCTCCATTTGGTTGCTCTCATTAGCATTTCCCCACATAGCGCCTGCACCATCATGTCCTACATTAGAATGGGTTAGAATTGGTTGATTATGGACTTGAGCCTTAACAGAACTCATCTCAAATTGATTGAGCCTTTCGAGGACTTATTGATACTTATCCTCGCTATCGACCGCATTCATGGTTGGTTGTTTAGCTCTATATGTGAGCCGCTCAACCGACCACATGTACGAATTTATTGCCATGTCTTCGATAAGTTGGAAAGCTTCGGCGTATGTCTTCGACATGAATGCCCCATGGACGCTCCGTCAAGACTATAGTGTAAATTTCTAGCAAGATCATTATAAAAAACTTGAAATTGTAGCCAATCTGGTATGTCATGATTTGGGCACTTATGTAACATGAGTTTAAAGCGATCCCATGACTCGTATAGTGATTCCCCGTTTTTTGTAAATTTTTTGTGTTTGAGATCATTGTAGCTTAATCTAGCTAGTTCAGGTACTATTTTGTAAAATTGTTAAAGTTTTGAAATGTTTCCGTTGATGATATTTGAAGCTTTTGGTGTTAAATGGTTTGATTGAAAGCTTAAATGTGATATAAGACTAATTTATAAAGTGAATTTTGTTAGTTTTGAGAATAGGGACTAAAATGTAAATATGTCAAATTTAATATGGAATTTCTATAATTATTGTTTCTAGAGGGTTATAGAAGGATGTAATTGAAAATAGATTGAATAACGAAGCTTAAATGTGAAAGATATGATAGTTTCGATTTTAGGGACTAAATTCAATAAATGTGAAACTTTAGGGAAATTGAGAAAATTGAAAGCAAGTTGACATAAACATCGAATAAGATGATCTAAGGTAACTGATAACTTGAAATGAATTACTATTTAGATAATCGAGGAAAAGGGAAAATTACAGACTAGTCCCTAACACTTCTGCTATTGTTGTTTGTACCTAGTAAGTTCATAGGATAATTTTTTTATCTAAATGTAATGTTGTGCTAAAATTGAATATTTCATGCTTATTTAATATACTTTGGGGTTGTATGCAAATTGGAACAAAGGTGAGAAATGACTGAACTGTAAAGAATTGTCCTGATGTGTGTATGAAGCCCAGATGAATGTAGGTTAGGATGCAATTGGCATGCCAGTAGGGTTATTTGCATGCTTGTACAGGATTTGCACTATGGTGCCTACTAATTCGCACATAGGTGCCTATTGCTTTGCACTGTGGTGCCTACTGATTCGTACTTTGATGCCACTATTTAGCACTTCGGTTCCTACTAGTGTGGTATTGTTATATGTTATTATAATTCATCGAACTAATGATTTTTAGAAGGAAATGTATTTTTTGAATCAGTTTAGTGATTGGAAATGAATGTGTTCATATATTTATAAGTGTTTATATGTTTTGACCGAGTAAATGATATATTTCATTTGATAGTTCTGATTAAACGATATTGAATTGAATTGATGGGTTACATGACTGTATATGAAATACTCACCTTATGGTTGTGATATGTTGTGATAGGAAACTTAGTTAAACTTGTTATTTTGATAGATTTAATTATGAAATGAGGTAAGTTACTGTCCTAACACCTATGACCTTACTAGGCATATATAATGCTTATCGTATTATGTTTTCCTGTCCTATAGTTGTCTTTGTGGAACGTGAAGATTGGATCAACTCAGAGCTCACACTATCCAACTTCATTCTCGGTAGACTTTTAATCGTACAACTCGGTTATGTGGCATGTAAATAGGAGCTGAATTGTATATACATATTTTGTAGGATGCAATGTTGAATGGCAACCTTTGAATGTTGTTAACCAAACTTATATGTTGATATTGTTGTGGTTATTTAGTATGGAAACATGGTGTAACAAGATGAATTAATGGTATGTTTGAATGTGACATGAGATGTTCAAATAGGTGATGTTTTGATGGTAAATAAGGCATAGCCATTTGGATGTTATAAGTATGATACATGGAACGGTTTTGATGCCAAACTTATACCTTGTTAGTTTTGGGAATATGTTCAATTATAGGTGGTTATAATTTGGTATTTTGATTGCATATAAGCATATATATATATATATATATATATATATATGGTTATAATCTAAAATAGCATGAGATGGATTTTATCATTTGGGTTGGTTCATGTTGTGTGACAGTGCCATTGAGGCATATTGGTTAGATGCTTAGGACGTCGATTTGTGGTATGTTTTGGTATGATATTGTACATTTTGGACAGGTCTAAAAGTTGTTAGTTGAATATACATGGCCTATTTGGTAGATTGGTTTTGGTAACTTGCACAAAAAGGCACGTTTTTGTACCACACGAGCTGACAGACGACCGTGTGTCACACACAGGCAGGTGACACGGCTGTGTGCTCACTAAAAAATAAAAGTATTCAGAAACACACGATTTTCAATTGTCAAAAGGGCTGGCCACACGCACGTGTAAGTATTGTAAATTTGGTCCTCTAATTTTTCACATGGTCTCAGTCTGTTACATAGCCCGACCATATGACCATGTAACTATTGATTAAATTTGTGCATTTAGGTCCACACGACTTCAGTGAGTTACACGGCCTAGATACACTACTGTGTGACTCCAATTCCATACGATCACCATCTGTAAGACGGCCTAGCCACATGGTCGTGTGACCCTATTTTGAAAATTTTCCCTACTTATTGAAAAATCTTCAATTTATTCCTTATTTTTACCCGGGTCAACTTAATATCTTTCGTAAGCTCGATTGAGACTTGGATTAGTTTGTAAATTATATTATGCATGAATTATGATCTAATTTGATTGCTTAATTGAATATTTAAAGTTGGAAATGTATGTGAATTGCTCTGTTAACTATTGTAGCATCCTATAGCTCGAGTCTAATGACTGGATCGAGTGAGGAGTGTTACATGTAGCATCACCCTCTTTCCAGGTTTAAACCACATAGGCTCATGCAGGATCTCTAACTTCAAATTTCTAGACTACAGAACCAACTTTCTTTCTTCGAGTATTCCTTGTTATCAATCCCCCACGACTATTTCCCTACTTCTAACTGTAGTAGATATATGAATAGCCGTAGGAGCATCAGTAACATTTCTTGGGCACTTATGAGTCAAATGCTCTAGGGACCCACATTAAAAACATACGCCAATCTTTTTCTAGCACTCCCCCATATGTTGTCTTCCGCAAAGTTCATAGTTTGAAAGATTAACATCTCTCTTAGGGCCCTCGATACTGCTCACCGATATAGATGGTTGCCTGACTCGGTATCTCTCTTGGACCTGACATTCTTTGGAGTTAATCTCCAAGAACCTTGAGACTCTCTAACACTTAAACAAGGGTTGTGAACTAATAGTTTTGACTCTCTTTTCAAATGTTTGAGGGGAGGGACTCAACTTTCATATCTAAGTGGCATGGCCTTCTTAATCATCTTTACTCGTTCAATTAGATAGGAAATTTCTTTAAGTTCAAGTGATACTAACTGAACTCAGAGTTCATCACGCAATCCCCAAAGGAATCATTTGCAGCATTTTTCTTTTGTCAGCACTAACTCAAGGGCATATTTGGTAAGCTACAAGAGCTCTTGTTTGTAGTCGACTTCTAGCATACTCCCTTAGTTCAACATCATAAATTCTTTCTTCCAATCTTCCAAATACAATTTACCAACATACTTCTTTTAAAACTCAGACTTGATGAATATACAAGTAGTCTAATTCACTAGCACTTGATGGGTGACAGTTAGCCCTCATTGAATTCTTGGAAATATCCAAGTAATTTGATTCACTTCTTTGGAAGAGATACCATACATGTGGCACATACAGATAGTGAACATTCTAATTGTTGGAGAACTCATTCGATAGATTCCAACCAAATTTCAGCTGAAAAAGGTCCAACACCTTTCAAACATTTGAATTAAGTTGCTCCATACTTTCGCAGTTCTCTTATCGAGGCTTGCCGAGCTGCAGCTACTAGTGCAACTTCAGCTACTCTCTAAAGTACATTCGTTATTATGCAGAGTAGATCCTCATCACCTTAACCATCATAGTGAGAGCTATTGGATCTATTTCTACTTCGAGCATTGACTTGGTCAATACCATGTGTCTCAATACCTACTCTATTTTCAACCTCAATAGAGTGAACACTACTGTTAAATTCTTCTACAATAGCATTTTTCAATTTGCCTAACATTATCAACTATATAACTGAAGAATTCATAGTTAGCATCCAAATCCTGACTTGGACTTAACTTGACCTTGGCATGTACCTCTAGAATCAATTCCAAGATTGATTTAGTCCTAGAATTGGCTAAACCTATAGCTTAGTTACCATTAAATGTAACACTCCATATCTGACCCGGTCGGTAGGTCTAAGATATGGGATGCCACATTTATTGTTGAAGCAACTAGGATCAAATACAATTCAATTTAACTACGAATACATACTAATAATTATATTACTCAATTAAAATATATTATACAATAATTTTCGACTCTTATACAAGCTTATGAAAGCTCTTAAGTTGACTTAGGATCAAATAGGGGCCAAATCATAAAATTGTCAAACTATCAGGTTGACGTCGCTATATCGGGGATTGATCTTGTCGTGATGTTAAGGTCTCGATGTCGCGACGTTATTGTCCTATTATCGAAATGTCTAAATGATACCATTTCTAGAACACCTGTGCAAACAATCCATACTTCAAATCAACCATTTTAGCAAGAGACATGTTTCTAATTACCTCAAATAAGACCATTTCATCATATATTCATTCAAAAACACCTAACTAACAATTTCAACTTAAAATTGAGTCGTCATATACTATATTGCAACATTTCAACCATTTAACCCTTTCAAATACTTAAGCTAAAATTTTATGGTCATTTAATAGTTATAACATTAAACTCACATCACATTACCAATTCGGGACTCAAAATGACCATTTGATACAAAACTGACTCAAAACCTAGGTACATGCCTTATATCAAAAAGTAAAGGAACTATACAAACTTTGTTGAGTCGAGAGCTGTGGTTTGGATGCTAAATCAATCCTCAAGACTTTGAAATTCCCTAATACCTGCGCACAAAATAACAAATCATATGTTGAGTGATAAAGCTCAATGGTTCTTTCATGATTCAAGTCATATAAAATAACACGGTAACAATATAAATATATGCTATTGCAAGATCACATTCCAACTATATCACATCATGTGTTTCAATTTCATACGAGGCCATCAAATATATTATGTTATCAACCTATTACCAACCATACTTATATTTCCATCTCAAGTGTCACAAATTAATCATATTAGTATAACATATCAAACCTTTACTTTCTATTAGCATTACATTCAATTTCATTTCAATTCAAGCCATTTAACATATCATATTCCCGTTTCCTTATAGAATCTATTTATTCTCTATATTTTCATATTGACCCTCTAGGCTTGTATAAACTAGTTTGCATGGTCTTTCAAATGCTATCGTGAAACACATTGCACATATATGTACCTGTAATACCATTCTGTATTATCAAATCATTGCAAACATCAGTTAACCAATACACATTTTATATCTCAATTTCAAAATTCAATTCAACGTTTCAACCAATGCAATCTTAAAAAAATGGACTCAGACAGATGAGTGAACCACACCACACCAAGATAGCTCATTTGAGCATAAACTACACCACACCAAGGCACTGAAGTTCAAACCACGTAGGCATCAAATGTATATACATATTCAAATGCATTACTCCTCCACACCAAGGACTACATAGAAACAATGAGTACTCAGTGATCTGTAGTAGATGCTAGATCTTGAAATAATTTATCATAATCTCCATATCATCAACTATCCCATACATAAGCATGCATATGACCTATTGGCATGCCAACTGTATCCTAGCCTTTTACTAAGTGCACAATGGCATCAACTATGCATATATCATAATCTCATATCATTTAATTTCACCATCAATTCATATATATATATATATATTCAATATCATATAGCATAGTTCATACCACATATTATATATAAATAATATCACACTCTTTTATACTATATTCAATTTAGTCCAAATTTCCAATATTCAATATTATCAACACGATTCAATTCATATAACTTATTATTATCAAATTCATATCATCACATATTAAACATTATTTTTCCATACCAATTATATCATCAATTCATAATATAAGACATTTATAAATTTATATCTTACTTATTTCTATTTTATTCAATTCAGTCCAGTTTCCCACTAATCAACATAATTCACTATGAATCAATTCATGCGACAATTATATACTTACCTCGATAATTAATCATGCAATTAACATGAATATGCATACAAATGTAAGGATCTCGAATCATAAAAGTACAAATCGGATACTTTAATCACTCATTGATGACTCTCACTTTTCTTTTCCCTATTGATGGCCCGACGTCGCCGTTCGCTACAATAGATAATTCAATGAATAAAATAATATCATATTTCATTCAATCTACTTCCAAATACAAAGCCACTTTTGATATTTAACTTCGGATCAAAATTCGATTTCACATTCTTTCATTAGGGACCCTATACTTTCTATTCCTAGCATAATTTCATTAAAGGTTTTCAATTTGTTCAATTTGGTCCCTAATGTTACAAAGTTAACAAACAAGCTTTGTTAGCTTTACAATTTAGTCTTTAACATGACCTAACCTATATATCTATCAAATTCAAGCCTAATTAATCAATTTCTCAATAATGAGAACTTGTTAAAAACTTAATAATTGAACAGATTGATACATGGACTAACTAAAGTTTATTATACATGTAGCATCATTCACAATAGTGAAATTCATAGCCCAAGACATGGGTAAATAATAACCTCTCATTAGTATTACATGATAGATGAAAAGTAAATGTGGCCATGGGTCGTTTGTCTTTGTGATGAATGACTGAATTACTATTTGATAGTAATTGACTTTTCATGAATGAAGATGTAATGATTACCATTAGATAAAATATGATCATATTGGGAGGACGAATTTATCCAAAATAGATTAAGGATATTCTATGAGGGTAACACACTTATGACAAGATCATCGGATGTGTAACATCTAGGATTTAGGGCTCTGCATTTATCTTGTTTCTGTGTGTTTGGTATGCTCTGCATGTTGTTTGTGTGTGTTTGGAGTCTTCGGGAAGGCCTGGGGTTAAGCCGGAACCTTGGCCAAAATTTTAATTTTGGGCACTTTAGGAGGGGAGCTGGTTTGGGGCAGGACTTAAGGTTTATGGTTGGTGCTTGTTGACACAAGAATTAAGATGGTAAAGTGGTAAGGAGGCGCAACTTAAGGATCAGGTAAGAGACGCCTCAGGGGAAGCAGAGGGGAGCAGGTTCGATTCATGTTGCCAGCAGTGTGGCTTTTATTTTTGCTCATGCGTCAGAGGGATAGATGTTGGAATCGGTTGGGAAGGAAGAGTGGAGGAGATTTGGTCAAACTTTTTGAATGGTTGGACAAGAGTAAAAAGGGGGATTTGAAACATTCAAATTATTTTGAGTGTTTCAAACCATTTCGAATGGGTGGGCAAGAGTGTTTTAAGGAGAAAGTTGAGGGTTTGAGGTGGTGTAGGGTGTTAGCCGAATTTTTGAAGGGGTGCTTGGTGAGTTAGACATTTAGTTTAGGGGGTGTTAGTGCCAAAAATTTTAAAGGGTTAGCTTTAGGTAGTGAGCTCTCTTTTCGGCATTTGAGTGTGTTGCATTTTGGGCAATTTTGGTTCTTTTCTTGGTGTAGCTAAAAGTCCCTAGGAGCCTTATTCATTCTTCTTTAGCCTAAACCGAAACTAATCCTCTCTCTTTTCCATTTTAGCAACTTGAGTTTTTCCCTCACCATCGAAGCCGAAACAAGTCTCTCATCTTGCTCTTGTCGAAAAGTGTTCAACTCCTTGGCGGAACCTTCTACTCACTACCATTGCATCTGAGCATTTCTTCTTCACTTAAAGCCAAACCTCAACCCTCCCTCTCTTCTTCTCCTTATTCTTCTTTGGTTCACATTTTCGGTTCGTCTTTTGATCACCTTGAACCGAAATCATCTGTAGGCCCCTATCTTAATATTCATCTTCTGAAACTAGAAGCCGAAATCCACTTTCTCTTCTTCCTCTAGGTTTGTTTCTCATTTGTTTTCTTTTCCCTCTTTTGGCCGAATCTCTTTGGGGTATGCACCTTGTTGATTTACTGTTATTTCATAAGGCTGTCGTCACTTCTTCTCTATATCTCCTCAATCGGATTCTTCTTAGTAGTGTAAGTGTTCTTTTCTTCTCTATTGTTTCTCTCTTCTCTTTTAGTTGCCGAATCAAAGGCATTAATCCTGTTCTGTGGGTCTTGGCCGATTATAGAGAGGGTTTGGTTTCTTTTTTCTCTAGCTTTTGGCTAGTGTTTGGAGGGTCTTTGGGATCAATTGGATTCGGTCAATCAGGGGACATCAGGTGGTCTATTAATTCAAGCGTAGAAACCTCTAGGTTCTGTCAATTTCGGTAAGGACTTCTTTGTTCAGAGCAGTTATTATTCGCTATTATCTTATTCAACGGCTTAACTCGGTCTTCTGACCAAGATCATTTTATGGAATCGAATACCAATCAGGCAAAGGAAGGGGTTGGACCCATAAACCCAGCCCCTAAGTTTAAGAGACGTGCGGTGTCTGCTGTTCGAGATTGGCCACCGGGTTGTGGACCGGCTTCAGAACAGAGTAGGAGGCAGATAGCAGCCGTTTCTGCTATCGATAGTGTCGACGTAGAAAGTATTGTTTTGCGTGTTATCAGGTGTGTAAAATCTCATACACTTTATTTTAATCCTAATATTAATTGTATGGGCTGAAAAGCCGGAAAAGACTGTGATGACAGTCGTGATACCCTTGTAGGTGAGGCTAGGAATGCCAGGTACGTGATTATAGTATCATTCTTGTAACACCACAAACCCGGCCCATACGTTTCGATCAGATCTGGTATGCTATGGGTTGAACGTTAAAATCTTTTGCTAAGTTGGTTTTAGAAAATCATAAGTTATTAGGCAATATTTGAATAAATAAGTGACATTTGAAAAGAAGCCTTGTATTATTATTATTTGGTGTAAATAAACCCCTGACATAAATTCATAAGTTGCAAATATTAAAAAAACTACTTAGGCAAATATAAACTATGGGGCCTTATTACCTAAATATTCCCAAAACAAAACTTAAAGGAAAACTGAAAATAATCTATAGAAATAGAAACTTGATGGCCCCTCGAGTCCGTCCCGGCTCCCATGTCCACGATCTACTGCTCATCTAAAAAAGTTAGGAAAAACATAATAGGGTGAGTCACCAAGACTTAGTGCGTAAATCCCGAAAACACATAAAAGGCTTGGGCCCACAAACACATTATGAGCCCTGGCCCATACACAATGGCAACAATCATAATCACATGACAGATAATAAATGATGCAAAGCCCAACCCATCCTAGAATTCCATCCTCTACACACCAACCCGTACCAACCATAACACCTTGGGGATTTCTACAATCAACCCTCCATCAGCTACACACCAAAACGACAGCCGTACTACCTATTCCTATCAATCAGGAACTTTAACGTGGGTTTTCTACCACCGATCACCAAGTGACCTAACATTTCATTTCGTGGGTTTTCTACCACCGATCACCATGTGATCTAACATTTCATTAGGTGGGTTTTCTACCACCGATCACCATGTGATCTAACATTTCATTAGGTGGGTTTTCTACCACCGGTCACCATGTGATCTAACATTTCATTAGGTGGGTTTTCTACCACCGATCACCATGTGACCAATCATGCTCTTCCCCTTTTTATATCAAACCCATCCCATGCATACATTCATGCAAAATCAAACAATATACTACCTAAGAGATTCCAGTCTTTCACATACATCGATACGCATAGAGAAGTTTCTATGGCATATACCTGGCATCCTTTGCCTACCCTTTCTGGGTATCGCGACTGTTTACACAGCCCATTTTCCGGCTTTTAGCCCATAACATAACATATATATATCCATACAGATTATTAGTGTGCTAGAGATCTACACACGACTGTTCATACAGCCTCATTTTCTGGCTTTTCAGCCCCTAACAGGTATAATACAAAATAAAACTTATGTGATAAGGATCTACACACTTGATTACCGATATAACAAGACCCTCTAAGTCAACGCTATCCGTAGCCAACACCACCGCTATCTGTCTTGAAATCCCGAAAAGAGATATGAGATTCAGGGACTAGTGTTTCCGGCTTTTAGATCTAAGAAATCTACTTACTAGAGAAGATTCGGCTACTCCTAGAGGATTCTGGCTTTTTTGCGAAAATCAGGAAGAGAAGATGATTCGAAGAAATCTATAGAGATTCGGCTTTTAGAAGAAAGAAGAGAATAGTGGAGTTTTTGGCTTTTAGAAGAAAGAAGAGAGTAATGGAGTTTTCGGCTTTTAGAAGAAAGAAGAGAATAATGGAGTTTTCGACTTTTAGAAGAAAGAAGAGAATAATGGAGTTTTCGGCTTTTAGGAGAAAGAAGAGAAAAGAATAATGGGGTTTTCAGCTTTTAGAATAAAGAAGAGAAAGAAAAGGTGGAAACCCTAAATGTCGCAAAATAAAGAAGATAACCCTCCCTGTTTATAGAAATTTCGACTAACTCCTAGCCTTGTAGATAGCTCATATCTTTTCTCCTTTTATCTTCCATATTATCAACTATAATATCTACATTATCTTATTCATATAAATCCTCCTATTTTTGAGCCTTGTTGCCATCCACTCCACCTAACCCAAATGCCAAAAATTAGCTAACTTAAACTAAAAGAATTGGGCTCCATGAAACTTAAATTTGGGCCTTTTATTACCTTGTGTGGCGTCACCTCCTTGCTCCCTAAGTGGCGCCACTGACCACTGGGCCACAAGCCCATTTTGATGTTTTAAACACAGATACTACCTTTTAAATCCTATAATGCCCAAACAGATAATTTTAACCAAGGCCTCTGCCTAAGCCTGAGCCCAATTTGGACCCCTAACACTTAAATTAACTCACTACACATGTTCACCCATTAAACGCATAGGCCCAAAAATTCAGGATGTTACAATTCTTGCGTGTATCGATGTATGTGGTAATCTACTACCTTGTTGATAGCATTGCATTCATTATGACATGTATGTTATGCATGGGTTATGGATATAATGTATAAAGGGAAGTGCTTGATTATTTGGTCACACAGTGAACGGTGGCCAAGCCACGTTATATTATTGGGTCACACAGTGATCGGTGGCTAAGCCACGTTATATTATTTTGGTCACCTAGTGATCGGCATTATGACTGACAGCATTACTGTCAAAGTGGCGTGTAGCGGATGGAGGGTTGATTGTAGAAATTCCCACGGTGTAATTGGCTGTTACGGGTTGGCGTGTAGAGGATGGATAAACTAGGTTTGGGTTGGGACATGATGCATTCATTTATTTTTTATGTCATCTTGAGTGGGCTAGGGCCCGATATGCGATTGTGGGCCTCGAGTCGTTTATGAGTTAGAGGGGATTTACACACTGAGTCTCGGTGACTCACCCCTTTGCTTAACCTTTCAAGTAATCAGCAGTTCGTGGATATGGGAGCCGAGGGGGACTCGTGAAGGCCATAAAGACTTTATTCTTCGTAAATTGTTCCTGCTTTACTTAAATTTTAATTGGGGATTTTTGATGTGTAATAAGGCCTTCCTAAATTAATATTTTATTTTATTTTATTTATACATCGGTTATTTAGAAAAACAACACTATGCTACTTAAACACGAAATACAAAATGGGGTTTTTTAAATACGAGTAATTCAAAAAATACGTTTTTTTCAAGTATCACTAAACTTATCGAATATTCGATTAATACGAATTGGAATTTTCTTAATCTAACAAATCACTGTTTCCAAGACATCGTCTTAATCGAAAAGTTTTCAAATCTACGATTTTTCCCAAATTAAACAAAATTTCGTTTTTACTTCACCCTGTAACACACCCGATCTGGTCGTAACGTTTAGGCCGAGTTTGGGGTGTTACAGGATGAGCACTGATCAAATAGCGTTCATAATGGTATGTAATCAGGGGAGAGCTCAGTCACGATACTATAGTGGAATGACTTTGTGACTAAATGAGTTTATAATTAATAGGTGAAAATTTAAAATTATAAATCATTTGAGCCCTAATAAAATATGTGCAATAAGACCCTTTGTTAGCTCGTTGAAACTAGAAATGAATTGCATGTTGAATCAACTGAACAAAAATAGATAGAAATGATGAAGTTCAAGAAATGGGTTACATTCGAAAATGAATGTGGTTTCTCACTAATTATGGAAACAATCTGAGATTTAATTCAAGTTTTTCAAATTACTATTTAATTAATTGAAGTTTGAAAATGAATTTAAATTAATTGGTCTTTTTTAATTTTTTGACTGTAGAAATTAAATATATTTCCTAATAGATTCTTTTCAGGTAAAGTTGTCACAATTTTAACAGTATTAAAATTGGGTTGAGAAAATTATTTAATTAGAAATTTTAATCAATTTAATAAATAATATGTAACATAAATTTTAGCATAATAGGAATGCGAGATTATTTCAAGATGAGTAATTAGTATAGTGGTTAAAATAAAAATGAGGAAGCATGGAAATTAGATTGAGGTCCCAAGTTAGATTCTCTTTTATTGCAAATAATTTAATTTTGCAAAAATCCCTCTTTTTCCTTTATGTGTGACGTCCATACCTTGTAAAACTTAGGTATAAATATCACTTTTAATTAATTTGATCAACTTTTAATTGATTTTTACTCCACCCTAGCCACCCCCTCTTTCTCTCCTCTATTTTCTTCAATTTTTTCTTTCTTTTCCTCTTATTGTCGCCGCCCAAACCACCTAGAACCACATTCTTCTTTCTCTTTTATTTTTCCAAAGTTCTTACACCATTCCCCTCTCCCTCTTGCTTCCATTTTTCTTATTTTTCTAGCCATACTTCTGAAATCTTTGACCTCCAAGAACAATCCCCATTGCTGCCCAAGAAGTGTCATTGTCACCCCTTTCTTCTAGCTTGTGTAAGCGTCTATTTTCTTTAATTTTATTGATAAATATTTCAATGGAATACCCCAATTTCTATATCTATAATTGGGGTAAATTTTAATAATTTTATGGGTATTTTTCCAACCTTGAAAAGTGATTTCAATTGGCTTTTTAAACCAGCTCCGATTTACCACTGTTAGTGTTGGTCCGCCGCGCCTAGAGGCACCAAAAGGGGGTGATTTAGGAACCTATTTAAAAAAGTATAATGGTCTTAGGAACCTCTACTTAAAAGCCTTGAATCATGTGTGATTTAGGAAAATTCAATCTTAATCATTCGACAAATCGGATCTGACAATTCAGGAAGCGTAAATGTGGTTGATTGTGGGATAGTGCGTAGTTTCGACTTAATTGTTGGGGAACTTGATAATGGATTGGATTAAAGAATTTTTTTTATTATATAGATACTGATTTTTTAGTATTTAATGGTGTTAGGTGCCGGCCCAAATGCCCCAAACCGACAATGAAGCCTTTTGACGTCCGCGCGTATGTTTTGAATCAAAGTAGTGTAAGAAACCTAGTTAATTTAGATTCGAAAAAATCATTATAGTTATGTTGTTTGATTTCAACCCATAAGGTGTGGTTTAGGGTTGGTTAAGCAATGTATTAATTTAATAAAATATTAATTGTTAATTTAGGCTTGATTTAAGGTCTTAAGGAGAAACTACGGGTTTCACTAGTGTGCTGCAGAAATATGAAAAATAAGGTGCGGATCTTAACTTGTTAACTTGAATGTTTTAATAATATTTTATATGATCCAAATGTGGAATAATATTTCTAGTCGGGCTTCATTAATTGACTAAGTGAATATGTTAAAATGGCTAAATCAGGTATGTTACTAGCTTTAACTAAATGGCATGTTTGCAAAATTGTTTTGGTTGACTGAATGGTTGATTGTCTGCTACTGGTATGAAATACTTCTTGATGTATTGCGTGATTAATTGTATGTATAGCATTTATTACTTTAAAAATAAATATTGAATACCCGAAATCTTGTTGGGTAAAATGTTATGAAATGTATTGAATGAAAAACTACTATAGCACTGTAAATATTTTCCTAAAGTGTTATTGAATGATAGTATGATAAAATGTCACCAAATTGATAGTGAAATTGAACACTTGATATGTGAACGTTATAATGATTGCATATAAACTATGCTACTGAAAGAATACGTATGAAATGTGCCTTTGATTGAAATATTGTATGACATATCGCATGTGCATGAGGTGGGGTGGGATGGCGTAGTTGATGAAAGCGTTTCTTGGAGTATTGGCGGCATATTAAGTCTGCATTTGTATGTAGTCAGTGTACTGCACTAAGAGTATTGTGGAGGCTGGTGATTTTATCATATTATATGTTAAATGACAAAATACCTGCATTATGTTCATATGGTGGTTGAACCACATCGAGGTTTGCTCGTACGATTTGGAGTTTGGCAGATGAGTTTTGGGGAACTCGTGGTATGTAGTGGATGGTCAGGGTAGAAATTCATTTTTTGCATTATGGTATGTGCATGACTCATTCTAATGTTGATATGGTTGCTATAATTGTGTTACATGAATGTTTTAAGTGATTAATCTTAAACAAAAGTTGAATGTAGCTATTGATTAAACTCACACTGAGCTAGTTAGGTCACCCCATTAATTCAAACCTCTCAAGTAATGAATGAGACTAGGATTGAATTTGGCATGCGGATGTATGTAGAACTTCAGAATAAGATTCTATTTAATTTTATTTTAGTTATAGTTCCTTAAATTTATATGGTTTTTGCATTGTAAGGCTATTTGAACTGTGGCATGGGGTTTTTTTGGGGGGGTTTACCATGCATGCATAATTTACATACTTTAATTTGATTTATAAGTATATTTTGAAATTAGACTGAGCATGTTACTTGGCTTAATAACTAATTGGTTCTTTAATCGATTTTCCGCTGCAAATAAACTTAATAGGAATTTTTCAAAAGTAATGACGAGCAATGTGTTTTTTTTTAAACGACGCCAATGTTATTAACTTGACTTATTAAATGAATGTTTTCCCAAAATAAAAAAGCTAACAACAGCTTTATTTAAAAGAAAGCTTATTTCAGGTTTTCAACTAATAATAGGGTAGATTCGTAGTTTAGGTGTCCAACGTGACCTTCATGATTTAACCATAACGTCTAGGCTGGGTTTTGGATGTTATATTTATTGGTATTAGAGCCAAAGTTCAAAACCTCGGACTGAATTTTTTTAATTCTTTTCAAAAACAGGTCTGCATGCATGCATTTATAAAAAAGGAATTTTTGGGAAAAACAAGCCATCGTATTTTGAAAATTATTTCTTCCAAGAAACGATGAAGTCCGAAGGTCCAATGCCATGCCCATAGAAACAATATTGAAACTTTAGAAAGACACTAGAGATTATTGCATAAAACTTATAAATGAAAGAACTTAGTTAAAAGTGCGATAAAAGATTAAATGAAAATACTTCAAATATTCTTACTTGTAAATTGTAGATTCCATAAAACAATGAAATGAATACCCATGGAATGATAACTCGTGGTAAGCGGGGCCGTAGAGGGCAAACTCCAATGATTCGGTTGAGTCGTCTGCGTTACAAAAGGTCGTTTAGAATGCTGAGCCCAATGAGGCCATTAGTGAACCCAATGAGCCCAATGAGGGTGGAAATAGAGGTAATAGGAATTATGATGATAATGAATATGATGAGGATGATCCAGTAACACAGGCTTTGTTAAGGGCTTTGAATCGGGTTGTTGGGGCCCTGATTGGTGGTGTTAGTTGTGGGACGATTGCTGAGAGGCTCCGTTCAGGTGGGGCAAAGTAGTTCAGGGGTATTACTGGAACTACTCCTAGAGTGACTGAGTACTGGGTGGAGACCACTGAACATATATTGGATGATTTAGACTGCACTCATGAGCAAAAAACTGAAGGGTGTTGTATCCTTTTTGAGGGATGAGGCATATAGGTTATGGCAATCATTGGTTAGGGTTACGTTTCTAGAGCGTATAGATTGAGCCTATTTCAGGATGCCTTTCACGGTAAGTTTGTGGATCCTCGCTATGTGGAGGCTCATCTGTCAGAATTTATAGAGTTGAAACAGGGCGATATAATAATTTCTAAGTATGAGGTAGAAGTTTTTAGGTTGAGCCACTATGCACCTAGTTTGGTGGCATTTGAGAAAGAAAAAAGTTTTCATTTTCAAGAAGGTCTAAGGTATGACCTTAAGGTTTAGGTAGCTCCATATCAGGAGAGTGTGTTTGAGGCTTTGGTTGAGAAGACTGAAATTAGTGAGGAGATTAAATGCGTGGAGTGCAAGAAAAAGGGGAAATAGAAAGGTCAACCTAAGAGAGAAGTGGGTTTTGCTCGCCTAAATCCGCGTCCTATTAAGCAGGTCAGAGAGGCTAGGCTGCCTTAGAATTGGGAAGCAGTGGGCCCTAGAGAATGGCAGAATCAGGTATGTCAAAATTGTGAGAGGCACCATCCGGCCGAGAGTTGGAGAAGAATGGGTGTTTGTTTGACTTGTGGCTCGATAGAGCACAAGATTAAGGATTGTCCTTGCCGAAATGATCAAATGCAAGCACTGATTCAAAATTAGGGCCTAGTTAGGGGTCAAAATCATAGAGCTAATCAGGGTGCTCAAAGGGGTCGTAATCAGAACAGAAATGGTAATGGTAATCAAGGACAGAGAGCACCGACTCAGGGTGTAACAGCCCGGTTTAGACCCTAGTTGGAATAGTGGTTTTGAGACCAAAAATTTGAGGTTGGAAAAATATTTAATATTATTTTTGGTGTTTACAATATGTGATTGAGCATGTGTGAAAATTTTATTGATTGTGTGCTTAATTTGCAAAAAGGACTTAATTGCATAAAATGCAAAAGTTGTGTACTGATTGTTAAAGTGCTTAAATGGCATGGCTTATTAAACCAAAGGTCCTTATGTTGTTATTAAACCATTGAATGCTTTAAATGACAAGAATGGACATAGTCAGTGGAAATTTAAATGAAATAATAAAAGGGAAAAATGGTAAAAAGCCTATTGATGTGTATTAAATAAAACAAATGGATGAAATAATGCTCATCTTTAATGTTCTTCATTGAAAGTAGAAAAGAAAAAGGGGGAGAAAAGCACTGTGTGTGCGAAATAAAGAAAGTATCGACTAATTTGATTGGCACTGTGTGTGCGACACCGAGCTAAATTTGGTTTAAAGTAAAGGCACTAAATGTGCGATGATATTTAAGCTTTGGCTATGAAATTGGCACTAAGTGTGTGATTGAATCGAAGGATAAATGAAGATTGATCGAAATGCGTATCAAGCATTGATTAGCAAAATTTGTCGTTAACTAAATGTTGGCTAAGGTATGTATGGAACCTATGTGGTTGATGAATTTGAAAATAGATGAGTGGATAGTGATGTGAGTATTGGATATGGATGAGATTGTGCATTCTTGTAAATTAATCTATGTGATGGTTTATTTTGTGTATTGATTTGAATCATTGAATTAAATGTCTTATATTACGACCTTACTAAGCTATAAAGCTTACTGTGTGAAGTGTTTCTCTGTTTTACAGTGTATTTAATGCTAGCTCAGATCCGGGGATCGTTAGCGACTCAATCACACTATCGGCTATATATTTTGGTATTTTTGGAAAGATGTATATATTTGAATATGACATGAATTGGCTAGTGATTATGGCATGTTTTGAAGTGTATAAACTTAGCCATGTGAGTTGGCTTGGTAGTTTGGTGTTTGGTATATGTTTTAATCATATGAAAGAATAACTTATATGTGTATGGGTATGTTCTATGTGAGTGACCATTATGGTATAAATTAGCATAATGGAAATAGTATGTTTCATGATAGATTTGGTTGGATTAAATGATGAGTAGATTATGTGATTTGGAATGAGAAATTGATATTTTAGATGGACATGTTTGAGTTGAAATTGAGTAAGGAAATAAATGGTGCAGTGGATGATTAATTGATACATATATTGGTATGTTTGGATTGCCATTTGAGGTATAAATGCATATGAATTGATGCTTGTAGGTGATTTCAAAGTGTGGATGGCAAATTGGCCTTGCAAATGGCCTATAATTGCCCACATGGTTGAGCACAGGGGTGTGTGGCTCGACTTTGTCTTTCGAGTTTGCAAAATTGAAACAAGTCAGGCTCGCACAAGAGCTAGACACATGAGCGTGTGACTGGCCATGTGGTACAAGTTAGTGTCGACCACGGGTGAGGCACACAGGCGTGTCTCAGGCCGTGTGGATAAGTCAGTATGTATGCCCTGTTTTGCCACGGCTTAGACACACGGGCGTGTCCGAGGCTGTGTGAGGCACACGGCCTACCCACACGGGCGTGTGACCTCTGCAGCTTTGAAAAAAGCTTAATTTTTTGAAATTTTTGTATGTGTTCGGATTAGTCCCGCCCCTTTTATAACACGAGTTTAAGTTCTTGTAGACCTCATTAAGAGACTATATGATTATATTTTGATATGTTTGAATGATGATTGACTTTGTGTTGTAAAATGATTGTAAATATTTTAGATTGATCGGTAATGCTTCTTAACCCTAGACCGATGATGGTTACAGGTTAGGGTGTTACACAGGGTGCGAATCGGGTTGAAGTTAGGCAACTTGCCTTGGTATATGCTGCTAGACGTTGAGAGGATAGAAATGTGGCCGACGTCATAACAGGTACCTTCACTATCTATTTGCTGCCTTATTTTTGCATTGATTGATATAAGATCTACCCATTCTTATAATGCTTGTGATGTGGCTGTAAAACTAGGGATTGGGGTAAAGAAAACTACAAACACTGTTATTATAGTCAGTCCTTTAGGATCATCTATACTTGTGAATAAAATTTATAGGAGATGCCTTTTAGAAATTCAATGAGAGATTTTTCTCGCCGACTTATTAGAATTTCCTTTCAATGAATTCGATCTAATTATGGGGATGGGCTGCTTGGTTGAGCACTAAGTTCGTTTGGATTGTACATTGAAGAGAGTAACTTTGGTGACTTTTATCCAATGTGGTCTCTGCTATGGTAGTAGAGAAGATGATACGGAAAGGGTGTGAAATGTTTTTGGCTTATGTCTTAGATGCAAGCCTCATTGATTCTTCTATTGATACCATTTGTACAGTAAAAGAATTTTACGATGTTTCTCCCGATGAGCTACCAGGGTTGACTCAAGATCGGGTGGTGGAGTTCGGTATTGAATTGTTACCAAGAACTGTAACAGCCTGTTTTCAGTGAAATCGGAATAGTGGTTTCGGAACCACAAATCTGAGTCATAAAAAATTATTTTAATATTATTGCGTGGTCTACATTATGATAAGAAAGACGTATGAAAATTTTGATAAGAAGATTTTATCAATTTCATGTTTAATTATGGAAAGGACCAAATTGTAGAAAACGCAAAAGTCGAATTCTAGTAGCTATAAGGATTATTTAGCGTGGAATTCAAAACTTGAGGTCCTTATATGGCAATTAGACCATTAAATGGAGTTAGTAGATATTTTTGATGAATAATCCATGAAAAATTGGAAAAAGAAAAGGACTAAATTGGAATTTATAATAAATAAAAATGATAATAGTTTAATATCATCTTATTTCATCTTCATCCCCATATTAAAATACATGGAAACCCTAGGAAAGAGAAAAACATTCAAGCAAGGCATTCTTGTCCGGTTTTTAGTAATTTTTATATTTTCGAGTTCGTAATAGCTTAATCTATCTATTTTGGATATTAATTTGTAAAGATATCAAAGTATAAAAAATTTTCCATGGATGTAAATCTAAAATTTTGAAATTTATGGTAGAAAATGAAAGGTTGTTGACAGATAAACAACTTTTGCAAAGATAATTTTGATGAAATTACGATTTAGAGACTAAATTGAAAAATGGTAAAACCCATGGAGAAATTCTGATTTTTGTGAAATTCATGGGCTGTTATTGTGACATGTAAAATTCAGTTAGGCTTGAAATAAGGATTAAATTGCATGAATTTCAATTTCTGAGCCTAGGGACGAAATTAGAATTAATTAAAATTATAGGGAAAAAATGGTACTTTTGCCTAAAATATGAATTTAATTGATTTGAAATGTAATTTCATTAAATTGAGTTAAATTTACTTGTATAGATCTGGATAGACCTAGTACTGAAGTGGATCGAGGAAAACAAAAAGTTTCAGATTAGTAGATTTCTGTATACGAACAAGTGTTAAGGTAAGTTCATGTAACTTAATTATGTATATTAATATGTTTGAATCGAATGTTGTATTTGTGTGAATTGCATAAATGTTTAATGTATGAAATTAATCACATGCCCGATATTGTTCGATAAATGATAAGTACTATTTGAATAATGAAATGTTTAATGACGAATTTAATGTATGAAATTTACAGTTTTGTACCCTAAACCTTAAATGCGATGGATACAATATTTTCTCGTTTTGGTTATAGTCCTGCATATGTTGCGGACATTATAGCTCAGACGAGCATCCTGTTAAAAACCATCTCAAGAATTCCTGTTATATGGTTCCTACAAACATCCTGATCGGTAGTGATTTTGCATGTCTTGCGAACTACCGTAGCTCTTTGTGAGCGTCCTGTTACAGCTCGTTTGAACTTCCTATTAAATGGCTATCCAGAGCTCCCTGATAATAAATCTTCAAAGTTACCTATTAAGCTCAATGAGCTTCCTGATTAAAATTCTTATGAGTTTCCTGGTTAGCACGGATAAGCTTCCTGATACATGGCTCACATGAGCATCTTGTTGCATGGCTCGAGAGAGTGCTTCCTGATTATGTGCCCTAATTGGGTACCCCTGAAAACAAATTGACGAATTTGCAGTTTTGTACACTTCGATTGTACTACTGATGTATCCATTGATATTTCAAATAAATTTAACGGGTAAAGTTTTTTAACATGTCTAAATTGAACTTGAGATGACATGCTATGGAAATGTATGAGTTATGTGAAAATACGATATGAAAGGATTATGTATATGAAAGTTATTACCTGATGAGCTCATCATCATTATTTGAAAAGTATTTAGAAAATTTATGACTAACTTGCTTGATTGAGTGTATCTGATTAGGCAAATGGCTAATTTTGTTGGGATGCATGTTATTGATATGCTTATTTAAAATGAACATGATTGATAAGTGAAATTCCTATTATACGAACTTACTAAGCATCAAACGCTTACTAGGTTTTCTTTCCTCTCTTTTATATTGCTCGGAAGCTCGTAAAGGTTAGAGATCGGTTGGAGCATCATCATAATATCCTCCAGCTCGTTTTGGTATAAATAAGAATCTTACTTTGGTGTAATGGCATGTATAGGTTAATGGTGACAAGTAAGGGTGTGTAAATGTTTTGGTTGTAATTAGCCATTAGAATGGTTAGTGATAACATATTTAAAATAGTTATGCATGAAGTTATATCATGCTTGGTATGTGAGTATGCTTGGATTAGTAACTTAGATATAATCATACTTGGGTAAACATATGATTAGAAAAGAGTAAGATGAATACTTGAAAGTGTGAGCAAACATGTCTTGTTTAAAACTTGAATATTAGTTTGAATTTTATGTCTTGGATTGGTTGGTAAATGTATTCAAATGTTGTTGTTAGGTTGATGGCAATTTGGGTGAGAAATAAGGCTAGGAAATGGCCTTATTTTGTTCACACGAGTAGACACACGGGTGTGTATCTATACCGTGTGTGACACACGGCCATGCACACGGGAGTGTGGTTTGGCCGTGTGTCCCCTGCATCCTTAAAATTGAGAAACAGAATGCTCAGAATTGATCACACGAGCATAGGCATGGGCATATGTCTCAGCCATGTGTGATCGTGTGTCTTGGCCGTGTGAAACCTGCACCTAAATTTCGAAAATTAAAATTTACCACACGGCCCAACACACGGGAGTGTGGCTGGCCGTGTGACCTAAGTCAGAGAGTTACATGGGTATGAACACGGGCTAGGACACGGTCGTGTATCCCACATCGAATACTCACATGGCTTAAGACAAAGGTGTGTCATTTGGCCGTGTGAGCCACACGGCCTACTCACACTGGCATGTGTCCCCTATACATAAGAAAAATTTTGAAATTTCACAAAAAAATTTTTGAGTTCCGAATTAGTCCCGGCTTGTTTCTAATGCATAAATTGGGCCTCGAGGGTCCAATAGAGGAACGATATGAGTGAATATGTTTAGTTTTGGATATAAATAGCAACTGGCATGAATTTGTTGTATATATATACTGTAAACTTGGTAATGCTCCGTAACTCTGTTCCGGCAACGGATATGGGTTAGGGGTGTTACAAGAATGACACCGATGTCTATTGCTCCCTACTGCATGGCACCTAAAGAGTTAAAGGAGTTGAAAATATAGTTGCAAGAACTGTTTGATAGGGGTTTCATTAGGCCCAATGTTTTGCCATGGCGTGAACCGATTTTGTTTATGAAGAAAAAGGATCTTACACTTCGGTTATGCATTGATTATCGATAGCTAAACAAGCTAAATATAAAGAACAAGTATCCTCTACTAAGAATTGACAACCTATTCGATCAATTCAAAGATGCAATTGTCTTCTCTAAAATTAACTTGAGATCTAGGTATTACCAACTTAAGGTAAAAGAATCTGATATTCCCAAGACTACATTTTAGGACTCGTTATGGACATTAGGAGTTACTAGTCATGCCTTTTGGGTTGACTAATGCGCCAGCGACATTTATGGATCTTATGAGTCGTGTCTTTTAGCTTTTCCTTGATCAATTTGTCATTGTGTTCATCAATGACATTCTAGTATATTCTAAGATAGAATCTGAGCATGATGAACATTTAAGAGTACTCCTACAGATACTTCGTGAAAAGTAGCCTTTTGCTAAACTCAGTGAGTGTGAATTCTAGTTAAAGGAAGCTATATTTTTGGATCATGTGGTATCAGCTGAAGGTATCCGCGTAGATCCCAAAATGGTGGAAGCTATCTTAGATTAGAAGCAACCAAAGAATGTCTTGGAGATTCAGAGTTTTCTGGGTCTCGCTAGATATTATCGAAGGTTTATTGAGGGTTTTTCCTTAATAGCATCCCTGTTGACTAAGCTGTTAAGGAAGAACACTCCATTTAGGTGGGGAGAAGAGCGGCAGACTAGCTTTGAGAAATTAAAATCCATGTTGACAGAAACTCTTGTTCTAATTCAGCCAAAATCTAGTAAAGAATATGTTTCGTAAAGCGAAGCGTCGCGCGTTGGGCTAGGATCTGCGCTAATACAAGATGGTAAGCTAGTAGCTTATGTGTTGTGATATGTTAGGCCACATGAATTCAATTACCATACACATGATTTGGAATTAGTGGCTGTTGTTTTTGGTCTTAAAATCTAGAGACATTACTTGTATGGTGAAAAAGTGTATTATTTACATTGATCACAAAAATCTCAAATATCTCATTACCTAGAAGGAACTTAACTTGAGACAGCGTAGATGCATTGAATTGTTAAAAGAATACGATTGTACGATCAAGTATCATCCTGGGAAAGCTAATGTAGTGGTCGATGCTTTGAGCCAAACGGCAATGTCCGACTTAAGGGCTATGTTTGCTCACTTAAGTCTATTTGATGATGAGGGTATCTTAACTGAGTTGCAAGTAAAGCCTATTTGGGTATAGGAAATCAAAGATAAGAAAGGTTTAGATAAACCTTTAGCACTTCGATTTCAATAGGTTGAGGATGGGTTGACTGAGGATTTTGAGATTAATTCTGAGGGAGTTTTGAGCTTCAGAGGCAGATACACCCAGCGATCAGAGTTTGAGACAGTCTACACTTTAGGAAGCACATAGCAGCCCTTATGCTATGCATCTTGGTGGTACTAAAATGTATCATGATTTAAGAGAAGTGTATTGGTGGTCGAATCTTAAACGGGAAATAACGGAGTTGATGTCAAAATGTTTGACTTGCCAGCAAGTCCAGGTTGCGCATCAGTTTCAATCAGGGTTACTCCAACTGATTTGAATTCCACAGTGGAAGTGGAAGAGAGTGAAAATGGACTTTGTTAGTAGGTTGCCTTTAACACCTACTAAGAAATATTCAATTTGAGTCATAGTGGATATATTGATGAAGTTCACCCATTTCATTCTCGATCGTAGTGATTATTCTCTTCAAAGGCTAGCTAAGCTCTACATTTTTGAAATAGTGAAACTGTATAGAGTGCCAGTGTCAACTATTTCAGATCAGAATCCTCAATTTACGTCTCAGTTCAAGAAGAAATTACACGAGGCTTTGGGTATTTAGTTAGATTTCAGTATGGCTTTTCATCCACAATTCGATGGTCAATCGGAAAGGGTCATTGAGATTTTGGAGGATATGCTGAGGAGTTGTGTGATTGATTTTCAAGGTAGTTGGGAGGAGCATCTATCGATAGCCGAGTTCGCCTACAATAACAACTTCTAATCAAGTATCCAAATGGCACCTTACAATGCTCTTTATGCTTGTAGGTGTCGTTCGCCTTTATGTTGGATTAAAGTGGGTGAAAGAAACTTAATAGGTCTAGAATTTGTTTGTGAGACTGAAGATAAGATTCAGTTAATTCGAGATTGATTGAAGGTAGCTTCTGATAGACAAAAGTCATATGCCGACTTGAAGCGTAAGGACATTGAGTTTAATGTGGGAGATGTAACACCCCAAACCCGGCCCACGAGCCACGGCCGAATTCAGAATGCCACTGCGGAAAACGTTTGAAAAATATTTTGACTCATAAACTAAAGCATGGAAGTTTGTTGTTGTTGATAAATCATTTCATATTTAAAACTTTAAGTAAAACTTTGATGTTACAAATTCTTCGGTTAAAAAAAACTTTATCATATATTTTAAAAAGGAAATTGCTAAAAATAAACCATTTTCAGATATTAATATAATCGACAATCCAACTTAAAACATAATAAAAATCCTTAGATACTTTAGGAGGCCTTTATTACAATAAATAAATACTTAAAAATACTGAAAATATAAAATGCTAAAAACAATAAAGCATCTTCTGCATGGGCCACCTCGTATCCACTCCAACCCGGTCCAAGCTTTATGCATCACCTGCGATGTTGGTAAAAATTGGGTGAGTCAAACAGACTCAGTGTGTAGTTATTTCACATGCCTCCACACATGGGCTTGGCCCACATCCACAAATCAATTACAAATCAGATGGTAAGACAATTCATCCACATAATTTCACATATTGGGCTTGGCCCATATCCACATTGATCCACATAACCAGTCATGCAGAAATGCATCCCAACCCAACCTAGAGTCCATCCATTACACCTACCTTGGCAGACCTGCTGCCCAAGGCCATGGCTAAGCCACCGATCACCTAAGTGACCCCACATGTCAATATCCACGAGGTGACACGAAGTCATCCTCAATCCACGGTGATGCACACAGCTATCATCCGCCGAGATGTGGCACCCAGCCAACACCTCCCTTGATGAAGCACATAGCTAACATCAAGCGCCAATGTAGCACGAGGCTAACATTAGACCACGTACATAATGTACACCCTTTCCTTCAATAATCATGTCCCAAATTCCCATGCACATAAATGTATCATGACAACATATCATTGGAACAAATAAACATCACATGCCATCACAATTTCATACATTTACCATAAGTAAATTAACGTCATAAAATACTGACCTGGTATTCGATTACCCATCATGGGTATCCACCATTTTAGCCCTTATTTTGGCTACCATTCACATCATATCACATATACATAATAACACATATAAACAATCAAGAGACAGTGCGATAACTACACACCTGATAACAGTGAGAACTATACTTTCCCGCTCGTCGATACCCTCGGAATCCCGAACAACAACTATATGCGATTTCACTCCGATTGATGGTTCATAACGCGATGAAGAACCACGAACAAACAATGGCTCAGGGGTACGTACGACTTCAAATAATCGATCTTCGTCGGTAGAGGGTCCACAACCCGATGGAAAGTCTCGGACTCCCGACACAGCCCTTCGTTTGAAATTTGAGGGTATAGCAGAACCACCCCTCTTCCAAACACTATTTACCACTCTTTTCAAACCCATTTGTTTTCCCAAAATCTAACGTTCACGGAAGAAATAGATGAAGAAATCGGCTAGATGGTGATGTGTTTTCGGCTTTAACAACAAAACAAGAAAAAGAAAAGAGAGATAGGAGATTTATGGTGTTGCGGCGATGGTGAAAATGGAAGAGAGAAATTTCGATCTTCACAAGGTAAAAGAAAAGAAAAAGAATAGGGATGAAACACAAAAATAGAATCGGCAAAGATGAGAAGAAAGAGAGAAGAAATGAAAAAGTAACGAATGACTCCTATGGTCAAAGAGTGATTCGGCTAAATTGTACAAATGAAAAATAAATGGTAAATTTTGATGTGGTTCAACTTATGAAAGAAAAGGTTGAGGTTTAAGAGAGAATGGAACAAATTTTTGTCAAAAGAAAATGGCCAAAATGGCATTTTGATGGCATTAGGATTTCGGCACCACCCTAGAGAAGGAAAAAGAAAACCCGAAAATAAATACCTAAACTCCTTAAGAGAAATTCGGTTACTCCCCTCTACCCACAAAAACCGAAATGATCTACAAAGATATTTCCTTGGCCGGCCAACTCACATACTCATTACAAATCCCTATTTTCCTCTTTAATTCCTCTTAATCACTTTCAAAATTAAGCCAACTCCCCCTAGTCCATGAAACCGTCCATGTTCATGAACAAAATGCCATTAAAAAGTTTCCAAACCTCATCCCTTAATCCAATGCCTTTTGTCCCCTTATCATACCATATTTTCTTGATTCCATACCTTAAGTTAATCACTTGCCTTTTTCCCTTAGTCTACTATCCATAAAAGAAAAGAGTCCAACCTTACCTTAATTAGAGTTTGACCAACACATGCCATATAATGCAAAAATAAAAGTCACCTTATTGCCATCCATGGGACTCGAACCTAAGCCCCCTCACACTACTTGTGGCGTCACCTTCAAGACTCTAAGTGGTGCCTCCTTGCCACTTTACCAAGCCAATTCTTGTGTCTAAATCCACATACAAATTCTCTTAAGGCTTATCTTGCTTAGCTCCCTTTAACTAACACTTAAAATAAAATTTTTTCCTATAGCTCGGGCCTACCCTTGGCTTATTCCTAAGCCCTAGAACATCTCACTTAACAACACGACAATCCGAACTCATGCAAAATAATACAATCACAAATAACCCCTAATTCAGGATATTACAATTCTACCCTCCTTAAAGAAATTTCGTCCTCGAAATTTCCAACTAACTAACAGTCGCACATCCTAATTTACAACATTACGCCCACACTGCGCACTCTGATTCTAATAACACTACTATACTTCTAACAAGAATTTGGAACTCTTACACATACTCAAAATACCTAGCCATTCCATCCCGACCGCGTCCACACGTAATTCGACCCCGACCTCGAGTGCTCATATGTAACATCCCCAAACCCGGCCCATTCACTACGACCGAATCTGGTTATGTTAGTGAAAATATTTTTGACTTAGAATAAAATAGTAAAAAATTATTTGCTCTTAGAAACCATGTTCTTTTGAAATTATAACCACATGTTTAATAATTCCATATTTGAATAAGTAAGTTATAAAAATATAACCATCTTCACATAGTGTTTCAATTTAAACAAACCATAATAGAGTTAATAATAAAATGATACCAAAATAATAAAGTAAATCCTTATTACAACCATTATTTAAATGAAATACTTAATATTTAATATAACGAAAAATATCTCCTTCGGCATGGGCCACCATGTGTCCTCTCCGATCCCGGTCCATCTCATGAATCACCTGAAATGTTAGGAAAATAATTGGGTGAGTCCACCGACTCAGTGCATAACCACAACACAAATTTCCATACGTATGGGCTTGGCCCATACCCACACAGCCATCGAAACAAATCATGCAAGTATGCATTTCAGCCCAACCTACTATCCAACCGTAACACCAACCTTAGCAGACTCCCTGCCCAAGGCCGTGGATAAACCACCACTGATCACCTCGTGATCCATAATCCTTACCTCGGCAAACACGCTGCTCGAGGCCGTGGCTGAGCCACCGATCAACCCAAGTGATCCCGGTATCAAAATCCGTCTACGGTGATGCACATAGCCATCAACCGCCGAGATGGGCACTGAGCCACACCTCCCTTGAGGTAGCACAAAGCTAACCATCAAGCGCTAATGTAGCCGAGGCTAACATTAGACCACGTACATCATATGTACACTTCTTCCTTCACTGATCCAATCCACCTCCCATGTGTGTAACAAATGCAACATGTCAGATCATAACATAAAAGTAGGCATCACACGTTAATTACCATAACATGAATATATTATAAATAACTCACCATTCAAGCCATTGTAATCGGCCATCACACATCACGCATATGTAAACACATTAGCAAACCAAAACCACAGAAATAGTGCGATGATTACGCACCTAATTACTAGCACAACCGATCAACCCGAAACGCTACTCTATGCCTCTGCAAATGCTGCCTATACAAATCCCGAAAAGGTCTCCTGCGTTAGGCTCTTTTACCCTACAAACGGCCTTATCATCATGACCTTAGGTTAAAACGAATACTAAATACATAGCTTATTAAAACAAAGCCTTACCAAAATCGATTGTTATGGAACCCGAAGAGGTCTATGCTAACATTCGGCCAATAGCACTACCAAATTGAGGGAAGGAAAATTCGGCACAAAGGTGGTGTAGATTCGGCTAACAAGCAAATCAAGGAGAGGGAATAGTAGTTTCGGCCAAAGAGGTTTGAGAAGAGGGGAGAAAACAAATGGGAAAAAAATTCAGCTATGTGACCTTGGAGTTTCGGCCAAAGAGAAGAGAAAGAAAGGTGTGGGGTGTGTTTTCGGTTTAGCACAAAGAAAAGAGAGGTGAAAGAGTGGATGGTTCGGCTATGGGTATAAAAGAGAGAAAGAAGGAAGCTAGCAATGGGGTTTCGGTTTAGAAGGAATGGGAGAACAATGATGAATTGTGAAGCAATTCGGCAAGCAAGCAAATGGGGAAAAACAAAAAGATGAACACCTCCCCCCTATTTATAACATTCGGCCACTCCTAAGCTTACCCCACAAAGCCGAAAATGCCCTCCACAACTCCCAAAATTCGGCCACTACTAACTCCCCTTCAAATCCCTTTATTTACTCCTACTTTACCTCCCCACCACTCATTCAAAAAGGTTTGAATGAGTCAAACCCCTTCCTAGCCGAAATTCAAAAGCAAAGACCAAGTCTTCTCCATCTTTTAAGTGCCCAAACCGAATCCAACATCTCCCCCTCTCTCATGACGCAAAAACAAACCAAAGATGCTGCATCCGCAGCTCGAACACTGGCCCCTTCCCTTGCACCTGAGATGTCACCTCCCCAAGCTCTTAGTGGTGTCTCCCTTGCCACTCCACCAGCCCATCTTTTGTGCCTTAATCCCACAAAAAATTTCTCTTAAGGCCCCCTCCATCCAGCTCCCTTCTTAACCCCTAAAACTTAAAATTTTCCAAAGCGTTCCACTACTACCTAGGGTTCTCAGGACCCCTAAATCCTACCCAACCACACACTAAAGTGTGCCAACACTCGTGCTAAGTACCAAATGCCTAACCCCTAAAACCAGGGTGTTACAATTCTACCCTCCTTAAAATAATTTCGTCCTCGAAATTACTTGTCTAAACTAACAGTCCAATTCCTCCCACTACGCTATAGCTGCGCACTCTGATCTTAAAGAGCTAACGTACTTCTAGGCACAGTATCTATCATACTCAAGGTTCCACATACTTTACGAGCAACAAAACAAACAGCCACCCAAACGAACAAAACAACAAAGAATATTCCGAACATAAGATACTTACCCGCTGACACATCAGGCACATCATTATCCTCTCTCTGACGGACTGCATAAACTAGACCTGGCTGTCTTGCCTCAGTGCCACCATTACCGCGGTCTACTACTCCACGACCTCGGCCGGAACCATTTCCTCCATGGTTCGGACCACGACCTCTCATCGCTTGCTGACCACCTCTGCCCGGTTGCACATAACCTTGGCCTTCTGCTCGAGTCCTATTCGGATTCTGGGGACAATCCTTAATCAGATGAGACTTGGACTTGCATCTGAAGCATTCCCGAACCCGATTCCAGCACTCGCCAACATGGTACCTTCCACATTGAGTACACGGACGATCTGGGTTTCCGGCGGCTGGCTTAGCAATATGAACAGGAGTCTCAACCCTTGGTCTTTTCTGAACCCTCTCAACCATTTCTGGCGATCCAACACTTCTCTTATCACGGTTTCTTTCTCTGTCTCTATTCTGCCTCTCAGTCCTCTTGACCTCCTCAGCTATCCGAGCTTTCTCCACTAATACGGCGAAGTCTCTTTCCTGATGCGGAGCAATCAAAACTCGCAGCTCATCCCGCAGACCATCTTCAAATCTGACACATCTCTCATAATCCGTTGCCACGATGCCCCGAGCATACCGGCTCAAACGCAAAAACTCAGCTTCGTACTCCGCTATCGACTTGCTACCCTGCACCAGACTGAGGAACGCCTTCCTCTGAGCATCAACATAGCTCGCTCCGACATACTTCCCCTCGAACTTGATCTTAAAGTAGCCCCAGTCCACTCGGTCCGCAGGGGTACTTTCCTTAACAGTGAGCCACCACTGGTAAGCCTCTTCTCGTAGCAACGAAACAACACCCTTAAGCTTCTCCTCAGCAGTTAAGTCTAAATCGTCCATAATTCTTTCCACTGCCTCAAGCCAGTACTCTGCCACATTCGGAGCTACCCCAGACACTCCTCTGAAAACCTCGGCTCCATTCGCCCTAAGCCTTTCGGGTACTGACTTCCGAGTCCCACTGCCCCTACTGGCTCCTGCCACTCGCTCAAGCACCCGCAGCACAGCCTGCGATACCGCGTCGTCTCCCCCAGTCTGATCCTGCTGTTCAACCTCAACAGCTGGTGGCGGTGCATCGCTCTCTGACCCATGGCGTGACCCAACCGGTTCCGATACTGACATCCTGCCTCTACCACGTCCACGAGTATTGCGACCACGCCCCCTAGAACTCATATCTAGCCTCGATTTAATCTGTTTAGAAAGTTTTATGGATTAGAAATTCTTGTTTCACTGTTTTATCCACGAGCAATTTTATGCAATGAAGTTTCCGAGAGTAGTTCTTTCGAGCAATCAAGTTTCACTTCCTACCCAGGGGGTATTTCCGTCATTTTCCTATCGGGGTATATCGGTAATAACTCAGGGTCAATTTTGAAAATAGTTTTCCAACTTCAAAATTTACAAAATCTCAGGGGTCATCATGAAAATTTTGTTTTTCAAACAAAGTGTGTTGCAAAAATTTCAGAAAGCAGGGTCATTTTCGTAATTTTGGAAATCATGGGCATTTTCGTAATTTCTCCAAATCGGAATACCACTGTATTTCATAAAATAGGGTTTTCTGATATTTGGTAAAATAGGAATATTTCAGAAAATCTAAAAATTTAGAAACCAAGGGCATTTTGGTAATTTTATCAACTAGGGGTATTTTCGTAAATTTTCACAAACCAAGGTATCTTATTATTTCAAAACCTCAAAATTTTGGTATTTTGTAAAGTAAAAAATCATTTTATCAAGAGTGGGGGTAGTACGGTAGTTTTACAATACAGGGGTATTTTTGTAATTTCGCCACTAGGGGCATTTTGGTAATTTTGTCAATCGAAAAAAAAATGTCCTACAAAAAATCAGATTTAGGGTTTCACAAACCAAAGGGGTAAAGTTGAAAATTTTTAAAAAATAGAAGGTTTTAAAAACAGCAAGGCTAATTCCCTTTCGGGTTTTAATAACCGGTTTAGCCTATGAACAAGTCCTCTTGGTTAAGGTGAACCGTAGCTACGCACCAGGTAGGATTCCTGCGAAGAGGAGGTGAGTCACGAGGACTGCTTAAGTACCAAGCTCTTCCGGATCCAATCCTAGACATGCGTACCAGGGTTGCCACACCTTAACTCGGCGACTTACTTCACAGGTTTGTTTAAGAACTTTAAGTTTTATGCATATGTTTGAGTAGTCTAATCCTAGGGTCCAACAGATCCTAGTATTCTAATCTACGAGCCCAAGCTAAGCCCAAATCAATTCATACAAACAAATCACTTCAAGAAAGTCCGAAGTACTTACCTGGTGGACTTCGGGTCGGAGACACAGGTGCCATGCCAGAATAACCTGGAAACTTTTTGAAAAAAAAACCATATTTTTGAAAAGCCCACTTGAAAATGTTTTTGGGCCCAAAACCCTCAAAGCCGAGTTTTGAACCTGGCTCTGATACCAAACTGTAACATCCCCAAACCCGGCCCATTCACTACGACCGAATCTGGTTATGTTAGTGAAAATATTTTTGACTTAGAATAAAATAGTAAAAATTTATTTGCTCTTGGAAACCATGTTCTTTTGAAATTATAACCACATGTTTAATAATTCCATATTTGAATAAGTAAGTTATAAAAATATAGCCATCTTCACATAGTGTTTTAATTTAAACAAACCATAATAGAGTTAATAATAAAATGATACCAAAATAATAAAGTAAATCCTTATTACAACCATTATTTAAATGAAATACTTAATATTTAATATAACGAAAAATATCTCCTTCGGCATGGGCCACCATGTGTCCTCTCCGATCCCGGTCCATCTCATGAATCACCTGAAATGTTAGGAAAATAATTGGGTGAGTCCACCGACTCAGTGCATAACCACAACACAAATTTCCATACGTATGGGCTTGGCCCATACCCACACAGCCATCGAAACAAATCATGCAAGTATGCATTTCAGCCCAACCTACTATCCAACCGTAACACCAACCTTAGCAGACTCCCTGCCCAAGGCCGTGGATAAACCACCACTGATCACCTCGTGATCCATAATCCTTACCTCGGCAAACACGCTGCTCGAGGCCGTGGCTGAGCCACCGATCAACCCAAGTGATCCCGGTATCAAAATCCGTCTACGGTGATGCACATAGCCATCAACCGCCGAGATGGGCACCGAGCCACACCTCCCTTGAGGTAGCACAAAGCTAACCATCAAGCGCTAATGTAGCCGAGGCTAACATTAGACCACGTACATCATATGTACACTTCTTCCTTCACTGATCCAATCCACCTCCCATGTGTGTAACAAATGCAACATGTCAGATCATAACATAAAAGTAGGCATCACACGTTAATTACCATAACATGAATATATTATAAATAACTCACCATTCAAGCCATTGTAATCGGCCATCACACATCACGCATATGTAAACACATTAGCAAACCAAAACCACAGAAATAGTGCGATGATTACGCACCTAATTACTAGCACAACCGATCAACCCGAAACGCTACTCTATGCCTCTGCAAATGCTGCCTATACAAATCCCGAAAAGGTCTCCTGCGTTAGGCTCTTCTCCCCTACAAACGGCCTTATCATCATGACCTTAGGTTAAAACGAATACTAAATACATAGCTTATTAAAACAAAGCCTTACCAAAATCGATTGTTATGGAACCCGAAGAGGTCTATGCTAACATTCGGCCAATAGCACTACCAAATTGAGGGAAGGAAAATTCGGCACAAAGGTGGTGTAGATTCGGCTAACAAGCAAATCAAGGAGAGGGAATAGTAGTTTCGGCCAAAGAGGTTTGAGAAGAGGGGAGAAAACAAATGGGAAAAAAATTCGGCTATGTGACCTTGGAGTTTCGGCCAAAGAGAAGAGAAAGAAAGGTGTGGGGTGTGTTTTCGGTTTAGCACAAAGAAAGGAGAGGTGAAAGAGTGGATGGTTCGGCTATGGGTATAAAAGAGAGAAAGAAGGAAGCTAGCAATGGGGTTTCGGTTTAGAAGGAATGGGAGAACAATGATGAATTGTGAAGCAATTCGGCAAGCAAGCAAATGGGGAAAAACAAAAAGATGAACACCTCCCCCCTATTTATAACATTCGGCCACTCCTAAGCTTACCCCACAAAGCCGAAAATGCCCTCCACAACTCCCAAAATTCGGCCACTACTAACTCCCATTCAAATCCCTTTATTTACTCCTACTTTACCTCCCCACCACTCATTCAAAAAGGTTTGAATGAGTCAAACCCCTTCCTAGCCGAAATTCAAAAGCAAAGACCAAGTCTTCTCCATCTTTTAAGTGCCCAAACCGAATCCAACATCTCCCCCTCTCTCATGACGCAAAAACAAACCAAAGATGCTGCATCCGTAGCTCGAACACTGGCCCCTTCCCTTGCACCTGAGATGTCACCTCCCCAAGCTCTTAGTGGTGTCTCCCTTGCCACTCCACCAGCCCATCTTTTGTGCCTTAATCCCACAAAAATTTCTCTTAAGGCCCCCCTCCATCCAAGCTCCCTTCTTAACCCCTAAAACTAAAAATTTTCCAAAGCGTTCCACTACTACCTAGGGTTCTCAAGACCCCTAAATCCTACCCAACCACACACTAAAGTGTGCCAACACTCGTGCTAAGTACCAAATGCCTAACCCCTAAAACCAGGGTGTTACATCATATCTAAAGTCTCGTCTTATCTGAATTAAAAGTTTTATGCTTTAGTCAATATTCCACTATCTTTAAAGCACAGTTTTATGAATAATTCTTATTAAAGAGTTTTGTTTTCGCGAGTACATCCAACCTATAGTTTTGGGTCTCTAGAGTAATTCCTACTACTATTCAGTCATGCCATCATCATCATAATCATAGCATCAAAAGCAACAGTTTGAGATACTTACCTGAGCGGATTGGTGCCGGAGACTCGGTGCCATGCCTTTCAAATCATATAATTTCAAACAAAAACATTTTACGACCATACTTTAAAACATTTTGGGCCTCGGACCCATAGCCGAGCCTTTGAACTTAGCTCTGATACCAAATTGTAACACCCCAAACCCGGCCCACGAGCCACGGCCGAATTTAGAATGCCACTGCGGAAAACGTTTGAAAAATATTTTGACTCATAAACTAAATCATGGAAGTTTGTTGTTGTTGATAAATCATTTCATATTTAAAACTTTAAGTAAAACTTTGATGTTACAAATTCTTCGGTTAAAAAAAACTTTATCATATATTTTAAAAAGGAAATTGCTAAAAATAAACCATTTTCAGATATTAATATAATCGACAATCCAACTTAAAACATAATAAAAATCCTTAGATACTTTAGGAGGCCTTTATTACAATAAACAAATACTTAAAAATACTAAAAATATAAAATGCTAAAAACAATAAAGCATATTCTGCATGGGCCACCTCGTATCCACTCCAACCTGGTCCAAGCTTTATGCATCACTTGGGATGTTGGTAAAAATTGGGTGAGTCAAACAGACTCAGTGTGTAGTTATTTCACATGCCTCCACACATGGACTTGGCCCACATCCACAAATCAATTACAAATCAGTTGGTAAGACAATTCATCCACATAATTTCACATATTGGGCTTGGCCCATATCCACATTGATCCACATAATCAGTCATGCAAAAATGCATCCCAACCCAACCTAGAGTCCATCCATTACACCTACCTTGGCAGACCTGCTGCCCAAGGCCGTGGCTAAGCCACAGATCACCTAAGTGACCCCACATGTCAATATCCACGAGGTGACTCGAGGTCATCCTCAATCCACGGTGATGCACACAGCTATCATCCGCTGAGATGTGGCACCTAGCCAACACCTCCCTTGATGAAGCACATAGCTAACATCAAGCGCCAATGTAGCAGGAGGCTAACATTAGACCACATACATAATGTACACCCTTTCCTTCAATAATCATATCCCAAATTCCCAGGCACATAAATGTATCATGACAACATATCATTGGAACAAATAAACATCACATGCCATCACAATTTCATACATTTACCATAAGTAAATTAACGTCATAAAATACTGACCTGGTATTCGATTACCCATCATGGGTATCCACCATTTTAGCCCTTATTTCGGCTACCATTCACATCATATCACATATACATAATAACACATATAAACAATCAAGAGACAGTGCGATAACTACACACCTGATCACAGTGAGAACTATACTTTCCCGCTCGTCGATACCCTCGGAATCCTGAACAACAACTATATGCGATTTCACTCTGATTGATGGTTCATAACCCGATGAAGAACCACGAACAAACAATGGCTCGGGGGTACGTACGACTTCAAATAATCGATCTTCACCGGCAGAGGGTCCACAACCCGATGGAAAGTCTCGGACTCCCGACACAGCCCTTCGTTTGAAATTTGAGGGTATAGCAGAACCACCCCTCTTCCAAACACTATTTACCGCTCTTTTCAAACCCATTTGTTTTCCCAAAATCTAACGTTCACGGAAGAAATAGATGAAGAAATCGGCTAGATGGTGATGTGTTTTCGTCTTTAACAACAAAACAAGAAAAAGAAAAGAGAGATAGGAGATTTATGGTGTTGCGGCAATGGTGAAAATGGAAGAGAGAAATTTCGGTCTTAACAAGGTAAAAGAAAAGAAAAAGAATAGGGATGAAACACAAAAATAGAATCGGCAAAGATGAGAAGAAAGAGAGAAGAAATGAAAAAGTAACAAATGACTCCTATGGTCAAAGAGTGATTCGGCTAAATTGTACAAATGAAAAATAAATGGTAAATTTTGATGTGGTTTAACTTATGAAAGAAAAGGTTGAGGTTTAAGAGAAAATGGAACAAATTTTTGTCAAAAGAAAATGGCCAAAATGGCACTTTGATGGCATTAGGATTTCGGCACCACCCTAGAGAAGGAAAAAGAAAACTCAAAGATAAACACCTAAACTCCTTAAGAGAAATTTGGCTACTCCCCTCTACCTACAAAAACCGAAATGATCTACAAAGATATTTCCTTGGCCGGCCAACTCACATACTCATTACAAATCCTTATTTTCCTCTTTAATTCCTCTTAATCACTTTCAAAATTAAGCCAACTCCCCCTAGTCCATGAAACCGTCCATGTTCATGGACAAAATGCCATTAAAAAGTTTCCAAACCTCATCCCTTAATCCATGCCTTTTATCCCCTTATCATACCATATTTTCTTGATTCCATACCTTAAGTTAATCACTTGCCTTTTTCCCTTAGTCTACTATCCATAAAAGAAAATAGTCCAACCTTACCTTAATTAGAGTTTGACCAACACATGCCATATAATGCAAAAATAAAAGTCACCTTATTGCCATCCATGGGACTCGAACCTAAGCCCCCTCACACTACTTGTGGCATCACCTTCAAGACTCTAAGTGGTGCCTCCTTGCCACTTTACCAAGCCAATTATTGTGTCTAAATCCACATACAAATTTTCTTAAGGCCTATCTTGCTTAGCTCCCTTTAACTAACACTTAAAATTAAAATTTTTCCAATAGCTCGGGCGTACCCTTGGCTTATTCCTAAGCCCTAGAACATCTCACTTAACAACACGAAAATCCGAACTCATGCAAAACAATACAATCACAAATAACCCCTAATTCAGGATATTACAGGAGATTTGGTTTTCCTTAAAGTATCTCCATAGAAGAAAGTTTTGAGGTTCAGTCAAAAGGGTAAGTTAAGCCCTAGGTTTATTGGCTCATATCAAGTGCTTAAAAGAGTTTGTCTCATGGCATATAAGCTAGAATTTCCTCCTAAGTTGGATCATATCCACGATGTGTTTCATGTCTCGATGTTAAGACAGTATCGAATAGATCCCTCACATGTTGTCCTAGTAGAGGATATTGAGGTTACACCAGATTTGACATTTGATGAAGAGTCTGTTTCAATATTGGATCGTGAGGTTCAGGTTTAGAGATGAAAGAAAATTCCTTTAGTCAAAGTGCTTTGGAGAAATCATGGCATCAAGGAGGCTACTTGGGAGCCGGAAGACTCAATTCGGCTTCAGCATTCTCACCTCTTTGAATTAGGTAAATTTTGGGGTCAAAATTTCTTTAAGGGAGGTAGAGTTGTAACATCCCAAATTTTAGCTTAATAGGAATGCAAAAGTATTTCAAGATGAGTAATTAGCCCAGTGGTTAAAAGAAAATGAGAAAGCATGGAAATTAGATTGAGGTCCCAAGTTCGATTCCCTTAACTTGCAAATAACTTAATTTTTCAAAAAATCCCTCAATTTCTTTTATGTGTGTCGTCCATACCTAGTAAAATCTAGGTATGAATATCACTTTTAATTAATTTAATCAGCCCAAACCACCTAGAACAACCATCTTCTTTTTATTTTATTTTGCCACAAGTTCTTGCAACATTCTCCTCTCCTTCTTGATTTCATTTTTCCTTGTTTTCCAGCCATAAATCTAAAATCTTTGACCTCCAAGAATAATCCCTATTGCTGCCCAAAAAGTGCCATTGCTGCCCTTTTCTTCTAGCTTGTGTAAGTGTCTATTTTCTTTAAATTTCTTGATGAATCTTTCAAGGGAATACCCAAATTTCCAGATCTGGATTAGGGGAAATTTTAATGATTTTATGGATATTTTTCCAGCCTTAAAACGTGATTTCAATTGGGTTTTTAAATCAGCCTCGATTTGCCACCGTTGGTGCTAGTGCGCCGCATCTAGAGGCAGCAAAAGGGGGCTGTTCTTTTCTTTAATTTTTCCCACCTATTTCCAGCAATATCTTGGTCTAAAGAACATCCCTTAATAAGCCTTTAATCATGTGTGATTTAGGAAATTTTAATCACGATCATTCGACAACTTAGATTTGACAATTCGAGAAGCGTAAGTGTGTTTGATATTGGGCTAATGCGTAGTTTTGACTTAATTGTTGGGAAAATGATAATTTATTGGGTTAAAGAATTTTATGATTATATATCTACTTAATTTTTCAGTATTTAATGGTGTTAGGTGCCAACCCAAACGCCCCAAATCGACAGTGAAGTTGTTTGACGTTCGCGCATACGTTTCGCATCAAACTAGGGTAAGAAACATAGTTAACTTACATTCGAAAAAGTCGTTATAGTTATGTTGTTTGATTCGATCCCATGAGAGGGTGTTTTAGGACTGGTTAATGGTATATTAATTTGATAAAATATTGATTCTTAATTTAGGCTCGATTTAAGGTCTTAAGGAGAAACTACGGGTTTCGTAGTGTTTTGCAATAGTGTGAAAAATAAGGTGCTGGTCCAAACTTGTTAACTTGAATGTTTTAATAATACTTTATAAGATCCAAATGTGGAATAAGCTTGTTGGTCAGGCTTATTTAATTGACTAAGTGAATGTGTTATTGTGGCTAAATCAGGTACGTTACTAGCCTTAACTAAATGGCATGTTTACAAAATTGTGTGGTTGATTGAATAGTTGATTGTCTGCTACTGGTATGAAAGACTTGTTGATGTATTGTGTGATTGATTGTATGTATAACATGTTTTACTTTGGAAATAAATATTGAAAACCCTAAATCTTGTTAGGTAAAATGCTATGAAAAGTATTGAATGAAAAATTGCTATACATGTGCATGGGGTGGGGTGGGATATTGTGGTTGATGAAGGAGTTACGTGGAGTATTGGCGGCATATTAAGTACACATTTATATGTAGTCAGTGCACTGCACCGAGAGTACTGTGGAGACTAGGGATTTTATCATATTCTATGTTAAATGGCAGAATATATGCATTATGTTTATATGGTGGTTTAAGCATATCAAGCTTTGCTCGCAGTGTTTGGAGTTTGATAGACGAGTTTTGGGGAACTCATGGTGTGTAGTGGATGGTTGAGTACAAATTCATTTTTTACATTATGATATGTCCATAACTCATTCTAATGTTTATATGGTTGCTATGATTGTGTTACATGGATGTTTTGAGTGATTGATCTTAAACGAAAGTTGAATGTACTTATTGATTAGACTCACATTGAGCTAGTTAGCTCACCCCGTTACTTCAAACCTCTCAGGTAATGAACGGGACTAGGATCGAACATGGCATGTGGACGTACGACGGACTTCGAACTTAGATTCTATTTAATTTTATTTTAGTTAAGGTTCCCTAAATTTATAAGGTTTTTGCACTGTAAAGCTATTTGAACTGTGGTATGGGTTTGTCTCTATTTTGGGGTTTACCATGCATGCATAATTTACATACTTTAAATTGATTAAGTATATTCTGAAATTGGACTGAGCATGTTACTCGGCTTAATAAATAATTAGTTCTTTAATCGGTTTTCTACTGCAACTAAACTTAATAAGGTTTTTAAAAAGCAATGATGAGCAATGTGTTTTTATTAAAACCACGAGAATGTTATTAACTTGACTTAATACAAGTTGAACTTATTAAATGAATGTTTTCCAAAAATAACAAAGGTAACCACAATTTTATTTAATAAAAACATATTTGAGGTTTTCAACAAGCGATAAGGTAGATTCGTAGTTTAGGTGTCCAACATGACTTTCACGATTCGGCCATAACGTCTAGGCCGGGTTTGGGAGGTTACATAATATTTATTTTGGGAAATACAAAAGCATGTGCTGGGTTGGATTGAACTATAAATTGTTGAGTTAAAAGTCCATAAAGCACATATAATTGGACCTAATATGGGAGAGGCCCGAATCCCTACCATAATACATATGATGGGAGGCACTCCCTATTACCTGCCCCTTTCTCCTAGTTCAACTAGGGGATTGATTTTCTTATTAAATAAGTATTATTTTTGTTTTACTAATTCAACTAGGTTTTTACTTCCTCTCCTTATATATGGCACCAGTAGGGCTAAAAAATTACGTAAGTTTTACACAAATTTGAGATATTGTTATTTTGCTTGAAAGTAATCGGAATTTATTTCTAAGTGCAAATTATATTTTCTGGAATAATGATTCTATTGGCTCCTATAAGAGATATTTACTTTCCTATTGAAAGTAGGAAAATTATTTCTAGTTCTATATTTGATTCGAAATTGTTTGAGCCCACACTCGAAGCAATTCGTGGTACAAGAATAACAGAGAAGGTTGTTCGGTTGAAAGCCGGGAAAATCTAGGATTTGTCCCGCTCAAAGCAAGAGTATTATTCCGGAAAAAAAGTTTATTGTTATAAAAATCACAAATCAACTCGATTTTTAAAATTTTATTTTTCCGTTGTGCAAGAAAATTGATTTCGAATCGAATTTTTTCTAGCACTAGCAACTCCACTACATTATCATTAAAGCATGAATCTATTTCTTGTAACAACAAATCTATAACAAATATGAATATATCAAATTAATAGTGATACTCAATTGTAAGATATCTCCTTAATTGCGAGACCAACCTCAATCAACTTTATATCTAGCACTCAAATAAGAGACTTTTATATCTTGGTGTTCACAAAATGATTTCACCTTTCTTAAATACTGCATACATTCTCTTTGTTTTTGAAGAAGAGCTTTTGTGGATGAAACTAACTACATCACATTAAGTATATCTTGAGATTTGCGCTATAAAACTTGATATAAATCATCAATAATCCCAAGCCTCTCAACCATAAGATGTAATATGAAAATAAAAAATTGTTTTAAAAAATATTAAAATTGGTTATAAACACATTCCTGGTAAAATAATTGGGACTTTTATCTTTGTTTTGAAAGTGAAATTTAGTTATTGGAGTATAAAACTTAATTACAAAGCCTCAGTTACATCAATATTTGATATAATTATTATTGAAATTTTAAATTTTAAGAAGTAAAAAATAAAATTCCTCGTAAATGATACATAAACCCAAAGTTGAAGGAGATGAATTGTTAAGAAATGAGGGGTGAATCAAGAATATCATATAAAAGTTTGAGAATTTGAAAAATTCAAAGGAAGCCACCTCCCCTTGTGCCCCTATATCCATCCCTATTCCTTGTTGGTTTTAATTTAGGATGAAAATCCCCCGCTCCATGCCCCTTGATAAAATAACGCTAAGTTCGATTTTTTTAAGTTGTAAAGAATTTTTCTTTTATAAGAAAGTGTAACTCATTTTTCATAATTAAAATTAAAAGAAAAGAAATTTTGCAATAAAATAAAATAAAATAAAATAATTTAATTTAATTTATCATAATATTTTTAATTTATACAACATACAAACAGAAGTAGTCGAAGATTGTCTCGAGTTTTTGACAAATTGATTGTTAAAATTAAATTTAAAATATTAAATCAAACAACAAGTTTTTGATCAACTAAGTTTTTATATTTATTTTTGTATATATAAATTAAATAAGAAATATAATGATTATTGTATTGTAAAAAAGAGTTAAATTTAAATAAACTTATTCAAGGTTCTGAATATTTGGAGGTCAATCCAAAATTTACGAGAGTTTAGAAAAAAAAATATTAAGACTAAAAAATGAGTTTGAGCAAAAGAAATTAAACTTGTAATTAATATCATATAAAAATTAAACACATTATATTATAGTGTATATATATATATATATATATATAAAGATTTTTATATTTAGAGTTTAAGGTTTAGATTTATGGTATTGAAATATGTAATTAATAAATATTAAATAAAAATATTTATATTTTAAAAAATAAAAACAATTAAGTAAATTCAAATAAACTTGAGTTAATCATTAACAAATATATAGGGACTTAAGTAAAACTTAAATATCATATAATGGGTCAAGTAGGACTTAGGCAACTATGTATTGTACAAAACACCGTACATATGCTTAACATGAATTTGGCCATCAACATCTCTAGATTTAAAACAAATCTCAACTTATGAATTTCTAATGTTTTTCTAAATTTATTTTTTGAATTCGATAGTTTTTTTTTTTTTTAACTCAAGCTTGAATAGAAGACTAAATCGATAATCATTTGAATATTTAACTACTACTCTAACTAAATCTCTGGCAGGTTTTATTTTTTATTCTATAAATTAAAAACATATATGATGAATTGAATTAATTTATTTTATTTTTTATAATAATAATAATTTATTTTCTATTAATTTTATCTTGACTCCATTAATATATAATTTAAACAAGAATATAAATTTTTTATTAAAAAAATGAATATAATTTTAATCAAGATTTTTTTTAGTATTTTTCAAATATCCATTTTACGTATTTGCCCTTTAAAATAATGTTATATCTAAAATTCTAGTTTCCACTTGAAAATGTAATTAGTAGTTAAAATATGTATTTTTTTACTTCCGCTTGGTTTTTGTATGGATAACTAGTTTAAAGGAAGCAGTTGGATTCCAAAGGAGTAGATCTTTTTCTCTGTTAATTGTGTTTCAGTTTAAAGAGCGATTATAAGAGAATTTATGCTAATTATATGGAGATTGTAAGAAGATTTAATCACTCAAAGAAGGAGAGATTATAAGTTGTTGAACTTTCACTTCTCGAATATTCATATCCAGGATTAAAGGCCACTGATCCAGCTTATGCATGTATTGCCACTACATTTTCATATTTGACTCTAATTTGCACTTTCAAACTTACTTTATCTTTAAAATTTTAATAACAACTACTTTATCTCTTAATCACAAAAAAAAAAAAAAAAGGCTAAACGTTCAAGTGTTGAAAGAATAAGGAAGGTGGATCGAAATGGAAATTAAGAGTGAGCTAATAATTCTTAATAATAGGTAAACAATTTAATTTTATGCTGTATTATATTATTATTTTTTGATATAATGTTTAAAATTAAACATTAATAAAACTATACGCTCACTCAAATAATGTCAACTATAACTTAAATTATATCTTTAACTCAATTAACAATCACACGTGTAAAAAGAAAAAAACAACTAAAGACAATATGAAAATTTGCCGCAAAACGAAAAATAAGATGCGAAAGCAGAAAGCAGCGGCACTAGTAGTTACCAACACTCAAATAATTTAATATAAACTTGGAGCCTAAAATAGACATCCCCTTCAACTGCATCAGTAATCAAAGTGGCTATACCTCTGGCCATAAAGAAATCCCCAGTGCCACCAATCACCGAGATGTCCCTTGTTTTGTTCAAAGGATCAGCCCCGGCAAAGGTGATGCTTCCCCTGTGCTGAGTAGAGTTGAAAAAAAAAGGAAAACCCTAACCATGCTGTGAAATAATCTTTCCTATCATACAAATAAAAGCCTTGTGCACGTCCCACCGGGACCGAATGTAAATTATTGTCTAAGGTAATGGGATCGCCAAACACAACCACGTTACCAAAATGGTTTTGTCCAGCCAAGATTGTGTGGTTGCCCCAAGCAGGTGCGCCCACTATGGCTGAAGTTGCGTTTTTGGCATTCCCCCCATTGTAAAGAATGTCGTGGAAGTAAAACACCATTTGTTTACAAGGCATCCGGGGCCCTGCTCGGGTTTTCTTCCTTTGAGTGGCTGAGGAACCTGAGAGGAAGAGGAGGAGAGAAAGCACAAGGGTTTCAGTGACTCTTGTAGCACCCATTTCTCTTGTGATTTGGGGGATTAAGTGCCTATTCAAGGGCCAAAATATAGGGGGAGGGTGACAGAGATTTATCATGTTTACTTAAGTAGATAAATCTTGTTTTAAACGTCATCTATTTATATATTAAATATACTGACACCAAAACAAAGTAGTAGGTTTTTCTTAATTTATATGTCAAACAAGACGAATAAGTAATTGATGTTGTATGTCAATAACTTAAGGCTCAGTATTTTAGTCCTGTAAATGATATCTCTTCTTGAATGATTAATGTACCTAAAAAGACATATCTAAGTATCATGTGTAATCATAAGCAAAAAATTGTCACTTGAATCAATTTGATTCTTAGATAATTTTACTTTTAATTTCTGTTAGTTTGCAAAAGAGCAATACAAATTTATCGTGTAAACCAAAAATCCCTAATAACATCTCAATTTGCAAAAGTGCAATACAAATTTATCGTGTAAACCAAAAATCCCTAATAACATCTCAATTATATTTTAAAACATGCAAAGTATCATGTTAGGATATAAACAGTAGATGGGGAGTTTAGTCCTTGGCCATTTTTTTTCTCTTAACAATCTAATTGGGATATAATTAGGTTTTCTTTTGGTTTAGAACGTAAATGAACACTGGAAATTTGTGATTTAGTGAAAATGGGAAAATAACTTTTGGTTAACTAGCTAGTGGGTGCTCCAAACTTTCTTTAAACCTGAGTTTGATTAATTAATTAATTAATTAAAATATATTAAAGCTTGGATTTGAAGGAATTGTTGGTCGTAAGTGGATATATCCCACATTGGTTACGTATAGACTATCGAGAGGGTTTATATATAGCCTTACTTATTTTTATTGAGTAATTGGGTTATAGGCCTAACTCATGTGAGTTGTTGCCGCTTGCTTAGCTAACACATAGTTATTTTTGGGTAAAATTCTAGAAAATAATTTATTTAAAGCAACTTTACTTTTCCCCCCCTTTTTTTTACTGTTACACAAAATATGTTTTTTGACTGTTGCGCAGAAATGGTGGGTCAGTTTTGTAACTGACCTTATGATTTTTACTCTGTTTCCCTTGCTATTTACTATTTTACCCTTCTATTACTAGTATAAATAGAGAGCTATTTTCCTTATTTTTCACATGAAAAGAAAAACATAGCAATCAGAAAACTCTTTTCTCCTCTTCGTTTCTTTTTTATTCCCTTCTAAAAGTCTGTCTTTTCCTCTAAATTACATGAGAGGAAATTATGTCTAGGAGTTTGGGTTTTAAGCAGGATCAACAAAATTTACTAGGAATTAATTCTAGTGTGATTTCCCTAAGAAGAGCAATACCAATTGTGTTTCACCTTCCTTATTCGAGTGTACGAATATTGAACCACTATGTTAACCATGGGGGACGATTTCTTAATTCTAGTGTGATGTCCCCTACACAATTACACCGATCAGGGTGAATTCGTTTCTAAGGCAGTGGTTTTTCCATGGTGTAGTAAATGTTGATTTCTTAATTCTTGGTTTATTTTTCCAGTCAGTACTAATGAATTTGTTTTGCAGTAGTATATTTTCCAACAATTTAGGAATGGATTACTATTTTTTAAACATGTCTACTGGCCTGTTGTCAAATGTAGTAGTTAATCCGGGTTATTTCCCAACTTAAGGTGCTTGTTTCCTAGGCAATTTAGTATTTTTATTTTACATTTTGATATTTAGTAGTTATGATTAATATTAGTAAAAGAAGTTTTTTTTTCACACAATTTGTGAGTATTGTGACCTATTAGGCTGACATGAGCCTTAGGTAGTGCTAATATGTGTAATTGAGTGTGCAGGATGATGGATAGGCCTAATTGGCGTGGGAGCAAAGGACGAGTGATGCACAAGCTTCTCGAACCGTTAACGCATGAAACAAACCAAAGAATGTGCAGAACATCTATTGTTAGTCAACGTGCTGCCCAAGTGTGCTGAGGTTATTTTCATTCGCACAATCAACTTTATACAAACACATAGGATGTGTCGAAGACCTAATTTAGGCTGCCAACACTTCTATAAATAAGACCTTAGGGGTTTGATGTAACTAAGTTGTCTTAGATGCATTCAAAAACCCTAGTAGTTTAGGAGTATGATTATATTTAATTTCTTTCGACTTTTATAAACTCTTTGTTTTTCCTCTTGGAATATGTTTCGGCCCAAAAGTTCTTTTTATATTATTGAAGTATTTTCATTTTATTTCTTCTTTACAAGCGACATTATTTGTTATTTCAATCAAGAGATTTACTACTCCATTCTTTCATCGACATATAATCTAAGATTATTCTAATCTCTTTTCTCTTTCGATTTAATCGTGTTCTTTACATGTTTTATTCAATTGAGATTAAGATAATAAATAACATGAGTGGCTAAATCCCTTAGGGGAGATTAACAAGTGGATGAAGATGTGATTAACGAAGGATTTAGGGTTCCCTAAGAGGATTAGTTGGTATAGATTACACGTTCTTAAACCCTAGGCTTGACAACCTTATGAAGTAATCATAGGTTGAACGAGATCGGGAGATAAGTTTAACCGAGTTAATTGTAATTTATCCTGGTTGAGAAAGTGAGTTTGGAAGATAAACGAGTATTAACTAATTGATTAATTAGTTTAAAGCTAGGAGGTAATAATTGGTTAATTGATAGCTAATCTACCCTAAACCCTAATCCAAAGTTATTACAAATCTTGAAATGAGTTAAACTTCTTGATTAGTTTTTTTTTATTTAAGTCATTGTTTATTTTCTTGTTTATTTATTTAGTTATTTAACTTCTTTCATTAATCCCCTTTTATGATTTGTCGTAATATAGAATTTAATTATTAATATTTAGACTCATTATTGTAAAATAATTTTCTATAGGTTTTTTCCATCCTCCCTTAGTTATGGTCATCGGAATACTTCTTGTGTTCCATTGTACACATATACTATATTACAATTTTACCCGTATACTTGTGGACATCGCTGTTCTAATTTTATATATTTTTGGGTATGCTATTTTTACTATAAATGACAACACGTTTAGGCGATTAAGTTGTTGTCGCCGTTAGCAGGGATGTTTCAGCATTAAATCTAGAAAATATTTTTACAATTAATAAGATAAGTAGGAACAGTAAAACCTATAGATATGATATTTAATTTTTGTTTATTTATTTTTATTTTTAATTTATTTTTAGAACGTTTATGACCCGAAGCTCCAACACTCCAATTGAACCATACTTAGATTCGGAGCAAATACTTAGGTGCACTCGTTAGTCAATGAACATCTATCCATCCGCGATAATAAATTTACCCTAGGAGTATCCATTATTTGAAGATCCACGACAGCGACAAGGAAATAATCGAGAAAAAATCCCAATGGATTAGTAGACGTTGCATAAGTATGCCTTACTTACACTCGATGCGGTGTGAGGAAACATAGAAATACCAACGATTAACACCAATAATTTTGAAATAAAGGCGGCCAAGATCAAATGATCCAAAACATGATGTAAGTCAAAGGAAATATGGTGGAAGATTCGAACCAGGACTTGAACATGTTCTTACAACTCTGTGACACCTTCAAGTACAATGGGATATTCGATGATGTTGTGCATCTTTGGTTATTCTCGTTCTCTTTATGCAACAATGCGACTGATTGGTTAGACTCATTAGAATCAGGTTCTATTACAACATGGAAATATCTAAGAGAAAATTTTATTTAGCGAGAAATCGCCAATTTTAAACAATACAAAAGTGAATCCTTATACAAGACATGAGAACTTTTCAATACGATGCTAAGGAAGTGCCTGCATCACGGATTGCAAGCATGGCTCCAAATACAAATTTTCTATAACGGTGTTGACAGACACATCCGATCTAGCCTAGATGGAACAACCGGCGGATCTCTCATATTTCATACGTATGAGGGAGCCTACAAAATCATCGATAATATGGCTATCAATTAGTACATGTGGCCCGATAAGAGATTTATGTACAAATCCAAGCCTCCAATAGTAAAAGTTGTGAACAAAAATAATGACGATGATTGATACTAATGAATTTTAGAAAAGCTTAACTGTTTGGATATGTCAGTAAAGCCAACAAGAATGAAGCCCGATTTTGAAAACTAATCAGATGAGGTAAGCTACATAGTTAATAAGGGTCGAGATCCTTATTCAAATAACTATAATCCCGATTGGAGGGATCATCCAAACCTTAAGTGAGGAGGCAACCATAGAGGTGCAAATCAAGCGCAAACCCAACAAAACCCTCCTTATCAACCTCCACCATTACAACAAAGAATCATGGGGAATGACCATGCTGCATGCGGTCAAAGATTCGATCAATTACAGCAGAGATACAAATAATGAAGACAAACATTTGACAAGTCCAAGCGACACATGGACGACTCGAATCCCAAATGGACAACCTCTGCGATCAAATGAATCAATTAATGGCAATGGTACAAAAGCAAAATGGCTAGAGTCTCCTTAGAAACATGGAGAACAACCATTAGAGAGATGAGAAGGAGCATGTAAAATTGATTTCTTTGCAATAGGGAGAAGAATTGAACTCCCCAAGCCAGCCCTTCCTTGAAGCAGAGGAGATTCCAAAAGAGTTTGATGAACCCACGGAATAGGAGAAAGCCAATCACCATCAATTGATCAAGGGGATAGTTGAATCGGTATCTGGTCCTGTTATCATAAGACCGAGCACAATGAAGGTGCCATTCTCGATGAGGCAGATTTTGTAAGTTTTCTCAGTTTATTTAAATTCCTCAATGTCAATCTACCGCACCTTGAACTTATTAATAAAATTCTGAAATATGCCAAATACCTAAAGGAAATAATGAAACGACATATGAAAATGAAAAAGGCCAAGCAAATTGACAGTAACGCCTCGTGTAGTATGCTAATTGCGAGTAGATACTCCCAAAATTGAAAGATCTAGGTAGTTTTACAATCCCAATAGAGATAAGGGATTAGCATTTCCGTAAGGCTCTATGCGATTTAGGGGCTAGCACAAATTTAACGCATTTATCAATCTATCAGAAACTCAGACTCGAGGAACTAAAAGATACCTTAATAACATTGAAAGTACTCGATAAATCTTTGTTACATCCTAAAGGTTTACTCAAGGATGTATTGGTCAAAATACGAGGATTTATAACCCCCGTTTACTTTGTAGTCCTCGATTCTGAGAAAGATCGGGAAATCCCTATTCTGTTGGGTAGGCCATTTTTGGCCACTTCTAAATCAACAATCGATCTCAAGCGAAACGAGCTTATTATAAAAATAGTTAACAAAATGGAAGTGTTTAAATGTGGTCGAGATTCCAAAGTGAAGGATTGCTTAGAGAGGAATGTTACGTTTTATTCATTTTAATCCCTGACGACCTTGATCAAAGGTACTTTCCGAGTTGTGTAGGTACTCATAATGCAAGAGAAATGGATAAATGGTGAGATCCTGGAATTAATGGAATTGACTGAATGGCCAAAAAAGGTCGAGAGCAACGGATGAAGTCGACGATAAAGTTCAAGGAATTGTCAGACAAGTCTGGTAGCACAACATAGATTTTAACCCATCAAACTTCAATTAATTTGTACATATTGTATATGATGTTATTTTGATTTGTTACAATTAGAAACTGCACTTGTTATTGCATGTTGGAATTAGAAGAAAACTGGTTTCGAATAACAATGGAGGAGTTAGACGTTAGTAGGGTGCATGTACGAGTAACCGAGGGCCTTTTATAAGTCTCGGAGAGGCCAACCCGAAGCCATGTCATCACATACCAATCTTTGAGCCAAAAAATATAGAATTTTATCGTTGTGTCGCACCATGCCTTACCTATGATGCGACAAACTTTCAAATTCAGCAAAAAAAAAAAAAGGCAAAATGGAGTCGTGTTGTGCCATGCATCCTCTATGGCATGACATGCAGGTCATTTTTGGCAACTTTCCATTGTTGGTTCAACGCGATCTTCAAAGATATTAACCAAATTTGCACAGCAAGTAAAGCTCCAGATGTCTTCTATATATTGCCCTTACCAGTAGCCAAAACCTTCAGGCCGTCATAATCAACCGAATCACCGTTCGTAACCTTTTTTATTGGGGATGCTGTGAATTCACTGTCTTTTCTTTGTTTTGTAACCCCAAAAACATGCATAGTATCTTTTCCAACAGCGAATCCGTAGCGAATAATCATGCCACCATCCGATAAAGGGAGCTCAATAATAATCTTCAGACGATCCAACAAAAAATCCCTTTACAAGAAAGAAGTTTGATTCGCTAAGCGCATTGCAAGGCAAGACACGAGATTTGATTCAATTTCATCACTGGGAGAAGTTCTGTACAACCCCGACCAATCCAGTGTACCTTCCAATTGGGCACGAATTTTACGCCGTGTTGAATGAGGTGGATGCAAATAGACCGATGCAGGTATCATTGATGCGAATATTAGTTTGAGGGAAGGAGATTTATATCTCACCTCCCGAGATAGCAGGTATTACAATATTCCATTATATCTCTTTGATTTTTTACAACACACAGATTTAATGTATTTTTCGAGAAAAAATATGGAATATATAATTAATCTCCTTACAGACGGAAAGGGTGAGTGAAAACGTCACTTGGGCATTGACTACAAAGTTAACGTCAAAAGATCGAATGTGGTTGAAATTTATCAGCACTCAAATTTTCCCTATGACAAACATGTCCAATATCGATACGTTCTAGGTAACTTTGTTGTATGCGATTTTATAAGGGAACGAGTTTATGTAGGAACATGGATATATCCAAGCATCCTCTAATGTGCAAGAAAAACGAGGTGGAATTACTTTGCCCGCACTTAGTGACAACTCTATACCAACAAGAGAAGGTGTCGATGGGACGAGTGGGTTGTGTCTTACAACTGATAAAGTTTTCGATATTGGAACCGGTTGTGGAATATCTTATAGTGAATAAAAAAAGAAAGATAGTAATAAAGACAAAGCCACATCTAGGCGAGAATGCACTACCTAATTCAAAATGGATAGTTCGATGGATGCAAGAAGCTGGACCGATTTTTGAATATTATGCAAGGGAAAGCGGGTTGAAGCCACCACAATTCCCAACAGCTAAGTACATGGTAAAGACCGAACCAAGCAAGATGATAGAAGAGAAGCAATTGGAATAACATGAAGACCCCAAAAAAGATCTATAAGAGGAGTCGGAAAACGAACCAAACAAAGCGGATAAAGGGTCGAATCCTGATTTCGACTAATTTTAAAAAATTTCTTTAATTTTCATTGTTTTTAATTTGGACTTAGTATTTTTTTTATTCGGGATGATTTTAGTTTTTGTTTTTGTTTTTAATTATTTAATACTTTAATATAAAAATATATGTAGTGGTGTTTAGTTTTTCTTAGTAGGAACCCGAAATTTTTGAAGTCACAAGAATATAGAGTTAAAACCTAAAGGGGGTGTAGTCCTACCAATTGTACTGCACGAGTCACAACAATTGGGTAATCTCTTTCCTTTATGTTTTTTACTTGCACATTAGGGACAATGTACCGAATAAGTGCAGGAGTGACTTAGGAAAATTTTTAAATTTTCCTTTGTTTTTAGTAGTTTTAAATTTTTATTTTTGCATGTTTCCTATGTGCTAGAGCTTGTAGAAATACAAGTATTCGGCTAACGCAGATGATATCTCTTAAAGAAGAAAGGGAACAACCTTCAAAGATTCGGCTATAGAAAAAGAAAAAAATGAAAGAAAACTTCAATAGGAACAAGAGCAATAGATTCGACCTTGAGAAGAGAGAAAATAGAAGAGAACGATAACTACTTACCAAAGAGTGGGATGAGGATTCGACTAGAACGATAAGTAAAAGAAATCTCAAGGAGAAGAATTGAGAGATGGGTTTCGATTTGGCAGAAGAAAAGATGATAGGAGAAAGGTGCGGTTACCCTGCTTAAGAAAAGGGCAATGAATGGAATGATTCGACAATACAAGAAAACGAGAGGAAAGGATGTGGAGAAAAGAAAACGATGAGGGGAAGAGGAAAAAAATAAGAAATGAAGCACAAAGAAGGAGTGAAACAAGTTTCTGTTTTCACCAATTGAAAATGAAGCAAAAAGCTCTTGGGAGTTGCGGCAATCAAAGAAGAAAAAGATGTGAAGAGGAGAGGCAATTGTGTTTCGGTTTTTGGCTATCAAAGAAATGAAGAAAAAGATGCAAAGCAAAGGAGAGAAAATAGTGTTTTCCCCAATCGGTTTCCAACCTTATGCACCATGTTACTCTAAGGAAAAATCGGCACACCAAAGCACCTCAAAAACCTGATCGAACCACCACCAAGAGAGAGACCTAGAGCTACTATCTTTAAGATTCGTCTCACCACTCTCCTAGCTCAAAACTGAAGCTCTCCCCCCTACCAACATTCAAGAAAAATTCAGCCAACAACCCACTAGCTACCCACTCCATGTTCCCTTCCTACATTCACTCCCAACCCCTTATTCAAATTAGTATGAAAGCTTCAAATCCCCATTTTCACTCTTGTCCATCTATTCAAAACGTTTGACCAATTCAACACCCACTCTTCAAGGTTCTTAGCCAAATCCATCACTTCCCTTCCAGACCCCAAAAAGAATTCCAAAAGTGAAAACAGTGCGACTCGAACCTGCTCCCTCACTGCTCCCTGTGGCATCACTCACCTGCCTCCTAAGTGGCGCCTCCTTGCCACTTTACTAAAGCACTTCTTGTAATAATAAACACAAGCATAAACCCTTAAGTCCTGCCCTAATCAGCTCTCCTTAAAGTGCCCAAAATTGAAATTTTTCCAAGGCTTCGGCTTAAGTCAGCCTTCCCGGGACCCCCAAACAACAGGCAAAACATACCAAACACAGAGAAACAAAATAAATGCAAAGCCCCTAAATCCCGGATGTTGTAGTTCTACCCCTTAAAGAAATTTTGGCCTCGAAATTACCTGGTCAAAAGAGATGCGGGTACTGTTGACGAATAACATCCTCAGGCTCCCACGTTGCCTCTTCCATACCGTGATTTCGCCACAAGACTTTAACTAACGGGACTGATTTCCTTCTTAGCACCTTGACATCTCATTCTAAGATCTGAATTGGTTCTTCTTCGAAGGACAGGTCTGGCCTTACTTCAGTTTCCTCCACTAGCACAATGTGAGATGGATCAGAACAGTAACGTCTCAACATCGAGACATGGAACACATCATGTATCTGCTTTAATTCTGAAGGCAACTCAAGCTGATATGCCACTGGTCCCATACGTTTCAATACCCGATAAGGCCCAATAAATCTAGGACTTAACTTACCATTCCGTCCAAACCTCATAACCTTTTTCCACGATGAAACTTTCAAGAAAACCCGATCACCCACTGCAATCTCTATCTCCTTCCGCTTCAGATCTGCATATGATTTTTGTCTGTCAGACGCTTCCTTCGACTGAGTTCGAATTAACTTAACCTTCTCCTCTGTCTCTGTAACCAATTCTGGACCCAAAATCTGACGTTCACCCAATTCTGTCCAACAGGTAGGAGTACGACACCTCCGCCCATTTAACGCTTCATAGGGCGCCATCTAAATACTAGATTGGCAGCTGTTGTTGTATGCGAATTCTGCCAACGGTAAGAACTCTTCCCAACTACCCCTGAAATCGATGACACAACCTCTCAACATATCCTCCAAGATCTGAATTACTCTCTTAGACTGACCATCAGTCTGTGGATGAAAAGCTGTGCTGAAGTCTAGTCTTGTACCCAATGCTTGATGCAGTGCCCTCCAGAATCGCGACGTAAACCTAGGGTCTCTATCTGATATGATCGATACTGGTACCCCATGCAACCTCACAATTTCTACCACATACAGCTTAGCCAACCTCTAAAGAGAATATTCGACACAAATAGGTATGAAATGAGCGGACTTCGTCAACCGATCCACAATCACCCATACCGAATCTTTCTTAGTAGGCGTAAGAGGTAGCCCACTAACAAAGTCCATAGTGATCCTCTCTCATTTCCACTGTGGAATCTTCACCGGCTGCAATAACCCCGAAGGCAACTGATGCTCGGCTTTTACCTGCTGACACGTTAAACACTTTCCCACAAACTCTGTAACTTCCCGCTTTAAACCAGGCTACCAGAACTGTTCACGTAGATCCCGGTACATCTTATTCCTTCCAGGATGCATAGCGTAAGGGCTATTATGCGCTTCCTGAAGAATCGTCTGCCTCAACTCCACATCCTTCGACATGCAAACCTTCTTACGAAAACACAAAACCCCATCACCGTTCAAATTATAATCTTCCACCCCACCATTCTGTACCTGCAGAAATCGAGCACTCAAGACATCATCCGATAACTGTTTCTCTTTAATCTGATTTACCCATGTCGGTTTCACTTGGAGTTCAGCTAACAAGCTTCCATCCTCAAACAGACTGAGCTGAGCGAACATTGCCCTTAAATCTGTTATTACCTTTCGACTTAATGGATCCGCCACTTCGTTAGCTTTTCCCGGATGGTACTCTATCGAGCAATCATAATTCTTCAACAGCTCAATCCACCTTCGCTGCCTTAAATTCAACTCTTTCTGAGTTAAAAGATATTTCAAACTCTTGTGGTCGGTGTAGATAACTGACTTCTCCCATATAGGTAGTGTCTCTAGATCTTCAGAGCGAACACCACTGCAGCCAACTCCAGATCATGCGTGGGATAGTTAATCTCATGCGGTCTTAACTGCTGAGACACATACGCAACAACCTTCCCATCCTGCATTAACAAACCTCCTAACCCCGTGTGTGAAGCATCACAATAAACCGCAAACTCTTTTCCAGCCTCAGGCTGAATCAACACTGGAGCCTCTGTCAAAATTCTCTTCAGCTTCTCGAAGCTTTCCTGTTGCTTGCCAGTCCAGACAAATGGTACCCCTTTCCTCAACAACTTAGTTAAAGGTGTCGGTCGCAATTAAGGAGAATCCCTCTACAAACCTTCTGTAGTAACCTGCCAATCCCAAGAAACTTTGGATCTCCGCCACAGACTTAGGCGGATTCCAATCCAACACAGCTTCAATTTTTCGAGGATCAACTCTAAACCCCCCAGCAGACACCACATGGCCCAAAAAGGTAACTTCACTTAGCCAGAACTCACACTTACTGAATTTGACGTACAACTGCTTCTCCCTTAATATCTGCAGAACTACCCGAAGATGCGCATCGTGTTCCTCTTCAGTCTTGGAATACACCAGAATGTCGTCTATGAACACTACGACGAACCGGTCCGGATAGGGTTGAAAAACTCGGTTCATCATATCCATGAACATAGCTGGTGCATTTGTCAACCCAAACGGCATCACCAGGAACTCATAGTGGCCATAGCGAGTCCGGAAAGTCGTCTTGTGAATATCTGCTTCCCTGACCTTAAGCTAATGATATCCTGACCTTAAATCTATCTTTGAAAAGACAGAAGCCCCTTTGAGCTGATCAAACAGGTCGTCTATCCCCGGTAGCGGGTACTTGTTCTTAATTTTCAACTTATTCAACTGGCGGTAATCAATGCACATTCGCATGGACCCATCTTTCTTCTTCACAAATAGTACCGGTGCTCCCCACGGAGATACACTGGGTCGGATATAACTACGATCTAAAAACTCTTGAATCTGAGCTTTAAGCTCAACCAGCTCCTTCGGCGCCATCCTATAAGGGGAGATGGACACCGGAGTTGTACCTGTAAGTAGCTCAATTCCAAACTCCACCTCACGATCTGGAGGCAACCCTGGAAGCTCTTCAGGAAAGATATCCACAAATTCCTTTACTGTTCTAACTTCATTCACGATCACTTCCTTTTTATCTAATGCGCTGACAAAAGTTAAGAAAGCCATGCACCCTTTTCTCACCATTCTTTCCACCTTAAGAGCAGACACTACATTGGACAAGTAGTCTCTCCTTTCGCCTATTACTAAAACTTCATCATCCTCGGGAGTCCTTAACACCATGCGCTTAGCAGCACAATCCAAGTTTGCTCGATATCTTACCAACCAATCCATGCCTAAGATCAAATCAAATTCCTCGAATGGTAGTTCCATCAAATCAGCTGGGAAAACCAACCCTTGTACTTCTAGAGGCATATTTCTAAAAAGTTTGTTTACTAATACAGATTGTCCGAAAGGACTAAGTACAGTCATCTCCCTGGAAGCAGTTTCAGAGTTCATGTTCAAAGTTCCAGACACCACACTAGCAACATAGGAATGCGTCGATCCAATATCAATTAATGCAGTAAAGGGTAAACCGAAAATGAGGAACGTACCCGTTATAACGTCTGGTGCATCCCCTTCTTCTCGGCGTCTGGCTGCATAAACTAACCTGAGCTGTCTTGCCTCTGTACTCCCAGCACCTCTGCCTGGTGCTCCGTGACCTCGACCCGAACCATTCCCTCCTCTGTTCGGACCATGACCTCTCGGCATCTGCTGTCCACCCCTACCTGGCTGCACATACCCCTGACCTACCATCCGAGCCCTGGTCATTTCCAGCGGACAATTCCTTATCAGATGATCCTTTGATCCACACTTGAAACATTCCCTAACTCTTCCCCAGCACTCTCCTGCATGTGACCTCCCACACTGAGCACACTGTCGAAATTGCCCAACAGCAGCTGGCATTGCAACACGACCCGGTCTATCAACCCTAGGCCTCTTCTGGAAACCCCCAAATGACCCTGACAGTTCATAACTCCTCTTATTCCTGCCTCTATCCCTGTCCTTATTTTGCTTCTCAGTCCGTTTTACCTCATCGACTATTTTAGCCTTTTCAACCAGGATAGAAAAATCCCTCTCCCGCTGTGGAGCAATCAACACTCGCAGCTCGTCTCGTAGCCCATCTTCAAACCGTACGCAACGCTCATAATTGGTCGCAACTATCCCTCGAGCGTACCAGCTCAACCGCAGAAATTCTACCTCATACTCAGCTACTGATTTACCCCCTTGAACCAAATTCAAGAATGCTTTCCTCTGAGCATCCACATAACTTGCCCCAACGTACTTCCTTTGGAACGTCATCTTAAAGAAATCCCAATCAACTCAGTCCGCTGGAGTACCTTCTCTCACAGTGAGCCACCACTGATATGCCTCATCCCGAAGTAGAGACACTGCGCCCTTTAGCTTCTCCTCTGCCGTGCAGTCCAAATAATCCATAATTCTCTCGACTGCCTCTAGCCAATACTCAGCCACATTTGGAGCTACCCCAGAGATATCCCTAAACATTTCATCTCCATTAGCTCGGAGTCGCTCAGGAATGGACTTCCGAGTTGCTGTTCCAGTGCTTGCCCCAGCCACTCGTTCCAACACACACAGCATCGCTTGACACAGGGCATCATCTCCACCAGTTCTGTCTTGTGATCCTGCTTCCGCCATAGGTGATGTTGGCGCTTCGCCCTCAGGCTCATTTCTCGCTTCCGAGAGTTCAACCTCAGTACTCCAGCCTCTCCCACGGCCGCGTGTAACACGTCCACATCCTCTACCACTCATGTCTATCACTCCGTCTTACTCTGATTACAAATTTTATGCGTCAGTATTTTTCCACTATTTATTAACGAGTAGTTTTATGAAGATAGAATTATAAGCAGTTTTTTCCGCAAGAAAAATACCTAAAGGTTTTCATTTCTACAGTAGAGTTTCTAAATCCTATCATCCATAGCGATATATCCACAACATATAGCTACCTTATGCAAATTACCCAACAATCAGAAAGCTTACCTGGCAGACTTGGGCCGGAGACTCGGGTGCCACCTTTCCAGAAAATAAATTTATATATGTATATATTTCTAAAACCATCTTAAATACAAGATTTGGAAAATGTTTTGAACCCAAAACCCAAGGCCGAGCTTTTTAAACCTGGCTCTGATACCAAAGTGTAACACCCCAAACCCGGTCCAAACACCACCACCAGATCTAGCATGTCACTAGAAAAGAGTTTAGAAAGTTTCAAGAGCTTTAGAAGAATTCTAAGCCATTTTTATTTATTTATTTTAAAATCTCAAGTGTCGTGGCTCAGTTGAAAACCCGTTATTCATTTAACTTAGAAATTAATTAGCCAAGCCTTACGATTAGGTGACATTTTAAAACACTTATTGATTATTTTTTTATCATTTGATTATTAGCAAAATCCCTTTTTATGAGCAATGTCATTTGTCAGGTTGTAATGAAAACGTTCGTTTATATTTTGTAAAACGTCTCATTGAGTAGTTTGTAATTAATGTGTCCAAAAATTAAAATCATGATTTACCAAATTGAAGTGGCCTTATTACAAATCAAAATATCCAAAAGTAGTAAATAATAACTAAAATAAAGTTTTAATTAAATCACCTTTGCGTGGCCACCCCGAGTCCCCTCCAGCCCAGTCCATGCTACTAAGAGTCACCTGCAATTTGTTTAAGCAAATAGGGTGAGTCACAAGATTCAGTGTGTAATTAGTCCACATAATCCACTAGTGGGCCTAAGCCCCACACATTTCTACGGCTTGTCTTTGGGCTAATTTTTCTTGTCTTCTTTGTCTAAATGCCCGCTCGATTTCAAAGTCTATAAGGAGTAAATCGATGATTCGATCTAGCTCATGATGACCTAAAAAGAAAATAAAAAAAACTAAAGAATAAAGAATAAAATAATAATAAAGGGAAAGAAAAAAATTTAAAGAATTAATTAGTAAAGTTAGAAATTAAATAAAAATAAAAGAAAAGCCAATTTGCAATGAAAAATTTCACAAAAATGATTAAGGCAACAGTCCCTGACAACGGTGCCAAAAACTTGTAACGAGAAATATGCGTAAGTGTACACAGTCGTATAAGTAATAAGTACGTATAATGAGTTATCGTCTCCGTAGGGACTGTGTATGCTAATCAATTATTTGTAAAATTATAAACTCACAATTTGATGTAAAAAACTCAATAATTTTTGGATAGTGATGATTAATTTAACTAGATGCAAAGATTGATCCCTATGCAATTCTAATCTAGATACAATTTACCTAAATGTATGAATGAATGGATTTAGCAACAACAAAAAAGTCAACATTAAATGGGCTAGGATAATTATATTAATCAATTCAATTTACTTTATCATGCTTAACGATGTTCGGAATTACCTCAACAACAACTCGATCTTTCATGAGTTTGGAAACCAAATTAAGTCCTTTCGGAGTCTTTTACTTAGTTAAATATACATTTTACTAATCATATTAACTAAGGGTTTCTTAGCATTTATGTAAGGTTACAAGGACATTTACGTTTGCAATAGTTTAATTACATAAACCTAAAAACTATGCAAGATAATAGAGCTAACTAAAGATATTACGTACCTCAACTTAGTCGAGTTTAAAGATCTAAATTGAGCATTGCACTTTTCAAATATGTTTACTAGCAATTGTCTAGTTAGGATCACTCAGCTAATCTGAGTGCACCCAATCACGTATGAATGAAATACATTATGATATTAATTGAAAACATGATTTACTGAGGCCTAAACATATTAAACATGAATAAAATAGCTCTTATTGAATTAACATAATCATCCTAGCAAGTAGGATTTAAAACATCATTGTTGATGTAAAAAACAATAAACTCAAAGCAAACATGATTAAAATAAATAACAAGAGGAAAGAGTAAACTCAATTTAATTCAGCAGTCTTTTAGGTCAATTCTGACTGATTCAGATGAGCAGCCTGTTGGGTCTATTCTGACTGATGCGCTCTTCTGTTCTACTCGGTGCTTCTTTTGCTAAGGATTTCCTAAGGTGGTTAGCCAAAGAATGCTTTGGACGAAGCTTTTGTGGCTAAAGGATGGAAAGGAGATGGGCAGCTATGTAAGGGAAGGAAAAAGGAGATGGAATGTAGAGAAAATGCTAATGAAAGAAGAGAAATGAGTGTTGAGGGATGAGGGATGAGGGATTAAGGGTTTGGTTCATGGTATTTATAGGAGAAGGTAAGGGGCAGAGTTAACTAAAAATAGATTTCAAATCCTTTCATTTTCTATCACACATGGTCGGCCACATTTCAAGGAGAATGGGATGACAAGTCTCCTCATTTTGAATTCAAATCAAGGCTTGTAACGCCCCAAAATCTCGAAACTCTAAATTTCTGTGCACTGAAGTTGGTATGTACGAGTAGCACTTAGAATATTAATTTTAAGGTATTACTAGGGTTATTTGAAGTCTTAGGGATAGGGAAAACCATAGGGAAAAATTTAATTTTTGCCTTAGTGGACCCTAGTCTCAGGTATTAGGCCTCTTAAACATATTAAGGGGAAAATTGGACACAATTGGGCCTGTGGTCCAGTGGCAAGGTGGCGTCACTTGGGGAGCTACAAGGTGGCGTTACTATCAGGTGAAGAGGTCCAAGGTTCGAGGCTTAAGAGTGGTGAATTGAGGGGTTTTATTTTTGCACATAGAAGAAAGGTAGTGGTGCTAGAGTGGACTCTGGAAGGGAGTGTTCAGAAGAGAAATTTAAGGTAAAGATAAGAGAGAAAAGATAGGGGATTGAGGTGTGGATGTGTTGGTGCCGAATTGGACTTTTGGGGAAGGTAGTTTCGGCTTTGGCTACAAAAGGGGGGTGTCGAATTCCTTTGAAAGGTTCCTTGGGGTTTCATTATTTTTTTCTTTTCTTAGCCTCATTCTTTTTCTACCATTGCCGAATTACCATCATCCCTTTTTGTCGAAAACCCTATTTGTGTCGATTCTTTGTTATTTTCCTCCATCACAAATCTGTTGATCAAGTGTTAAAAGCCGGATCTCGTTCAGTAGCTATCTAGGTCGCAGGATCAAAAGTGGGATTCAGTAAGTACTCAGTCAATCTACTTAGTGTGTTTTGTTAAAAGTCGAAGGGCTATCTAACTTCTCCTTATCGTTAACCTTGTATTAACAAGGGTAGGGTTCAAAGATCGCAAGCGTGGTAAGGATCGTTAGCAAGTGGTAAGTGTACTCGTCTCAGTTGTGGATTAGTGGGTGGCCGAATGTAAGTATGGCTAATAGGGGTGGCTTGTGTGGAATATGAGTCACTTGATTGTTGATAGTATATGTGTGGGTGCAGATCTATGTGAATAGTAGCTAAGAAAGGGCTACTAGAACTGGTGGCATACGGTAAGGTTATGGTAAGGCTTCGGTTTTTGGGTAAATACTATGGTTAATTGTGTACTGATTGGAGATTGGTATTGGTCGTAGGTTCAAGGCTGAGGATAGTGTAGCACGTCACATTAACCAGGTGTGTATATACACTTCACACAAGACAATTGGCAATAGCCGAAATCCCAAAAAACCCAAAATGCCGAAAAATCGGAAAGCCGAAAGGTTGGCACTGGCAACCACACGAGCATGCAAACATTCGTGTGGGAACACTAATATGTTTTTCGGGGCCAGGAGAACAATCTCATGGTCTCGGGCTACTATTTGGCCAACCGGGCCATACGGGGCTAAATGGGCCTGCCGAGCTCGTGGACCCAAATCGACAAGAGTTGATATGTGAAATTGAATGATGGATTGATATGAATGGTTGTATGATTTGATTATGATCGTGCCTAATGGGCTACATAAACATGATTGGGCTTAATGGGCTATATGGACATGATTGGGCTTAGTGGGCCTTATGGGATTTTAGAAATGCATGCTAGGGTTTTAATGGACTCTAGGCCTAGTTCTGATAAATTCTTAAATAGCATAAAACTTAATATAATAATCAAACATGTCTGTGGACAAGTCGCTAGGTTAGAGTGTAGCAATGGACATATGCATGTCTAGGATTAGATCTAGGGAAAGATTGCTACTTAAGCGGTCCTAGTGGCCCACCTCCTCTTCTTTGGGATCCTACTTGGTGCATAGTATCTGTTCACTTTAGCTGCAAGGACTTGTTGATGGGCCAAAGCTCGTAACTAAAACCTGAGATGAAAGAAATTACATAAATACCTCTATAGGGTAGAATTACGAAAATACCCTTATAGGGTAGATTTACGAAAATACCCCTGGGTAGTGAAATGACTAAAATACCCCTAGGTGCTTAATGTGTGAAAGTGTGTATGTTGCATTCATGAGATATATGTTACACTTGGGTGGGTTTGATGATACGGAGGAAGATATGTGAGGATCACATAGTCGCTTGACGACCGTGGATCCACTGGTGGCTTTAAGCCCATTATATGCTTAGTAGCCTTGCTACAACGTTTGAGTAGTGCCGCTGTTGGTGCTACCTTTGGAGTGTAAGGATAGGTGGGTTGATATCTATATCCCCACAAGAGTGTAGGGTTGGAAAGGAAATGGAGTGCAGGGTTGGATTTGCGATAGGAGCACTGCATTCATGTGATACTGATGTGATGTAAGGTCATTCTGGGCTAAGGCCCAAGACTACCGATTTTGATAGGGTTTAGGCCTAATGTGATAATTGTATGTTGATTGGATTACCAAGGGTCGTACACACTGAGTTTCGAAACTCACACCCTTTTGTTTAATGTTTCAGGTGACTCTCAGTAGACGGCTTGACGTGGAAGAGGACTCGGAGGTGGCCACACTGCAAGATACTTAGAAGTTTTTAATTAGTTTCGAATGACTTTATTATAATTACTTTATTTTCATTGGGATGTAATAAGGCCTTGTATCTCCAATTTGACTTTACGTTTGGGTTTTATTATTGTTTCAACTGTCTAACTATTAAACTTAAATAAATTTCTAAAGTTTAACATAGTATTCAAAATAACTATAACATTTGGACGTTTTCTTAAAACATGGACTTTCAACGTAACTTAACAAATTGCAAGGATTTTGGGTTTTTAAATCTTAAACTTAAGTTTTTAACTAAACAAAGTCGTTTGGAATTATCCCTTTGATGTGACATCACCGGATTCAGCCATAACGTCTGGGCCGGGTCTGGAGGTGTTACATTTAGTGGTATTAGAGCCCGGTTGCAAAGCTCGAACTGTGAAATGGGCCTTAGATTTTGGGTTTTTTTAAAACAAGTAGATTAAAAAGTTTTTACAGGATTCTTGAAGTATGGTTCACCGAGCCCTCGACGTCGAGCCAAGTAAGTTTTTTTTGTGATTACACTTGTTTAAATTATTGAACTGTATTTAGATATTGGGCCACTTTAAACAATAGGTTCTTAGAGACTAAAGCCCGTAGGAAACTTAAGCTTGTAGTGGATTTACGACTGCGAAACAACTTTTAAAATTGTTACTTGCATAAGACATGTGCTTTAAACAGTGGAACTATGAACTAATTTCATAAAAATTCTAATCCAGAGGCTAGAGATGCAAGAGGTGCAAGAGGTGCAAGAGGCCGCGGCAGAGGCTGTGGATGTGTTAGGGTTGGGTCATCAGCGTCAGGCCATATGCCCAACGTTGGAGTAGAGGAGGCTCCGGCCTCACCAGTAGCTGAAACAGGACCATATGAATGGGCTGCCGCTACAAAAGATGTAGTATCACAGGCCATGTTAAGGATTTTAGAAAGGATCACTATGCCCAATAATGGTACAGGAAGTCGTGGGTCAGTCGCGGAGCGACTCCGAGTTAATGGGGCAGAGATTTTCAAAGGAGTAGCTGGGGTGGCCTCGAATTTGGCGGAGTACTAGTTGGAAGCTACAGAAAGAATAATGGACGACCTGGATTACACGGTGGGACAAAAGTTGAAAGGGCGATATCCTTATTTAGGAATGAAGCTTATCAGTGGTAGTTGATCGTAAAGGAGGGCAACCAACCGGAGCAGATCACTTGGGAGTTCTTCAAATTGACATTCCAGGGGAAGTACATTGGAGCGGGCTGTGTGGATGCCTGAAGGAAGGAGTTTTTGAGTCTGACTCAGGCAGATAAGTCGGTAGTAGAGTATGAGGCTGAGTTTCTACGCCTTAGCCAATATGCCAAAGGAATAGTCGCAATAGAGTATAAGAGATGCATACGGCTCGAGGATGGGTTAAGAGACAACCTTAAGGTACTTATAGCTCCATAGAGGGAGGGGGACTTTGCGGTCTTGGTGGAGAAAGAAAAGATAGCGGAGGAAGTAAAACGCATGGAGCGCTTCAACCGAGAGAAGGAGAAGGGCAAGAACAAATGGAACGTGGAAGCTATGGGGGCTGGACAGAGGCCTACGAGAAGGGCTAGAGTGAATGGGCTGGTTAGAGTTAGGGTCCCTATTGATGCTGCTAATACCGGAATACCACCTTGTGCTATGTGTGGAAAAGGGCATACAAGCGAATGTTGAAGGAGAATAGGAGCTTGTTTGAGCTACGGATCTATGGAACATAGGATTAGAGAGTGCCCGAGAAGGCCAGATCAGGTGCGAGCCGATGGAAGAGGTAACTTTCAGCCGCAGAGGGGTGGTCAACAACCACCAAGGGGCCGTGGACCAGCCAGAGGCGGTAATGGCGTAGGACGAGGACGTGGAGCATCAGGCTGAGGTGCAGAACAGACAGAGGCGAGACAGCCAGCTTTAGTCTATGCTGCTCGTCCCAGAGAGAAAGGAGATGCACTAGACGTGATAACAGGTACGTTACTTATTCGTGAGTTACCTTATATTGCGCTAATTGATGTGGGGTCAACGCATTCGTACATTGCATACAATAAGGCTGAAACTGTTGGGATGAGTTTGAAACCATTGCAAATGAAATGACTATGTTAAGTCCTTTAGGGTAGTCGGTGAAAGTGAGTAAGTTGTTTAGGAATGTACAATTGGTAGTTAAAGGAGTTACTTTCTTAGCAGACTTGATGGAATTACCATTTGGTGAGTTTGACCTCATCTTAGGCATAGATTGGTTGACGAGGCACCAGGCAACTTTAGATTGTGCTGCGAAGCGGATGGTGTTAAGAACTGTGGAAGGTGATGAAGTAGTAGTGATCGGGGAACAACATGATTATTTGTCGAACGTGATTTCAGCTTTAAGGACAGAAAAGTTGGTGAGGAAGGGCGTGAAGCTTACTTAGCTTATATTAGTGATTTGGAATCTAAAAGTTTTACTGTTAAAAATTTGAGAATAGTAAAAGAATTCTCGGATTTTTTTTCGGAGGAATTGCCTTGGTTACCTCCCAATAGAGAGGTGGAGTTTGGAATAGAATTGTTACCTGGTACGGCTCCAGTGTCCATCACACCTTATAGGATGGCACCGAAAGAGCTGGTGGAGTTGAAGGCCCAGATTCAGGAGTCATTGGACCGTGGATTTATTAGACCTAGTGTGTCTCCATGGGGAGCACCGGTATTATTCGTGAAGAAGAAGGATGGGTCCATGAGGATGTGCATCAATTATCGATAGTTAAACAAGTTAACTATTAAGAATAAGTACCCTCTGCCTAGGATAGATGACCTTTTCGATCAACTTAGGGGAGCCTCAGTTTTCTCGAAGATTGACTTGCGTTCAAGGTACCATCAACTGAGGGTTAAGGAAGCAGATGTGTATAAGACAGCTTTCAAAACTCGTTATAGACATTACGAGTTTTTTGTGATGCCTTTTGGGCTAATGAACGCACCTGCTGCTTTTATGGATCTTATGAACTGGGTCTTTCAACCGTAACTAGACCAGTTCGTAGTAGTGTTCATAGATGACATCTTAGTATACTCGAGAACGGAGGATGATCATGATGCACACTTAAGGATTGTGTTGCAGATTCTAAGGGAGAAGCAACTTTATGCTAAGGTTAACAAGTGCGAACTATGGCTAAGGGAAGTCACTTTCTTAGGGCATGTGGTCTCCGCTGAGGGGATTAGAGTTGATCCTCGGAAGGTGGAAGAAGTGTTGGATTGGAAACGACCTAAGACGGTGTCAGAAATTTGGAGTTTTCTAGGCCTGGCAGGGTACTATAGGCGGTTTGTTGAAGGGTTCTCCCTGATCGCTGCACCCTTGACCAAGCTGCTACGGAAGGGGATGTCATTTGTGTGGACTAATAAATAGCAAGAAAGCTTTGAGAAGCTTAAGAAGGTTTTAACGGAGGCTCCTGTTTTGATTCAGCCAGAGCTTGGGAAGGAGTTTACTGTTTATAGCGATGTGTCACACGTGGGTTTGGGTTGTGTTTTGATGCAGGAAGGAAAGGTGGTTGCATATGCGTCACGCCAGCTTAAGACTCATGAAAGAAATAACCCAACCCACAATTTGGAGTTGGCAGCAGTGGTATTCGCACTTAAGATTTGGAGGCATCATTTGTATGGGGAGAAGTGCACCATCTATACGGATCACAAGAGTCTGAAGTACCTTTTAACTCAGAAGGAGTTGAATTTGAGACAATTCAGATGGATTGAGCTGTTAAAGGATTATGATTGCACGATCAAATATCACCAGGGAAAAGCAAATGTGGTGGCTGATGCGCTAAGCCATAGAGCTATGTTGGATTTGAGGGCGATGTTTGCTCGGTTAAGTTTGTATGACGACGGGAGTTTGTTAGCCGAGTTACAAGTGAAGCCACTGTGGGTTGAGCAGATTAAAGTTAAGCAGTCATTGGATGGAACTCTGGGTTCTCGATTCAAAGCAAATTGAGAATGGGGAAACGACGAATTTTGGGTTAAATAGTGACGGGTTGTTGTGTTTCCGTGATAGAATTTGTGTGCTAAGGGATGAAGAGCTAAGGAAGTCTATACTACGGGAAGTGCATAGTAGTTCCTATTCTATGCACCCCAGAGGTAACAAGATGTATCAGAACCTACGAGAGCTTTATTGGTGGCCGGGATTGAAACGCGAGGTTACGGAGTTTGTGGGCAAATGTTTGGTATGTCAGCAAGTGAAAGTAGAACATCAACTACCATCAGGTTTACTTCAGCCGGTTAAGATCCCACTATGGAAGTGGGAGCGGGTTACTGTAAATTTCGTTAGTGGGCTACCCTTGATGCCTACTAAGAAGGACTCTGTATGGGTTATTGTGGATCGGTTAACTAAGTCTACCCATTTTATACCGGTCCGTACCGGCTACTCATTACAGAAGTTGGCAAGATTATATGTGGCGGAGATTGTGAGATTGCATGGGGTTCCAGTCTCTATTATATCTGATAGAGACCCTCGTTTTACGTCTTGCTTTTGGAAGAAGTTGCATGAAGCACTAGGTACGAGGTTGGATTTAGTACAACATTTCCCCCTCGGACTGATGGTCAGTCGGAGAGGGTAATTCAAGTTTTGGAGGATATGCTGAGAGGGTGTATAATTAAGTTTCGAGGTAGTTGGGAGGATTACTTACCATTAGCTGAATTTGCGTATAACAATAGTTATCAGGCAAGTATTGGAATGGCACCATATGAAGCACTGTATGGGCGAAGATGTCGTTCTCTGACTTGTTGGACTCAGTTGGGTGAGCGGTGAGTATTGGGTCCAGAGTTGGTAGCAGACACCGAAGATAAGGTAAAGTTGATTCGAGATCGGTTGAAGGAGGCGGCAGATAGGCAGAAGTCGTATGCTGACCTCAAGCGGAGAGAGATTGAGTATGCGGTGGGGGACTTGGTTTTTCTCAAGGTTTCCCCTTGGAAGAAGGTGTTAAGGTTTGGTCGGAAGGGCAAGTTAAGCCATAGATTCATTGGGCCATATCGGGTGTTGAAGCGAATTGGGCCAGTTGCCTATTAGCTGGAATTGCCTTATGAACTGAGCCAAATACACGATGTGTTCCATGTATCAATGCTAAGGCGTTACCGCTCAAACCCTTCTCACATCGTGTTAGTCGAGGAGATTGAGGTTAGACTAGACCTAAATTTCGAGGAGGAGCCAGTTTGAGTAATTGATCAAGATGTTAAGGTGCTAAAAAGGAAGTCTGTCCTTTTGGTCAAAGTGCATTGGCATAACCATAACGCCGAGGAGGCTAGGAGGCAATGCGACGACAATACCCCCACTTATTTCATTCAGGTAAATTTTGAAGCCAAAATTTTTTTAGATAGGTAGAATTGTAACGCCCCAAAATCCCGAAACTCTAAATTTCTGTGCCCTAAAGTTGGTATGTGTACAAGTGGCACTTAGAATATTAATTTTAAGGTATTACCAGGGTTATTTGAAGTCTTAGGGATAGTGAAGACAATAGGGAAAAATTAAATTTTTGCCTTAGTGGACCCTAGTCTCAGGTATTAGGCCTCTTAAACAGATTAAGGGGAAAATAGGACACAATTCGGCCTGTGGTCCAGTGGCAAGGTGACATCACTTGGGGAGCTACAAGGTGGCGCTACTATCACGTGAAGAGGTCCAAGGTTCGAGGCTTAAGAGTGGTGAATTGAGGGGTTTTATTTTTGCACATGGAAGAAAGGTAGTTGCGCTAGAGTGGACTCTAGAAGGGAGTGTTCAGGAGAGAAATTTAAGGTAAAGATAAGAGAGAAAAGATAGGGGATTGAGGTGTGGATGTGTTGGTGCCGAATTGGACTTTGGGGGAAGGTAGTTTCGGCTTTGGCTATAAAAAGAGGGGTGCCAAATTCTTTTGAAAGGTTCATTGGGGTTTTATTATTTTTCTTTTCTTCCCCTCATTCTTTTTCTTCTATTGCCGAATTACCATCATCTTTTTTTCCGAAAACCCTATTTGTGTCGATTCTTTGTTGTTTTCCTCCATCACAAATCTGCTGATCAAGTGTTAAAAGCCAGATCTCGTTCAGTAGCTATCTAGGCCGTAGGATCAAAGGTGGGATTCAGTAAGTACTCAATCAACCTGCTTAGTGTGTTTTGTTAAAAGCCGAAGGGCTATCTAACTTCTCCTTGTCGTTAACCTTGTATTAACAAGGGTAGGGTTCAAAGATCGCAAGCGTGGTAAGGATCGTTAGCAAGTGGTAAGTGTACTCGTCTCAGTTGTGGATTAGTGGGTGGCCGAATGTAAGTATGGCTTATAGGGGTGACTTGTGAGGAATATAAGTCACTTGATTGTTGATAGTATATGTGTTGGTGTAGATCTACGTGAATAGTAGCTAAATAAGGGCTACTAGAACTTGTGGCACACGGTAAGGTTATGGTAAGGCTTTGATATTTAGGTAAATACTGTGGTTAAGTGTGTATTCATTAGAGATTGGTATTGGTTGTAGGTTCAAGGCTGAGGATAGTGTAGCACGTCGCATTAACCAGGTGTGTACATACACTTCACACACGACAATTGGCAAAAGCCGAAATCCTAAAAAACCCGAAATGACGAAAAGCTTCATTTAACTACCCCAAAGCTTGCTTTTGGGCTGCCATTTACTTGTGTCGAAACTGGGCTTTATTTTCCCCTTGTTGGACGGTTTCTGTAATATCCTAAATTAGGGGCTGTGCGTTGGAGCAAAATTTACGAGTTAGTAGCCTTGAAGAGTGGTTTGGAGGTGTTTTAGGAGTTCTTAAAGCTCGAGGACAAAAAGGGAAGCTTTGGAAAATTTTTGGAATTTTAGGTTAAAAAGAGGAAAATAGGAAAAGAGGCCTTAAGAATAATTTTTGGAGTTAATGGACATGAAAGTCCAGGTGGTAAAGTGGCTTGGGGCGCTGCTTTAAGGGCCTTGGGGGCCTGTGCAGGAAGGGAGGTTGATCGAGTTGCAAGGGAAGTAAAAAGGGAGAATTTATGTTTTTGCGTCAAGGAGGCGCTCGGCTAAGGACGTCTTAAAAGAAATTCGGGGTGGTTCATGTCACAAAAAGGCGCCTGGGTGAGGTGGCTTGGACGCTTGTAGCAAGGGGGCTTCAAGAGGACTCGCGTTCGAGTCGCGCTGGAGGCGTATGAGTGTGCTATTTTTGGTTTTTAGCATTTAAGCAAGGGGAGCCAAGGAAAGAAGGGTTAAAAGGAAATTTTGATGCGTTTATGACATGGAAGTCACATTAGCAGAATGGCAGGAAGCTTGGGGGATTCTCTCCAGGTCTCGGGTTCGAGACCTGGGGGCTGCATCTGGGTTTTTTTGTTTTATGCCGGCGTGAGGGTGGCCTGCATGGGGCATGCACGCTTGAGGCTATGGGTTGTTTTTTTATTGTGTTTTATTATTTCAATGCTTTGGAAGATGGGGGTAATTGTTATATTGTTATTATTATTTCTATTTTGTTTGTTTGTCCTCAAAAGCTGTATGAGGTATGGCATAGTTTTATTATTTATTTTTATTCTATTTTGTGTTATTATTTTAATGGTGATGGGGCAGTTATTTTATTATTATTATTATTATATTATGTGTGAAAGATGGAATAAGTGATGGAAAAGTGGTTAAGGAATTTTGTTTAATTTTCAAATGGCATGGGGAGCAACGGCAGAATGGGTCTTTTGCATGGGGAATGAAGCATGCTTAGGGGATTCCTTTGGCCGGCCTTGTGTTTGAGGAAGCATGACCGAAAATGCTCCTTTGAATTTTCTTTTCTTCCCATTTTGGTGCTTGGCCGAATATGAAGCTTTTCCCTTAGGAACATCCACAATCGGCTTTGTGTTAGCTAGAGAGGTGGCCATTGCTTTGTTTTGTTTTCTTTCTTTCCTTTTTGTTCTTGACCGAGAGAGGGCAAGGCTTGAGCTTCGGTTTTAGAAGGAGCTAGGAAGCTTTCGGCTAGCTAATGTGCTTGCATGGTTTCCTTTCATTGTTGCTAGCCGAACATGCTAGGCACTATTGCCGAATCTTTCGACCTCCTTTTCCCTTTTATACTTCAAAATCCTTGAGGCCGAATCTTCAAGGTTGTAGCCGAATCTACAAGGGAGCATTAAAGGAGAAGCTTCGGGATTTTGAACATCAAGGTATGGTAGTATGTACCACTCAAAAACCAAGGGCTTTTGTTCATAGATTTGTGTATGAGCCGATTCTAACAATGTTTTAGTAGGAATTTGGATAACTTCGGGAGCTAATCAACCGGAACAAGTGGTGTTTCGGGATCGAAATAAGCTAGGTAAAAGATTCATGGTATTCGGCCTAAGGCCATATTATTGGTATTAAGTGTGACCGATTTTGGTTATGTGTATAGTGGCATAACTTGTGTTTCTTTGCATGTGTCTACGTGAAGGACCAGTGAGGGAGCTCTAGGGACTTTGAGCATCATGGTGAGCTAGAATATAATTTTGGTCAAGGGTCATTATTCATGGAATAATGTGATAGCCGATTTTAACACATGGTTTATGTAGGGTTTTCGACTACTTAAAGATCTAGTATTAGTTCTCGGGTTTCAGTGAGGTAAGTGGCTAATAGCATTCGGCCTTAGGCCATTTTTGGTGATTAAATGGCTAACTGTTTCTGTTCATGATGGATTAGAGGCTAATCGACAGCAGTAGGACGAGTTCGGGATTTTAGTTGATATTAGATTCGATAGATTGGATCTCGCTTTAAATCAGGTGCGTAGTTATCGCACTGTTCTTTTGCTTGTTATATGTATTGTATGTATTATTTTATGTAAATGTATAAGTTGTGCATGTTAGCCGAAATTAGGGTTAAGATGGTGGATACCCAAGGTGGGTGATCGAATAATCAGGTTAGTGGTTTTGGTACTAATCTTTCAGTGATTTGCGGTAATGAATGACTATGGATGAATGTATAAAAATGTGATGACGTGTGATGTATAATTGTTTTGAGTAATATGTTACCATGATGCATATATATATATATATATATGCATGGGATTTGGGATGTGACTATTTGAGGAAAGGTTGTACGTTATGTGTGTGGTCTAGTGCTAGCTTCGTGCTACATTAGCGCTTGATGTTTAGCTATGTGCTTCCTCAAGGGAGGTGTTGGCTAAGTGCCCATCTCGGCGGTTGATAGCTGTGTGCGTCACCGTGAACTGATTGATATGTGGGATCCCTATGGGATCGGTGGCTTGGCCACGGCCTTGAGTAGTAAGTCAGTCAAGGTAAGATATGTGGATCACTATGTGGTTTGAGCTTCATAATTGCATATTCATATTCGCATATTCATGTTTATGTACTGTGTGGATATGGGCTAAGCCCATATGTGGAGACATGTGTATTAACTATGCACTGAGTCTTGGTGACTCACTCAATTTTTCTCAACCCTTTCAGGTGGCGTATAAAGCTTGGACCGGGTTGGAGTGGATACAAAGGTGGCCATGCAAAAGTGGATTTTCATGCAAAGGAATCTCTTGTTTAATGAATTAAGTACCTATATTTTCAGTATTTTGATTAAGTATGTATTGTAAGAAGGCCCACTAAAGTATTTCAGTTCTCTTATTAAGTATCTTTATTATTATGCTCAATTATGGATGGACAATTTAAAATGCTTATTGCAAATGATTTTATTTCCTTGAGTATGTATAATGAAGTTTTGAATCCCGTGTTTTTATAATAATTTAGTTTTCACTTAGAATATTTCAAGTCACGAAAATGTTTTATTAAACTCAACAAATTTTTATCGGTTTTTACTTTAAGTAAGGATATTTTTTGAAAGTGTTTCGCAGTGGCATTTCAAATTCGGTTGTAGTGAATAGGCCGGGTTTGGGGTGTTACATTTTGGTATCAAAGCACGGTTCAAAACTCGGCTTTGAGGTTTTGGGCCCGAAAGTAGTTTTCAAATGTGGGCTTTTCAAAATGTGAACTTTTATTTTAGGCTTGTTCTGGCATGGCACCTGTACCTCCGACCCGAAGTCCACCTGGTAAGTACCTCTAACTATTGAGGAATGTTGAATATGTGAACTGTATGGGCATAATTGGGCCTGTAGATTAGAAAATTTGGGGCTATCGAACTATAGGATTAGTCTACTCAAAAACAAGTGCATAAGACTTAAGGACTAAAATGACCATAGAGGTGTAGTGAATGAATGTGTCCCTGCTTATGAACGTGTATGTAACTCTCTGAATTAGAATAGCGAACTTGAACTGCAACTATGAGTGATCGAATGAACGACTTCTAAATACTTTATTCCATAAAATTGTTCGCGGATAATCAGTGGAACGAATTTCTAATGCATAAAACTTTTTAAGTCAGTTTTCGCGATAAGAGATGAGCTCTAGAGGAAGTAGTCGAGGCGAAATGGCCGTAACGGAACCCGTTAGATCGGGTCAAGGGTCTGATAATGAGGTACCACCTCCACCACCAGCCTTTGGTAATGAGCAGCAAGATCAGACGAGGGATAATGTTGTATCGCAGGCGGTGCTGCGAGTTTTAGAGATGGTGGCTGGAGCGGGAGAAAATATGAGAGCTTGGAAATTTGTTCCCGAGCGACTTTGAACCAATGGAGCGGAGTTGTTCCGTGATGTATCAGGTGTGGCACCCAGTACGGCTGAATATTGGTTGGAAGCAACCAAGCGAGTTATGGATGAGCTCGATCTGAGCCATGAGGAAAAAGTGAAAGGTATGGTGGCGCTACTTTGCGACGAGATGTATAAATGGTGGCTCACGGTTCGGGATAGTGTCACAGCTGAGGACCTCACTTGGGAGTATGTCAAGACGGCATACCAGAAGAAGTATGTCAATACTTACTACATTGATGCTCAGAGGAAGGCGTTTTTGGGGCTGGTTCAACGGAACAAGTCCGTGGCGAAATACGAGGCTGAATTCCTAGGTTAAGCCGATATGCTCGAAAAGTGGTGGCTACGGAACATGAACGATGTGTCCGGTTTGAGGACGAATTAAGAGACGACCTGAGACTGTTGATAGCTCCTCAACAGGAACGGGAGTTCGCTGTGTTAATCGAAAAAGCTAAGGTAGCTGAAGGGATTAAGGACTTGATGAGACAAAACAGAGATAAGGATAGGAACCGGGATGGGAGAAATTTTGGATCATCTAAATTATCTGAGGGTCTTCGGAAAAGACCGAAGGTTGAAAGTTTTGCTCATGTTGATGGAACGCCGGTACCCCTGGCGCAGCAGAATAAAATTAGATCCGGCGATCCAAATCATGGATCCATGTGTGAGGAACGAATCGGGGTGAAATAAAGGTTTCGAAATTACCATAACTTCAATCTGAGTAGACAGCGACGCCTTGGCAACAAGAGTTTTGATCTACTGTCGAATCAAGCCTCAACCTTTTCCGATGTCGGCCTCTACGTAATCCACCCGGTTTGACTATGAACGGAAGAAATCTCCAAAACTGTTTTGGAGGCTTATTTGCTTGACGGCTGCTAGACCTAACAAGCAATCACTTAGGGTTTTCATCTTTTGTTTTGTCTCCTTTTAATACCTTTTATAATGGGTGCCTTTCTCATTGGGCCTTTTATAATAGGTATCCTCTTAATTGGGCCTTTTATAATTGGAATGTCTTGAATGTATTACAAGATTAAATAAATACAATAAATTTTTTAACCGAAAATTATAATTACATTAATTATATCTGAAAATTATAATTACATTAATTATAATAAGGATTCCGGTAAACTATATTTATTTAAATTTATATATGAATCAAATTCATATATTAATAAAATTATGTTATCATTATGTGTACAACATCCTTGTACATATAATATGTTCAATATTTGATTGCCCAATTAAATTAATTCTTTAATTAATTTAATTTATGTGACAACTAAGCACAATACCAACTATATTTTATTCCGTTCATTTCAACCATAGGGTGTGACCCTGTAGGTTCTTGCAATGTTAGCAGTAATACTAGAACGATTCTATTGTCACAGACAATGAGTAGCATCTAGCAATGCATCATTGCTACCTAAGTTACAAGAAGTCATGATTCGACATAACCTTTCGTGATTAACCTTTCATGCATTAATCCTTAAGTCCTTTATCTCTGGAACGGATACAAGTCATGGGATAGTCACACTTGCATAATCCATCCCATGTTTCTTGATATCTTGAGTAGACTATGATATACAAATTAGTATGACATCTCATATCAACTTATTTGAGCATGGCCATGCATTTCTAGTCTCACTCAATCAAGTGGCCTAAGATATTACTCCTATTATGTAGGAGGGACTTATCCTTTATTGATCAACCATATCCCTCTACATAGATTGTGGTATATCCAACATCAGCCTTTATAGAACAACCTGTTACGGTGTACGATTGACTGTATCAAAATATACAACTCACGATGCTGGGATAATAATGATCTCAAGTCTGAGGATCGTATACATATTAATCACTATGAGTAATGTTGTGTCAATTACATAATAATCCAAGAAACATACTCATAGCGGGTCAATCCAATATGTTGTTCTCTAACACACATATTCATGCATTGATTTTGACACTCCATATCAATGACAACTCTTTATCATCAATTAACTACATGTTAGTCTTAATGCATTATTATTGTCCTAGTCAACAATAATACTCGACTAAGGATCTTTTAAGAATAATCATATTATTCTCAGGACATTATTATAAAACAGTTTATCTATACACACAGAAAGAAAAACTGAAATAATAATGACAACGCTTTATATTAATAAATATGGTAAATTAAGTATGTTATTACAACCATCTCATGATTGATCTTTGGGCATACTCTTACAATCTCCCACTAGCACTAAGACCAATCACTCATATATCTAATACCAAGTGACTTAGTGTGACGATCATGCTTCTGCTGTGTCAGAGGCTTGGTCAGGGGATCAGCGATGTTATCATCTGAAGGTACTCTGCATATCTCTACATCCCCTCGATCGATAATCTCTCGAATAAGATGGTAGCGTCTAAGTATATGTTTGGATCGCTGGTAAGATCTGGGTTCTTTAGCTTGTGCAATAGCTCCATTGTTATCACATCGGAGTTCTATAGCATTTGATATGCTAGGCACAACCCCTAGTCCAGTAATGAACTTCTTGATCCAAACTGCTTCTTTTGCTGCCTCACTGGCTGCAATATACTCGGCCTCTGTTGTAGAATCGGCTACTGTACTTTGCTTTGAACTCTTCCAGCTCACAGCACCACCATTAAGGCAAAACACAAAACTTGATTGCGATCGAGAATCATCCTTGTCGGTTTGGAAGCTGGCATCAGTGTAACCTTTTACACTTAACTCTTCCTCACCTCCATATAATAGGAACGTATCCTTAGTTCTTCTTAAGTACTCAAGGATACTCTTGACTGTGGTCCAGTGACCTTCACCGGGATCTACTTGATACCTGCTCGTCATACTTAAGGCATACGAGACATCTGGACGGGTACATAACATAGCATACATGATAGATCCAATAGCGGAAGCATATGGAATTTTACTCATACGTTCTCTCTCTTGTGGAGTTGAAGGACACATTTCCTTCGAGAGTGAAATACCATGTCTCATAGGTAGGAATCCTCTTTTAGATTCTTCCATACTGAACCTTTTCAGTACTTTATCTATGTATGTACTTTGGCTTAGACCTAGTAGTCGTCTTGATCTATCTCTATAGATCTTGACTCCTAAGATATAAGTGGCTTCGCCCAAGTCCTTCATAGAAAAACAACTTCTTAACCAAGTCTTAATAGACTGCAAGGTAGGTATGTCATTTCCCATAATAAGTATGTCATCCACATATAGTACCAAGAATGTGATAGTGCTCCCACTAACTTTCTTGTAAACACATGGTTCATCTTCATTTTTGATAAAACCAAACTCTTTGATTGCATCGTTAAAACGAATATTCCAACTTCGAGAAGCTTGCTTTAATCCATAAATGGATCTTTGTAGCTTACATATCTTTCTACCATCCTTTGGATTTACAAAACCTTCAGGTTGTGTCATATACACATCCTCTTCAAGTTTCCCGTTAAGGAAAGCTGTTTTGACGTCCATCTGCCAGATTTCATAATCATGAAATGCAGCTATGGCGAGCAAGATCCTGATGGATTTAAACATAGCTACAGGAGAAAAGGTTTCATCATAGTCAACACCATGAATTTGGCGAAAACCTTTAGCGACTAATCGCCCTTTGTATGTTTGTACATTACCATCCATGTCTATTTTCTTTTTGAAAACCCATTTGCACCCTATAGGTTTAACCCCTTCGGGTGGGTCAATCAAAGTCCATACTTGGTTTTCATACATGGAATCCATCTCAGATCTCATGGCCTCAAGCCATTTCTCAGAGTCTGGGCTCGTCACCGCTTCTTGATAAGTCTTAGGCTCATCTTGATCTATAAGAAGAACGTCACCATGCGTTGTAATAAGAAATCCATATCTCTCAGGTGCACGGCGTTCTCTTAAAGATCTGCGCGGTGGTTGTGTTTCTATAGCAGTTGTTTGTTCCTCAATTTCTTGTGGAATTTGGTTTTGTTCAATCTCTGGTTCAGTGGTATCTTGTGATTCTTGAATTTCTTCAAGTTCAATCTTTCTCCCACTTCCTTTTCTAGAAGTAAATTCTTTCTCTAGGAAGACACCAGTCCGAGCAACAAAAATTTTGTTCTCAGTGGGATTAAAAAAATAATATCCTTTGGTTTCTTTTGGATACCCCACAAAATACACCTTTCAGATTTGGGTTCAAGCTTAGTAGACGTCTGACGTTTAACATAAGCTTCACAACCCCAAATTTTCATAAAGGACATACTAGGACGTTTCCCAGTCCACATCTCATATGGCGTCTTTTGAACCGATTTAGATGGAACACGATTTAGTGTGAAGGCAGCAGTCTCAAGTGCATGTCCCCAAAAGGAAGTCGGTAGATCAGCATGACTCATGATGGATCGAACCATGTCTAACAAAGTTCGATTTCTTCTCTCAGATACTCCATTCCATTGAGGAGTCCCAGGAGGAGTAAGTTGTGAGACAATCCCACATTCTTTCAAAAGATCATCAAACTCTAGGCTCAAATACTCTCCACCTCGATCAGATCGAAGTGACTTGATAGTTTTGCCTAGTTGATTTTGTACTTCATTTTTAAATTCCTTGAACTTTTCAAGGGACTCAGACTTATGGCGCATGAGATAAACATACCCATATCTACTGAAATCATCAGTGAAAGTAATGAAGTAGTGAAATCCACCTCTGGCCTGTGTATTTATTGGTCCACATACATCAGAATGTATTAGGCCTAATAAATCACTAGCTCGTTCACCTTTTCCAGAAAAAAGAGATTTAGTCATTTTTCCCAATAAGCAAGATTCACACACTTCAAATTGTTCAAAAACAAATGAATTCAAGAGACCATCTCTATGGAGTTTGGATATGCGTTTCTCACTTATGTGGCCCAAACGACAATGCCAAAGATAAGTTTGATTTGAGTCATTTATTTTAGATCTTTTAGTATTTATGTTGTAAATGGGATTCGTTTGATCTAAAATATAGAGGCCATTAATCAAATGCGCCGAACCATAGAAAACATTATTGAGATAAAATGAACAACAATTATTCTTAATAATTATCTCAAAACCAATTTTGTCTAAACAAGAAATTGAAATAATGTTTTTAGTCAAACTGGGCACAAAATAACAATCGTCTAAACATAAATCAAGTCCACTAGGCAAAGATAAAGTATATGTTCCCACAGCTAATGCAGCAACTTTTGCTCCATTTCCAACTCGTAGGTCCACATCTCCTCTAGCCAAAGTCCTACTCCTTTGTAGTCCCTGTACAGAAGTACAAATATGAGAACCACAACCAGTATCTAATACCCAAGAAGTAGTAGTTGATAAATTAATATCAATAACATAAATACCTGAAGCAGACATTCCGCTTGCTTTAGCCTTCTTGACTTCTTCAAGATAGGCAGGGCAGTTCCGTTTCCAATGTCCAGTCACACCACAATGAAAACAGTTTCCTTCCTTAGACACCCCACCTTTAGGTTTCAGTGCAGCCTTTCCTTTTCCAAATTTGGGCTTACCTTTGCCCTTGGGCTTTGTTTGAACTTTGGCCTTTCCCTTGCCCTTGTTATTACGGACCATCAGTATGGGCTTGGGTCCAACCTTTTTCAAGTTGCCTTCAGCAGTTCGTAACATACTGAGCAATTGTGGTAGAGTCTTGTCAATTTCATTCATATTGAAATTGAGGACAAACTGGCTGTAGCTATCCGGCAACGATTGTAAAATAACATCAGTGGCCAACTCTTGGCTCAATGGAAACCCAAGCTTAGACAGGCTTTCAATATAGCCAATCATCTTAAGGACATGAGGTCCTACTGGGCTTCCTTCAGCCAACTTACATTGGAATAAGGCCTTAGAGATATCAGACCTCTCTTGCTGTGCTTGTCCCTGATAAAGTTCTTTCAGGTGCTCGATCATATCATAAGCAACCATGTCCTCATGTTGCTTCTGAAGTTCAGGATTCATAGTGGCAAGCATAAGACATCCAACATCTATCATGTCATCGAGATACTTCTTGTAAGCATCTCTATCAGTCCTCGAGGCATTAGCGGGTGGTTCACTAGGAAGTGGTTGTTCAATGACATATAATTTCCGTTCTTGTTTAAGGACAATCCTCAAGTTACGGAACCAATCAAGAAAATTCAAACCATTCAATTTGTCCTTCTCAAGGACCGATCGCAATGAGAGTGTGCTAGTGTTTGCAGCCATAATATATCTACAACAATTAAATATGCATGTGAGTAAATTTACCAATTTTATATCAATCATTAAAAAGACTTTATTAAATGATATTCCCACTATTTTATTTCAAAATTAATAACCCTCGTATATTAATTTCGGAAAAGCTTTCTCAAAAGTATTTCTAGTAGGTTAAGGATCCATATTTCACCACCTCTTAAGTCAGCTTTGGCTTTACTCTTAAGATTATGGTTATTTAGGTAAGCAACATTTGCTAATTACATCATATGTAACTCCTAATATTTGGTGAACAACTCTTGTTCTAATCATCTTATGATTTATCCAATTTACTTGCCTCTAGGTTTCTAATCCTATTGGAGTAACCTAGTTAAGTCATTAACCAATTTTTAACCAGCGAATATCACTTGTTTATTCTTCGCGTTTAACCAAGATAAATACTAGTACTTCACTTTGGCAGAACCTACATAGTATTGATCGAGGCCTTAACGAGGGCAAAATTGGAAGGCCATGTTGACTTAATATTTTAATAGAGGGATTTTATTAAGGTTGTTGCATCTCACCAATTATGGTCTACTTTAGCCCATTTAGTCTTCTAATCGATCTCATCAATTAATAGGGTTTATTATCAACAAGGTTTATTATCATCCATAGCATCTCATACATGAATAAATAAAGCAATAAATAAATGCAATAGTTATAGCCCATAAACTAAAGTGGTTCAACCCAAGCCAATGGGAAAACCAAAAGGAAACCTAAAGGTGTAAGCCCTTTCACAAGCTATCATTCACAATCATTGTCCCACCTTCCTTCTTGTTTGGCCCACAGCAACTCTTGCAAATTACAATATGCAGAAACTCGTTTTACATACGAGGGAATAAGATGAGAAGAGAAATACAAGAGAATAGTAGCAAGGCAGGACACGCAGGCCGTATTTTAAAAAAAAATACAACCTTTTATCGAATGGGTCATTGGGCTATAACTATGCATTTCAAACACCGTGCATGTCAAAAATAGCATACATAATTCAATGCTTTTTTTTTTTTTGCTAAGGTGAATTATAAAATATCCTTTCAACCTTTTGTGGCCCATCAAGTTTATAAATTTCTTTTATTAACAAAATTTTTGCGGGGGTCTGACGATGTCGGAGGCCTCACGATTTGATAAATTTTTATCAACAGAATCGTGTTTTTAGGATTTTAATCCTTGAGGTTTCATATCGGAACAACCCTTGTTCCACTAGCCAGTTAACACTTACTGGAAACTATAAATACCACCGCCGCTACAGATTTTTTAATAGTTAACAGTAATAACATAAAATCGAATAGGCCACAACACCATGATTAACATTTAATCAATTACCGAAAGGAACAATTATCAGATTATGCTTAAACGATTTAAAAAATCGAAAATATAATAAGATCAAAACATGTATCCCATACAATTGCATCACCCAAGTATTTAAACCCGAGTTCGTATCACACAAGTGGCTCTGATACCACTGATGGAACGCCGGTACCCCATGGCGCAGCAGAATAAAATTAGATCCGGCGATCCAAATCATGGATCCATGTGTGAGGAACGAATCGGGGTGAAATAAAGGTTTCGAAATTACCAAAACTTCAATCTGAGTAGACAGCGACGCCTTGGCAACAAGAGTTTTGATCTACTGTCGAATCAAGCCTCAACCTTTTCCGATGTCGGCCTCTACGTAATCCACCCGGTTTGACTATGAACGGAAGAAATCTCCAAAACTGTTTTGGAGGCTTATTTGCTTGACGGCTGCTAGACTTAACAAGCAATCACTTAGGGTTTTCATCTTTTGTTTTGTCTCCTTTTAATACCTTTTATAATGGGTGCCTTTCTCATTGGGCCTTTTATAATAGGTATCCTCTTAATTGGGCCTTTTATAATTGGTATGTCTTGAATGTATTACAAGATTAAATAAATACAATAAAGTTTTTAACCAAAAATTATAATTACATTAATTATATCTGAAAATTATAATTACATTAATTATAATAAGGATTCCGGTAAACTATATTTATTTAAATTTATATATGAATCAAATTCATATATTAATAAAATTATGTTATCACTATGTGTACAACATCCTTGTACATATAATATGTTCAATATTTGATTGCCCAATTAAATTAATTCTTTAATTAATTTAATTTATGTGACAACCAAGCACAATACCAACTATATTTTATTCCGTTCATTTCAACCATAGGGTGTGACCCTGCAGGTTCTTGCAACGTTAGCAGTAATACTAGAACGATTCTATTGTCACAGACAATGAGTGGCATCTAGCAATGCATCATTGCTACCTAAGTTACAAGAAGTCATGATTCGACATAACCTTTCGTGATTAACCTTTCATGCATTAATCCTTAAGTCCTTTATCTCTGGAACGGATACAAGTCATGGGACAGTCACACTTGCATAATCCATCCCATGTTTCTTGATATCTTGAGTAGACTATGATATACAAATTAGTATGACATCTCATATCAACTTATTTGAGCATGGCCATGCATTTCTAGTCTCACTCAATCAAGTGGCCTAAGATATTACTCCTATTATGTAGGAGGGACTTATCCTTTATTGACCAACCATATCCCTCTACATAGATTGTGGTATATCCAACATCAGCCTTTATAGAACAACCTGTTACGGTGTACGTTTGGCTGTGTCAAAATATACAACTCACAATGTTGGGATAATGATGATCTCAAGTTTGAGGATCATATACATATTAATCACTATGAGAAATGTTGTGACAATTACGTAATAATCCAAGAAACATACTCATAGCGGGTCAGTCCAATATGTTGTTCTCTAACACACATATTCATGCATTGATTTTGACACTTCATATCAATGACAACTCTTTATCATCAATCAACTAGATGTTAGTCTTAATGCATTATCGTTGTCCTAGTCAACAATAATACTTGACTAAGGATCTTTTAAGAATAATCATATTATTCTCAGGACATTATTATAAAACAGTTTATTTGTACACATAGAAAGAAAAACTGAAATAATAATGACAACGCTTTATATTAATAAACATGGTAAATTAAGTATGTTATTACAACCATCTCATGATTGATCTTTGGGCATACTCTTACACATGTGACTAAGCCAGCTATGGGAAATCGGGACCGTCCGTGTGCTCAGTGTGGAAGATATCATGTCGGCGAGTGTTGGAACCGAAATCGAGAATGTTTTAGGTGTAAGTCTATAAGCAGTTAAATATCGTTAATGTTAGTTATAACCTTGTGTACATGCTAAATTATGGAATCTTAGTTATAAATATAGTGAAAGCCGAATGTGGATAGACATTGTATCATGAAATGTTATTGAATTTTTATTGAATTGATAAGTACAAGTGATATGGATTATATATGGTTTATAATTTTGGTCAGCATGTAATGTGATTCAGATGGTGATAATATTGTATTTCAGGCTTTGATGCCTAGCAGGCTTAATGCCGGTGTGTATTTCAGGCTTTGATGCCTAGCAGGCTTAATGCCGGTGTGTATTTCAGGCTTTAATGCCTAGCAGGCTTAATGCCGGTGTGTGTTTCAGGCTTTGATGCCTAGCAGGCTTAATGCCGGTGATGTGTTATAATAGAGAATTCATGAATCACTTATAAGATGGAACATGTTTATTTCAATAAGCTAAATGATCGGGTAAGTACAAGTCTTTCATAATTGCAAGGAATAAGGTAAGTTAGTATATTCCCATTTGAATTAAGTAAGATGTGATACAGTTGAAGCTTCGGTAAGAATTTTAAGATGTGCAATTGATCTTACCATTGATGTGTATGATTTATGTATAATGGCATTTAAGCTTGAATATGCTTATGGAGAAGTGGCCATATAGAAAATGCTAAATGTGAAAGAGGTTGGATATGTTTGCATATGTGTATAAGTGGGTATATGTGATTGATATATGGTAAATTGAAATGTACGGATGTTCGTTAGTAAGTAATTTCGAGGACGAAATTATTTTTAAGGGGGGTAGAATTGTAATATCCTAAATTAGGGGCTGTGCGTTGGAGCAAAATTTACGAGTTAGTAGGCTTGAAGAGTGGTTTGGAGGTGTTTTAGGAGTTCTTAAAGCTCGAGGACAAAAAGGGAAGCTTTGGAAAATTTTTGGAATTTTAGGTTAAAAAGAGGAAAATAGGAAAAGAGGCCTTAAGAATAATTTTTGGAGTTAATGGACATGAAAGTCCAGGTGGTAAAGTGGCTTGGGGCGCTGCTTTAAGGGCCTTGGAGGCCTGTGCAGGAAGGGAGGTGGTTCGAGTTGCAAGGGAAGCAAAAAGGGAGAATTTATGTTTTTGCGTCAAGGAGGCGCTCGGCTAAGGACGTCTTAAAAGAAATTTGGGGTGGTTCATGTCACAAAAAGGCGCCTGGGTGAGGTGGCTTGGACGCTTGCAGCAAGGGGGCTTCAAGAGGACTCGCGTTCGAGTTGCGCTGGAGGCGCATGAGTGTGCTATTTTTGGTTTTTAGCGTTTAAGCAAGGGGAGCCAAGGAAAGAAGGGTTAAAAAGAAATTTTGATGCGTTTATGACATGGAAGTCGCATTAGCAGAATGGCAGGAAGCTTGGGGGATTCTCTCCAGGTCTCGGGTTCGAGACCTGGGGGCTGCATCTGGGTTTTTTTTTTATGCCGGCGTGAGGGTGGCCTGCATGGGGCATGCATGCTTGAGGCTATGGGTTGTTTTTTTATTGTGTTTTATTATTTCAATGCTTTGGAAGATGGGGGTAATTGTTATATTGTTATTATTATTTCTATTTTGTTTGTTTGTCCTCAAAAGCTGCATGAGGTATGGCATAGTTTTATTATTTATTTTTATTCTATTTTGTGTTATTATTTTAATGGTGATGGGGCAGTTATTTTATTATTATTATTATTATATTATGTGTGAAAGATGGAATAAGTGATGGAAAAGTGGTTAAGGAATTTTGTTTAATTTTCAAATGGCATGGGGAGCAACGGCAGAATGGGTCTTTTGCATGGGGAATGAAGCATGCTTAGGGGATTCCTTTGGCCGGCCTTGTGTTTGAGGAAGCATGACCGAAAATGCTCCTTTGAATTTTCTTTTCTTCCCATTTTGGTGCTTGGCCGAATATGAAGCTTTTCCCTTAGGAACATCCACAATCGGCTTTGTGTTAGCTAGAGAGGTGGCCATTGCTTTGTTTTGTTTTCTTTCTTTCCTTTTTGTTCTTGACCGAGAGAGGGCAAGGCTTGAGCTTCGGTTTTAGAAGGAGCTAGGAAGCTTTCGGCTAGCTAATGTGCTTGCATGGTTTCCTTTCATTGTTGCTAGCCGAACATGCTAGGCACTATTGCCGAATCTTTCGACCTCCTTTTCCCTTTTATACTTCAAAATCCTTGAGGCCGAATCTTCAAGGTTGTAGCCGAATCTACAAGGGAGCATTAAAGGAGAAGCTTCGGGATTTTGAACATCAAGGTATGGTAGTATGTACCACTCAAAAACCAAGGGCTTTTGTTCATAGATTTGTGTATGAGCCGATTCTAACAATGTTTTAGTAGGAATTTGGATAACTTCGGGAGCTAATCAACCGGAACAAGTGGTGTTTCGGGATCGAAATAAGCTAGGTAAAAGATTCATGGTATTCGGCCTAAGGCCATATTATTGGTATTAAGTGTGACCGATTTTGGTTATGTGTATAGTGGCATAACTTGTGTTTCTTTGCATGTGTCTACGTGAAGGACCAGTGAGGGAGCTTTAGGGACTTTGAGCATCATGGTGAGCTAGAATATAATTTCGGTCAAGGGTCATTATTCATGGAATAATGTGATAGCCGATTTTAACACATGGTTTATGTAGGGTTTTCGACTACTCAAAGATCTAGTATTAGTTCTCGGGTTTCAGTGAGGTAAGTGGCTAATAGCATTCGGCCTTAGGCCATTTTTGGTGATTAAATGGCTAACCGTTTCTGTTCATGATGGATTAGAGGCTAATCGACAGCAGTAGGACGAGTTCGGGATTTTAGTTGATATTAGATTCGATAGATCGGATCTCGCTTTAAATCAGGTGCGTAGTTATCGCACTGTTCTTTTGCTTGTTATATGTATTGTATGTATTATTTTATGTAAATGTATAAGTTGTGCATGTTAGCCGAAATTAGGGTTAAGATGGTGGATACCCAAGGTGGGTGATCGAATAATCAGGTTAGTGGTTTTGGTACTAATCTTTCAGTGATTTGCGGTAATGAATGACTATGGATGAATGTATAAAAATGTGATGACGTGTGATGTATAATTGTTTTGAGTAATATGTTACCATGATGCATATATATATATATATGCATGGGATTTGGGATGTGACTATTTGAGGAAAGGATGTACGTTATGTGTGTGGTCTAGTGCTAGCCTCGTGCTACATTAGCGCTTGATGTTTAGCTATGTGCTTCCTCAAGGGAGGTGTTGGCTAAGTGCCCATCTCGGCGGTTGATAGCTGTGTGCATCACCGTGAACTGATTGATATGTGGGATCCCTATGGGATCGGTGGCTTGGCCACGGCCTTGAGTAGTAAGTCTGCCAAGGTAAGATATGTGGATCACTATGTGGTTTGAGCTTCATAATTGCATATTCATAATTGCATATTCATATTCGCATATTCATGTTTATGTACTGTGTGGATATGGGCTAAGCCCATATGTGGAGACATGTGTATTAACTATGCACTGAGTCTTGGTGACTCACTCAATTTTTCTCAACCCTTTCAGGTGGCGTATAAAGCTTGGACCGGGTTGGAGCGGATACAAAGGTGGCCATGCAAAAGCGGATTTTCATGCAAAGGAATCTCTTGTTTAATGAATTAAGTACCTATATTTTCAGTATTTTGATTAAGTATGTATTGTAAGAAGGCCCACTAAAGTGTTTCAGTTCTCTTATTAAGTATCTTTATTATTATGCTCAATTATGGATGGACAATTTAAAATGCTTATTGCAAATGATTTTATTTCCTTGAGTCTGTATAATGAAGTTTTGAATCCCGTTTTTTTATAATAATTTAGTTTTCACTTAGAATATTTCAAGTCACGAAAATGTTTTATTAAACTCAACAAATTTTTATCGGTTTTTACTTTAAGTAAGGATATTTTTTGAAAGTGTTCCGCAGTGGCATTTCAAATTCGGCCGTAGTGAATAGGCTGAGTTTGGGGTGTTACAGTTTCTCAGTCTAATAATGTAGCAGACATGTCTATCTTTTAGCACCTCTTTTACTAGGTCAAATTATGAACCTCATGACCCAAACTACATGGTTTTGCCCTCCGCATGAATTAATCTATGTATTTTCATGTTTCATTCACATTAATCACATCTTCAATGGTCCTCCTGCATAGTGAAAAATCACATATATTAACATGAAATGATATAAAATCTGTACAAAAATCATGTAATTAAGCACAATTTAACATACTTTGTAAATTCATGCCCAATATTACTAATTAAGTAAAATTCACTTATTTTAATAATAATTACTCAAGATAAATGTAATTATTTAGTAAAAATGTGCTAAAAATATATAGAAAAATCCTATATAATTTCAAGTTTACAGTCACCAACACATTTGTCTCAGAAGGAACAATTTGTAGACTCTTACCCTTCACGACCTTTGTATAGATGTACGAATGGGTTAACCCAGGGTCTCTTAATTCATGAATGTTATGTCCCAGAAAAGAAAATTTAGTGGTGATAACCTCTGGTAAGTCTGCATCTTCTTTAGCCTTCATTACATAGGCTCTGGAAGACACCCTTGAGGAGGGCTTGGTGTAGTTCTTCTTTGAAGTTCCTTGAGCTAATCTTGACTTTCAAACTATTTCAGATTTTGCCTCTTACTGAGTACTTTGAGCTCCACACATAGATTGTTTTGAAATGGTAATAGCCTTTGAAGGTAGTCTCTAATCTGATTATCCAATGATCCACAAGACTAACAGGTTAATAGGCTCCCTTTTGTTTTCAACATTCACCCCAATGATTCCTTCCGCAGTGCTCACATATTGGATCCATCGTCATCCTGGATCAACCAGTACACACAATTGAGGTAGTTTGCACCCACCTATTTCTCATCAGAAACTTGAGGGTTGAAAATCTCTCCTTGGTGTAGAGAAGCTTCTATCTTTCAGTTTCTTAAAATTTGTCAAGGGCCTGTGACTAGAGAACCCCCACTTCATCCTTTCCCTATCCTACCATATATTTCTTTCTTGAATAATCATTTCCATATTCTAGGCCTTACTTGTCATGGCTGCAAGACTCCAGACTTCTGATGTTGCTACCACGGCATGAATTTCATCCCTTAAGCCCCACTCGAATCTATCGCGCAATGCCTTTTCAGTTTGGAACATATCTTTTACATAATGAGTGAGCCTAAAAAATTCTCATTCATAATCTATTGTTGTCATTCATCCCTGTTTGAGATACATAAATGTTTTCTTCATCTACTCGACATCATGGGATTCACATACTTCTCTCTAAACTTAATTAAGAAAAAATCTCAAACAATCTACTCCTCCAGGGTCACGCTTACTTGGGTTTCCCACAATTGATACACCTTTCCCTCCAATAAAGAAACAACGCATAATGGACTATCCACCATCGTACATTCCTGCTTTGTAATCATCCTTCCTATATGAGATAACCACTAGTCTACTGCGGCGAGGTCATCACAATTGTCCCTGAGAAATTCTTTAGTACCATGCTTACAGATCACTCTCATAGGATCTCCCTTAATCTTAGTTGTAGTTGGAGTCGAAGGTACAGGAGGTACTGGTTGTACCATTTCGAGCTGAGGTCGCTATGGTGGTTGAGGCACTTGGGCTATCCCCATAAATTGGTCAAAACATTGACCTATCATTGTAAAAAAGGCATCACAAAAAACATTTCAGGCCATGCCTGAATCAGCTGTAGGACCTTACTCTTGTGCCAGAGGTATGAGACTCCCAATCTCTTCACCCATCGCTTCTCTTGATCTTTCAAACATATTTCTTCGCTACACTAAAACTTAAATAAATCAAAACTACAATGACTAAGCCAGAGATATATCATGCATGATGGGGCATGACCTAACCTTCGGTGTTCCAAGAATCGGCTAAACTTAGGCTCTAATACCAAAAACTTGTAACACCCCTTAGCACCATCAAGAATACATGGCGTATATCGATAAGCCAGACAAATCGCCTAATGGACCGAGCCGTTACTGATAGACTCAAATCCATTGGCTTAATTTAAATATTTGAGAAATCAATTATAAGCATTCTTCTTTTAGTTAAAGACAATTATTTTTGGTTCACTTAGTACCACATCCTTAGAGAAAATAGTAGGAATTAATGAAGGCAATCTTTAAAACATATATTGCCATGTATGGCAAATACACTTAATAGAAAAGGCAAGTTTGTAAATTGTAAATTAATGGAGTTTGGCGTACATGTGAATAATAAGGGGCAGTTCTACCTTAAGACAAAAATAATATGGCTGTGGGATAAAAATAAAATTGAAGTACAAATGTATATATATGACATCCACCAACTAGCCATGCATGATACAAAATAGATAAGTGGCTTACTCGTATGCATAGCTCTTACGTAGTCTTCTTCTACTGATCTTCTTCTACTACTGAAAAGCCTTAGAAAAAAGAGTAACAGAGTAAGTTCAATTGAACTTAGTGAGTTCCAGGTAGACACATACTATTTATCGTATTACTTATCTTTGACCCAAAAATAAAGACATCTTTGAGACTCAGTCTTACAGACACATTATGCTAAGTTGCCAGTACAGCTTTCTGACAATGACACTTAGTCAAAACAACGCACATAATATCCATGGCGGACACATACCGCCAACTTATATGCATTTCGTACAATTATGTATGTTTACCTATAGCCCAAACTTGTGCCAACCTCGGGCCCCTTTTCAGAATCCAAAATCATATATCATCCATATCATATTTTTTTCATATTCCTTGTTAGATTGAACACATGATCTCCCACAAGGTCAGGTTGTGATTTGCCAGTCTGATTTGCAATAAAATTGCCTACCGGAGGCATCACAAACAGTCTGGTTCTAGGCTCGCACACAAGGTGGTTTTTTTACCTCAATTATGGCCATGCTCACACACCCAACACAGACTTATTACACATTCGTCAATACAAGACACATCGACCCATTTTCAATAGGGACAACTTACCTTTCATAGCCGACGTATCATAGAATTTTTCATAACTCAAAGGAAGCAGAAAGGAACTCGCTAGAGACCTCAGGATAGAATCTGCTCTATTACCTTCTCTAGCTTCTTGAGTTAAATAAGAAACAATCATAATCATCAAACCATTCAGCTATTAACAATTGATCATGCATGCACTAATGCAAAGACATAAATTCCCTTGACAACATTCTAAGGGTTTCCTATAAACTACTAGTCAATTGGTATTTATCAATGGTGTTTTGAAAATCTTCTAGAATCTTTTCTCGTCTCCTCTAGCAAAAGGAACTAAAAATTTTAGAGATGTATGGAAGAACATGAAGAAACAAAGGTGAAACATGCTAGTTATAGGCATCCTTTTATAGCAAAGAAAATGGAAAATAAGCTTAGTGGGAAGGTCATAAATCCCACTCACCCTTGAAATCTGAGACTAAGTTTGCCTAATAAGATTTGAAATCTCATCTTTTACTAAACACAACTACTATCACTAATTAGAGTGGTAAAACGTTGTTTGTATACTTAAGCAACCAACTAAACAAATCATTTAGCTACCTAAACATATCAAGTTGTCATCTATAGGATCTAGTTCAATTTCGACTAGGTTTGAACTAGGCTCTAATGATACTCATCAAGCTAACGTTTCCACATAAAACAATTCTATCACTTCACGAACTAGCAAGTTCGCCCAAAACATCTAAGGTTGGTAGGTTGTCTCATAAAAGAGTTCGTCAAACCCTAGAGTTCACCAAATGGAGAATTCTAGCAAGGCGTCCCTCACAAGGGTGTACTAATAAATTCACACAACACGCCAACCCAACACTTTAACTAATAATTTACTCCATTACTGCTCTGGCTTACTCAATTATATGCCAACAACACATCGATATGATCTGTTGGAATGCCGGTACCCCCATGGAGCAGCAAAAAAAATAATTTCGGCGATCCAAACCATGGATCCATGTGCGAGGAACGAATCGGGGTGAAATAATGGTTTCGAAATTATCGAAACTTCATTCTGAGTAGACAGCGATGCCTCGGCAACGAGAATTCTAATCTACTATTGAATCAAGCCGCAACATTTTATGATTTCGACCTCTACATAATCCACCCAGTTTGACGATGAACGGAAGAAATCTCCAAAGCTGTTTTGGAGGTTTCTTTGCTTGACGGCTACTAGACCTCACAAGCAAAGTTTTAGTTTGTTTTAGGGTTTTCTCAAAAAAAATAAAACTCTCACCTTTTATAATTGGTATATATATAATGAATCATAATTCATAAAATTTTTATCCGAACATAATAATCATAATTAAAAAATAAATAAATATAATAAATTTTTAACTGAAAATTATAATTACATTAATTATAACAAGGATTTCGGTCAACTATATTTATTTAAATTTATATACGAACCAAATTCATATATTAATAGAACTATGTTCTCATTATGTGTACAATATCCTTGTACATATAATATGTTCTATATTTGATTGCCCAATTAAATTAATTGTATAATTAATTTAATTCATGTGACAAGCAAACACAATACCAACTATGTTTTATTCTGTTCATTTCAACCATAGGGTGTGACCCTGTAGGTTCTTGTAACGTTAGCAGTAATACTAGAACGATTCTAATGTTACAAGAAGTCATGATTCGACATAACCTTTTGTGATTAACCTTTCATGCATTAATCCTTAAGTCCTTTATCTCTGGAATGGACACAAGTCATGGAATAGTCACGCTTGCATAGTCCATCCCATGTTTCTTGATATCTTGAGTAGACTATGATATACAAATAAGTATGACATCTCATATCAACTTATTTGAGCATGGCCATGCATTTCTAGTCTCACTCAATCAAGTGGCCTAAGATATTAATCCCATTATGTAAGAGGGACTTATCCTGTATTGATCAACCATATCCCTCTACATAGATTGTGGTATATCCAACATTAGCCTTTATAGAACAACCAGTTACGGTGTACGTTTGGCTGTGTCAAAATATACAACTCACAATGTTGGGATAATGATGATCTCAAGTCTGAGGATCATATACATATTAATCACTATGAGAAATGTTGTGACAATTACGTAATAATCCAAGAAACATACTCATAGCGGGTCAGTCCAATATGTTGTTCTCTAACACACATATTCATGCATTGATTTTGACACTTCATATCAATGACAACTCTTTATCATCAATCAACTAGATGTTAGTCTTAATGCATTATCGTTGTCCTAGTCAACAATAATACTTGACTAAGGATCTTTTAAGAATAATCATATTATTCTCAGGACATTATTATAAAACAGTTTATTTGTACACATAGAAAAAAAAACTGAAATAATAATGACAACACCTTATATTAATAAACATGGTAAATCAAGTATGTTATTACAACCATCTCATGATTGATCTTTGGGAATACTCTTACATGATCTACACCGGGCAGGTTGTTACAAAACTAGTCCTTTAAACCAATAAACTTGTACTTTCACAAAATAGAGATTATGTGGAGAAATGTGATTTGAGTGGAGGTTTATTTGTGATTGATACTGTTTAATAATAAAGATACCACTTTTGCTTATATTGTTGAATCATTTGACATATGGCATGCTAGATTAGGATGTGTGAATATTCATTTTTTGAAAAAACTCATAGGAATGAATCTACTTTCTAATCTAGATGATAGTAGCTTTAATAGATACTAAATTTGTGTTAAAGCCAAGCATGATAGACCTTTCTTAACGACTGTTTCTAATAAGAAGATTGAACTTTAAGAGTTAGTTTTTACTGATCTAGCAGACTTTAGAAACACATAAAGTACAAATAGAAAAATGCTACTATAATACCTTTTTAGATGATTATTTTAGGTATACAAAGGTATTCTAAGAACAAAAGATGAAGCTGAACAAACATTTCTCCTTTATAAAGTAGAAGTAGAAAACTAGCTTGATAGGAGAAAAAAAAATATTAGATCCGATAGAGGTGGTGAGTATGGCACTAACTTTCTTATAGAGTTTTTTGAAAAAGACAATATATACTTGAGTTTTCCGCTCTCTATTTTCCACAACAAATTGGCATAGCCAAAAGGAAAAGAACTTTAAAAGAAATTATGAATGTTTTACTACTTAGTTCTTGTTTATCTGACCATATATGGGGGGGAGACCATACTTTTTTCAAACCACATTCTTAATAGAGTGTCTCATAAAGAATTAGACTGTACCCCATACGAATTGTGAAAAGGTTATGCCCCTAATCTACAATACTTGAAAGTGTGAGGGTGCTTAGTAAAAGCAGGCTTGCCTACTTTTAAACAGAACACTATCGGATCTAAAATGATTGATGTTGTTTTTTATGATTATGCTCTAAACAGTGTTGCATATAGATTCATGTCTTTGCATGATTCTTCCATATATGAATCTAGAGATGTTGTTTTCTTTGAAAATATTTTTCATTTAAAGAATTTGGAATAAATGCTGATATGCAATTAGATGAGTATGTTTCTTCTTCTAGTACACATAATAGAAATATTCTTAATGATGATGTTGAACTTAGGAGAAGTAAAATACAAAAGACTACTACTAGTTTTGAACATGATTTCCTTATGTCTAACCACACTTGGGAATTAGTATACTTGCCTAGAGGTTTTAGACCTATTAGTAATAAATAGGTCTTTAGAAAGAAACTTAGACCAAATGGGTCAATACAAAGTACAAGGCAAAACTAGTGGTTAAATGGTTTACTCAAAAATTTGGAGCAGATTATTTTGATGCATACTCTACTGTGACTAAGATCTCAACCAATCGTGTTTTGTTTACTTTAGCTTCCATTCACAATTTGACGGTACATCAGATGGATGCAAAGACAACTTTCTTGAATGGTGATTTGGATGAAGAGATCTACATGGAGCAACCTCTAGGATTTGTGGCACCTAGTATGGAAGATAAAGTTTGCAAACTCAAAAAATCTCTATATGGTCTCAAACAAGCTTCAAAACAATGGTATGAGAAATTTCATAAGACTGTTCTCAATTTCGGTTTTATTCTTAATGGTGCAAATGCATGTGTATATTCTAAGATGTTTGGTTCTGAATGTGTCATCATAAGTCTGTATGTAGATGGCATGTTAATTTCTAGCACCAATATAGAAGCCTTTAATAAAACCAAAAATTTCTTATCTATTAGATTTGAATTGACTAATTTGGGAGAGGTAGATATGATCTTAGAAGTGAAGGTTTCAAAATAAAAAAAAAAAAAAAGGATTTGCATTAAACTAATCTCACTATATAGAGAAAGTGTTAAAAAAGTTTAATAGCTTTGATGTAATCCCTGTGAGAACACCTTATGATTCTAGCATACAACTGTTAAAAAACAGAGGGAATAATGATTCTCAATTAGAGTATGCTAAGATTATTAGAAGTCTTATGCTCTTGATGAACTACACTCAATCGGACATTACTTATACAATTATTAGGCTAAGTAGATATACCCACAATCTAAGCAATAAGCATTGGAATGCTCTAAAGTGTTTGCTTAAATAACATAAAGGTAAAATAACTTGGGAGTTGAAATTTTTCAGATACCTTGTAGTCTTTGAGGGCTATTGTGATGCAAATTGGGTAACTGGTAATGATGAGGTGAGCTCTACAAGTGGGTATGTCTTTACTTTGCGTAGAGCAGTCATTTTGTGGAAGTCAACTAAACAAACTTGTATTGCTCACTCCACGATGGAGTCAGAGTTTATAGCTCTTGACTTAGTCGGGTAAGAAGCCAAGTGGCTTAAGAATATACTTGCGGAGATTCCTTTATAGGGAAGACTAGTACCTCCCATATCTCTAGTATGTTACTCACAAGTCGCAATTTGCATTGCCAAGAGCAAAGCTTATAATTGTAAGAAGAGGCATATTCGAATAAGACATAAATCTGTGAGAGATTTAATAAAGAATGGAGTACTTGCGTTGAAGTGCGTGAGGTCTAGAAGGAACCTAGCTGATACACTAACAAAATGGTTAAATAGGAAAATGGTTATTGATTCATCAATGGGGATGGGTCTTAAGCCCAGTGGTTGAGAAATTCATGGCGGATACCCAACTTAGATCTCTAAGTTCAATGTGGCCTAACAAAACCATGGAAATACTAATAGTGTACATTTTTCCTATACCTATGGTGAACGATATACATGCATAAGGTTGAGTTCTTACTCTTAATGAATTCATAGCCCAGAGTTTAGGTAGTCCTATTGAGACAGACTTGATGAATTCAACGACTTGAGAAGTTGAGTTTATTACTTTTAATGAGTTCATATATCAGAGGTTGGGTGGTCCTATTGAGAGAGACTTGATGAATTCACCGAATCTAAATTTGAGAGGATAAGCTAATAAATGCTCTTAATTATTTCATAACCTTGATTTAGGTGATCTATATCGAGATAGACTTGATGAAATCACCTATGCGAGTGTGAAGGACTAGCCACCTTCTATTAAAAGTATCTGGGCAGGTTTTCTAGAGCACTTACTAGCATCCCGAAGTGCATTGGCTAAAATTTGTTGATTTATCGCGAAACATTAATTGGATCTGAGATTAGTTGTGTGTCATGAGTTAACTCTTATGTTAACAAGTTCAAGATTCATTCACTTTTGAAAGAGAAGAAAATTCTTTTTACTATGTACTACTTCAAATCCACAAGATACTAGTGCTTAAATGACTAATTTTTCTATTGCTCTTCTCACATTTTAACTAGAAAAACCTCTAGTCTTTCTCGCGTTTACAAAAAATTTCAAATTTACTTTGCATTAGTGGGGGATTGTTGGTAATGTAAAGGATTGTTGGTAAGTAGGTATATCCCACATTGATTAAGTATAAGCTATTGAGAGGGTTTATGTATAGTCTTACTTCTTACTCTTATTGAGTAATTGGGCTATAGGCCTGACTCACACGCGCCATCGCCGACAGGGTCCGTGTCCATGTTAACACGTGTTTTCGACATGTGCCACGTGTAGTTCTTTTTGGATAAAACTCTTACATTTTTTTTCTAGAAAATAATTTCTTTAAAGCAATTTCCCTCCTTTTTTACTGTTACAGAGAATATATTGTTTTACTATTGTGTGGAAATGGTGGGTCAACTGACCCTATGATTTTTACTCTTTTGCTCCTACATATTTATTGTTTTACCCTTCTATTACTAGTATAAATGGAGAGTTATTTTTCTCATTTTTCACACAAAGAAAAATACAACAATCAGAAAACTCTTTTTGTCTCTTCACATGTTTTTTATGCCTTTCTAAAAGTATGTCTTTTTTCCTAAATTACATTAGAGGAAATTTTGTCTAGGAGTTTGGTTTTAAGCGGGACCGACAATGACCCTTCCAAACTTTCTTGAGAATTAATTCTAGCGTGATTTCCTTAAAAAGAGAAATACCAATTGTGTTCCACCTTCCTTATCCAGGTGTACGAGTATTGAAGCATTATGTTAACATTGGGGGACGACGTCCATTACATGATTACATCAAATAGGGCGAATTTGTTTCTAAGGTAGTGGTTTTTTCCGTGGATTAGTAAATTTTGATTTAATTCTTGGTTTATTTTTCCAATCAGTGCTAACGAATTGGTTTTGCAGTAGTATGTTTTCCAACAGGAATGAATGGATAGTAGCAAGCAATGACTCCACTAATAGAAACTACCTTTTCCTTTGATAATTCAAGCAGATGGAGCTTATGCTGCAAGTGGTATATTATTTAAGTGTGTAATAACTTATTTGGTCCTCCAACTTTACAAAAAATATTATTTTAGTTTTCTATTTAATTTTTGCCCTTTTTAACCTTTAAACTTGTTTTCTTGACCAAATCACCCCAAAATGAATAGAAAAGTTAACATCTATTAGCTTTGTTGATGTGACATACACGTCGACTGCCACATGGATGACATGTTAGCATTTAATTAAATTTTTTAAAATTTTAAAAAATTAAACAATTATAAAAATATCATTTTTTAAATTTTAAAAATCATTAAAATATAAAAATATTTTTAAATATTAAAAAATTAATTAAATGTTAACATGACATCTATACAACAATCCATGTATATGCTAACTTTTCCATCAATTTTGGGGTGATTTGACAAAAAAAAAATGCAAGTTCAATGGCTACAATAGGTGAAAACTTAAATGGAGGGCTAAAATGACTTCTTCTTCTTCTTCTTTTTTTAGGGCCAAAAAAATATTTATCTTTCATCAAATCAATGGTAAAAGCTAAAAAAAAAAAATCACAGTCATTAAACCGATTAACACTAAATTTTTTGAATAATCTCATTATAAATTCTGATAATAAATTTATTTCATTAACAAAACTATGAGAATTGAAACCTAATAATATTAGCAATTAATTTTTATCAAGTCACCCTAGCTCTAAATTAAAAATAAAAAAATTAATATTGTTACCTTTTGGATACTAAAATGTATAACTTTTTCCAAATACAATTACTTCATTGAAAAAAAAATACAGATTATAATAAACTAATAATTTATTATAATTTAAAAGTTAAATATCACATTTAACTCTAAAAAAGAAAAAAAAAACAATAGTTCTGAAAAGATGATTGGTTCTTTTTTAATAGCTTAAGATCAAAGATTAGGCACGAGTGTTGAAAGGTTGTAAAGCGACTTGGTCACCGGTAATTTTTCCTTATCAATGAAACAATGCAAGTGGCTGACTTAATAGATGTTTTGGTGATGAATGGCCGTAGGATCTATGCGACAATGGAAACCCACATCTCACGTTATCAGTATACATGAGGTAATGATGCGATTTTTTTTTTCTTAATATTCACGCTTATGTTTTAAAGGGGAAACCACGTTTTAATTTGGAACCTTAATATGCATAGTTTTAGGGCTTTGATTTTGCATTTTCATGTACCTAATTTTTTCCAACAAAATTATTGGTTGCCCCATCTTTTACACATCGATTAGGTCCACCAAATGGTTCAAATGTGGAAACTAAATTTGTTTGATTTGAATTTCCTGAACTCATCGTAAGAATTAAAACCATAATTATACCAAAGAAGAAAAATGTTGGAAGTAGTATATACCATATTTACTCAAACTCCAATTTAATATATAATATGATATATTAATTTGAATTTGATATAATTATGTATTAATTAATCAATTTTAATTTAATTATATATTAGAGTATTTAAATAAAAAGGAATGAAAATTTTTTATTTAAAAATTTTATTAATATATGTTTAATTAACCCACTTTTGTTTTCAATGCATTTATTTAAAGTTTAATAAATGTTAGTTTGAAGCTTGCTTTAAACTTGTGCAGGCTAGTTAAAGTTTAATAAATGTTTCTTTTTAAGTTTGCTTTAAATTTGTGTATGTTAACAAGGTATACAATGGGTGTACAGTGAGAATGGCATGCAATGTAACCTATTTACATTAGCTATTATCACTAAGAGGGCGAGTATCGTCTCAAGAGAGTAACTTATTCTGCACCTCATTGTCACCCTATTTTAATTATCAAAGCTGTGATTCTTCGATAATAATAATTTGATCTTATACTCCTATCAAGAAGAATTATTGTGCAATGATGTCTATCAATTTGAGACAATACCCTTATGGAGAATGTTGTTGAATGCTTGCCCAAAACTACTTAAGCCATTGATCTCAATTGACCTTTTCGCATTCATGGTGCAAATTATAAAAGATGGAAGAAAACGATTCTTTTTCTACTTAGCATCTTAGAATGTCTTATACATTTTGGTGGAAAAAAGCCCCAAGAAAAAAAGATGCTAAAGCTATGACTGTTGAAGAAAAATCTAAGCATGAAAAGAATGTGAATAAATGGGAGAAAAATCATGACCACTGTAGAATTATTTACTCAATTGTCCTTTTGAAAATTTGTATGATTATTGCAATCAAACATATGTTTCAACAAAGAATACTTGGAAAGGCATTGTAACAAAAGTATGGCGCTAAAGAAGTTAGGTATCAAAGTTGTGCAAATTTCCATTATTATAGATTTCAACTGGTGGACAATAAATTTGTGATAGAACAAGCGTTCGATCTCCAAGTGCTTGCACAGGATGTTCGACGTGAAGGAATAAATCTTGATAAGCAAATGGAAGTCTCTATCATTATTGATAGATTGCCCAACTCTTGTAAAGAATTTGAGAAGGTCTAATGCCACAAACAAAAAGAACTTTCCATTAAATCTCTTATCATGTGTCTGAGAGTAGAAGAAAATAAAATTCAAGACAATCTATCGAACTTCAATGGTACATGTAATTTAAAGGTTCTCTCTGTTGGAAAAATCAAGTTTAAAACTAGTTTTCTGTCACAACGAAAAATTAAAATTTTGAAAATCGAACCTGTTTTTGATATTTATAACAATAAACTTTTTTCCTGAAAAATACCTATGCTTTATGCAAGATTGTAACACCCCTAACCCATTTCTGTTGCCGAATTAGGGTTACAAAATATTACCGAGAAAATAGAACATTTAACTTCACAATAGAAACAACTATACAAATTAAATACTAACATATAATAATTGAATCTAATCATGGCAAAAATACACTTATGGAGTCTACGGGGCCCTAAAATAGTTTGGGATCAAATTAGAACAAATTAGAAAATTCAAGAAAAATTTAAGAACTTTTGAAATAGGGGTCACATGGCCGTGTGTCCAGGCCATGTGACATAGCCCAGATCGTGTGAACATTCGAAGTCTGGACACACAGTCGTGTCCTAGCTCATGTGTCCACCCGTGTGGGTATTCGAAATAGGGTCATATGTTCGTGTCGCAAATCGTGTGCCAAACTATGTGTGCATTTGATGTTGGGTCACATGGCCATGTCTTAGGATATGTGCTAGACCTGTTACATACTGACTTGAAACACATGGCCATGTCTCAAACCATGTGAACCCTACACTAAAAACAATAATGACACACAGCCGTGTGGGGTGGCCATGTGTGGCACGTAGCCATGTGACAGCCCGTGTCGCAAGCCATGTGCTTCTCAAAATGACCTTAAAACAAACCAAAGCATTGACCTTTTCTTGCATAACAAAACATACCATTCCAATCATTTTCACATGACCAAAACACTTTAAAACACACCAAAACCATACCAAAATCAACTAACTTAGATGTCTAACCAATAATACCTACAATTGATACCACAATTTAACTCCTCAATTTGACATTTCAAGTTCATTCCTTAAGCATACTTCACATATACCAAATAACCATTTCAAAGCATACCATTTAACCATTTCTTAACTACTTTCATATGAGCATACATAAATGTCACATACCATATTTTTTCACTTTCATTTGCAATTCATCAACTAAGGACATTAAGACACATATAAGCTCAGCATAAACTCAAAATAAACCAAGTTATCAAATCAACATTCAAACCCTATTAAATGCCAAAACACACATATCATTTAATCTAAATGTTTAACCAATGTACCCTCATTGTCACTATAAGTTAACATCCAAATCAACTTAAACTAAATGTCATAAATTCATGCTTTAAACTTACATATCTACATTTACAAACCAATATCAAGGCATATAGACAGAAAACCTTAAACCACATCACATTGTCAAATAGCATAAACAAACTCCTAGTACATGTCATTTATAACTATTAACCAAAACAACCTAAACTACCAATATGACGAATGGAAAGTGTGATGGTACTCCAACGAGATTCCAATCGATCGAGCTTTCGATGATCTACAAGCAGAGAAAATAATTATCTAAGCAATTAATATTTAGTAAGTTCGTATAAAGGAAACTTAACTTACTAAAAATTTTAAGTTAAACAACCAAGCATAATTTCCTTATTTCATAAGTCAACTTTTCTTTCCAATACACACCACCTCATAAGGTTAGTTGGTGTAACATTCCATATAATTTCAGTCAAAACATTGTATAATACATACCTAACATTTCACTTTCAAAACTGACCACTCATACATATATACTAGACCATCTTTTCCTTTCAATTACACATTTCATCATAATCCATATCATTACTCAGAAATCATAATTCATTTCATGTAATCACATACCTTTTAAAGTTTTATTTACCATTGAACCAATGAAACAACCTTGAATACTTGATAACCATTTAATTCTCTAAACACACCACAAACATAACTAGATAACATAATTATAGACTTATGAAACATGTAATTACACGAAGACATTAATATTTATTATCAAACTATACTAATCAAAACATTCATCTCATAAAATTAAATATACACAATAACTCAAATCAAAACTATTCATGTTTCCATACATATTCACATATATATATATATATATATATATTCAAACAAGTGATTATACATAATTGCAATTCATGGAATGATTTTACATTTAATCATAGCGTTTTATGACCTGTTGTGTAACATCCTAAAAATTGAGTATCATTATGTTGCATAACTTTGGTGCTTAGCTAGTGAATGATTTAATTTGTGTGTTTATCATATAGCCTTGAGAAGGCTCGGGATTTATTCAGAATTAGAATAAATTTTAGTAAGGAGTACTTTATTGAAGTGGAACAAGTGACCTTGATGTTTAAGGAAATTAAGTGACAAAAGCTAGCATAAGATGAGCTAGTAGTAAAGTGGAGTTGGCGCCATAAGTATCGCTTGAGGGAAGAGGATCGAATCCTTTGTTATGCATGTGGAATTTTTATTTTTGCTTCCCATCTTTATAGTGTCGGTCAAGCTAGTATTTATGGTAGCTTGGACTTTATTTTTATGGCAAGTTGGCTAATGGTTTAAGGCAAGAATTGAACATAGGGAAAGAAATCAATGGGATAAGGTATTTAGGGGACACAAGCCACATTTTAAGGAATGTGTTTTGGAAAGTTTGGAATGGCCAAACATTGTCCATGAACTTGGACGGTTTTGGGGGCTAGGGGGTGGCCGATTTTTTTTTGATGGCATTGGTAAGGATGTGTAGCTAGTAGTCACTCTCATTTTGGTCATTTTTGTTTCTCCCAAAACACTTTTCTTTTCATCTTTTCCTCTCATAGCCGAATGCACTTTAGGCCTTGGTGAACATCTTTGTTTTTCTTCTTTTGGTCATTCCATTTTGACCATTTTGGTCTAAATTTTCCTATTCTCTCAAGTTATTTTCCCCTAGTGCCGAAAACACCAAGACTTGAAGGCCAATTTCTTTTTCTTTTCTTTCTCCATAGCCGAATGCTCTCTAGCCTCAAACCTTTCTTTTTGATCATCTTTCATTCTTGAAATGAACCAAAACTGAAACCTCTAATTGTCCTATACCTCTATTTCATCTTTTTCTTCTTACAAAATTCATTCAACATTTTCTCTCTTCTCTTTTCCTCCATGGCCGAATATTACTAGCATCATCTTCATCAAATTTTTCTTCTTGGCCGAACCTCCCTCTTCACATATATTTTCTTATCAATCATTTTCTTTACACTCGTTTTGAATAATTGTGATAAAGTGAAGGCTGAAACTCGGAGTATTCGTAATCATTGTAAATTGCTAGGATTTGGTTCAAAGTGTTAAGGGACGTTATCGCTTGATTTTCATCCCGTGAACGTAGGATTTCGTGGCAACTAAGATAGGGTCGAAAAGGGTGGTGAATAGTGTTCGGAAGAGGGGCAGTTTTGCTATTCCCTCTAGATTCAAGCGAAGGGCTATTTCGGCAATCCGAGATTTTCCACTGGGTTGTGGACCCTCATCCAAGGAGAGTCGATTATTCGAAGTTGTTCGTAGTTCGGAGCCATTAGCTGTTCGGGATTTCCCATCAGGTTGTGAACCGTCAATCAGGGAGAATCGACAAATAATTGTTGTTCGAGATTCCGAGGGTAAAGATCTAGGTCGCTTATCTATAATATAGATTTATATTAAGTATTAGTGTTCTAATCAAGCGTGACACGTATTTAGGTATCGACAAGCGGGAAAGTATAGTTCTCATCGTAATCAGGTGTGTAATTTCACACATATCTCATGGGTTAGATGTTATACCGTTATTAAGCATTAGACTAATAATCGCAAAGTTGGTAAAATTGAAAAAAATATGGTTTATTAATACTTTAGTGTAAGTGCATGAAATCGGTATTAAAATCGTGAAAGTTACGAAATCGCCCTTAATGGGCTAATATGATAAAAAGTGAAATGGGCCAAATTGTGAAATGGGCTAGTTTTGTAATGATTTTAATTATTTATGGGCCTTATGTTGAATTTATCTTATAAATGAACGGTTATGCATTTTAAATACATGATTGCATGGGTTGGGGTATTTTGATGAAGAGAAGAAGGCTTCGTGCCCAGTTTAAATGGCTTAATGCCTGCGTATTAATGGCCACTGGCCTGCGAAATATTGTATTAAATGGCTTAATGCATGCGTGTTAATGGCCACTGGCCTGCGAATCATTGATTTAAATGGCATTTTGCCTGCGAATTAAATGGCTTAATGCCTGCGATTGGTGTGTTGGCGGGGTGGGTTGACTTGATCCCCACAGGTGTGCTGGTTGGTACAGGTGGTGTGTAACGGATGGAAATTTAAGCTTAATTGGGAATTGCATTTCACATACATTTTTTTAATTACTATATTGTTATATTTGTAAATGGGCTCAAGCCCAATTAAATGCTTGAATGGTTTGGCCCAGTGGACTTGGTAAGTGGGTTACACACTGAGTTCTAAGTAACTCACCCCGTTTTCTTACCCTTCTCAGGTAATGATAATTGATGGAGGCTTGGGCCGGGGATGACTTCGCGGGGGCCATACTTCAATTGATGGTTTCAGTTGTGATGTAATAAGGCCTCTAGTATTATTTTTATGGATTTTACTCGTGGATGAATTTTAATATGTTTTAGATACTAAAAGGGGGACTACTTTAATTTTATAAATGTTTTCTTAAATTTACATTTAAAAAGGGGTTTTTCTTAAATATCACTAACTCGTAAAAATTTCTGTGAAAACTCTTTTATGAATTTTGTTTTCAAATTCCTTTTGAATTCTTTTAAACTTCTTTAAAAATTTTAACCAATTATTTCTCTGAGATCAAATTATAAATTCTTATGTTCTAAAATCAAAGATTTCAAATTAACCTCGATTTTTGATAAACTCCATCTCCAAAATAGTTTTTGAAGATCTGTTTTCTTTAATTCATTAGATGACTAGATGTATGTTCGATTTGTGTAGCATGCCAAGTTTGGTCTTAACGCATAGACCGGGTTTGGGGTGTTACATTTTATGGTATCAGAGCGAGTTTCAAAACTCGGCTGTGGTTTGGGTTCAACAACAATTTTCATTTAAAACTGTTTCAAATTTATAGAATATATGTTTTAAAGGTAGTATGGCACCACGAGCATCCGACACCAAGTCAAGTAAGTATTCGTATACTGAATGATTATTATTGTGATATGATCATAGGAACACTCTAGAACTTCTAGTTTTAGGTGTTAAAACTATAGAGATTGAGACTATAGGATGTGTATGCGAAAACAACTCTATCTCTTATATCTCATAAAATATCGTTAATAAACACTGAAATAGTTTTCTGATTCATAAAACTTGTAATCAGATTAAACCGAATTAGTCATTATGAGCGCTAAAGGACGTGGACGTGGTAGATGTTGCCGTGGTAGAGGCCGAGGAGCTAGAGCCGTGTCTGAGGCATCGGGACATATGCCAGAAATGGATGCATCGGCATCACCTGTGTTGGAAAATGGATCCCATGACCATATGAGAGAGGACATTGCTTTGACCCAAGCAATGTTGCGAGTCCTACAAAGGGTTGCTGGGCTTAGAACTGGGCCAGCAGCTCGTGGATCAATATCAGAACGACTTAAATCAAGTGGTACCGAGGTTTTCAGGGGTGTCTTCAGTGTAGCCCTGAATGTTGTGGAATATTGGCTCGAGGCAGTGGAACGAATCATGGATGATTTGGAGTGCACCGTCGAGCAGAAACTGAGAGGAGCGGTGTCCTTGTTAGGGACGAGGCATATCAATGGTGGCTTACTATTCGAGAAGGCACTGAGGCTGTACTTGTTACTTGGGATTTCTTCAAAGTTGCTTTCCAAGGGAAGATGTCGGGACAAGTTATGTGAATGCCCGGAGGAAGGAATTCCTGAATCTGGTTCAAGGAAATAAGATGGTGGCAGCTTACGAGGCAGAATTTCTTCGCTTGAGCTGTTATGCTCGCACGATGGTGCCAACTAATCATGAGCGCTGTGTACATTTTGAGGATGGATTGAATGATGAGTTGCGGGTACTGATAGCCCTACAACAAGTAAGGACTTTTGCCACGCTTGTGGAGAAAGCCAAGATAGCCGAAGAGGCTAAGAACTCAGAACGCCAGAACCGGGAAAGAGTCAGAGGCAAGAGGGACTTTAAGTACTCGAGTTCTTCTAAAAGGTTCCAAAAGAGGCCTGGAAATGATGAGCCAGCTCAAGCTAGAGCACCTGTGGCTACCAATCAGAGTCGAGACTGTGCTGACTGTGGGAAACGACACCCCAGGGAATGCTAGAAGAGAAATGGTGGTTGTTTTAAATGTGGTTCCAATGATCACCAGTATAGGAATTGCCTTCGACGGACTACTCCGACTCAGGAAGCTCGTAACCCTGATACATAGCCAGCTAGAGGTGCTCAACAGCCACCGAGAGGCCATGGACCAGGTCGTGGTGGTAATGGTGCTGGACGTGGTCAAGGTGCACCGAGTCGAGGTAATGGCTTTAGAGGTAACGCGGAGACAAGACAGCAGGGGTTGGTCTATGCGGTCAGGCGTCGGGAGGATGGCGATGCACCTGATGTGATAACTGGTACGTTCTTCATCTTTGATGTACCTGTCACTGCTTTGATAGATATCGGGTCTACCAACTCGTATGTTGCTAGTGCCATATCTGGAAACTTGAATATTAGATCTGAGATTACCGATAGAGAGATGATGGTAATTAGTCCTTTAGGACAGTTTATAATCGTGAATAAATTGTATAGAGACGTGCCTTTAGAAATTCAAAGAGAAATATTTTTGGCGGATTTGATGGAACTGCCTTTCGGCGAATTCGATCTTATTTTGGGCATGGATTGGTTGGTAAAGCACCGGGCGCAATTGGATTGTGCTGCAAAGCGGATGTCAATCAGGACTTTGGATGATAAGGAGGTAGTAATGATAGGCGAGCGAAAGAACTTTTTGGCAAATGTGGTATCTGCTTTAAAGGCAGAAAAGTTGGTGCGAAAAGGGTATGGAGCGTTCCTAGCCTTCATTAGTGATTTGGATGCCAAGGAGTTATCAGTGGAGGGTGTGAGAACGGTGAAAGATTTTCCTGATGTCTTTCCTGAAGAACTTCCGGGACTACCTCCAGATGGGGAAGTAGAATTTGGCATTAAGCTTATGCCCAGAACGGCTCCAGTGTCCATTGCTCCTTATAGAATGGTGCCGAAGGAGTTAGCGGAGCTTAAAGCTCAAATTCAAGAATTGTTGGATTGGGGTTTTATCCGACCGAGTGTGTCTCCGTGGGGAGCACCAGTTTTGTTCGTCAAGAAGAAAGATGGGTCGATGCGTATGTGCATTGATTATAGGTAGTTGAATAAATTGACGATCAAGAATAGGTATCCATTGCCGAGAATTGACGACTTGTTTGATCAATTGAGAGGAGCTTCAGTTTTCTCCAAGATTGATTTGAGATCGGGTTATCATTAGCTCAAGGTTAAGGAGGCAGATATTCATAAGACGGCATTCCGAACTCGTTATGGACATTATGATTTTTTAGTGATGCCATTCGGGTTGACCAATGCACCAGCTGCATTTATGGACATGATGAACTTAGTCTTCCAACCCTATCTAGACCGGTTCGTGGTGGTGTTCATAGATGATATTTTGGTATATTCGAGGAATGAAGAAGAGCATGACTCACATTTGCTCATAGTATTACAAATACTGCAAGATAAACAACTTTATGCCAAATTTAGTAAGTGCGAATTTTGGCTAAAGGAAGTGACTTTCTTGGGTCATGTGGTGTCAGCCGAAGGAATTAGAGTTGATTCTCGGAAGGTAGAGGCTATGTTGGATTGGAAACCACCGAAATCAGTGGTTGAAATTTAGAGTTTCTTGGGTTTGGCTGGTTATCATAGACGCTTTGTTGAGGGGTTTTCGTTGATCGCTGCACCCTTAACTAAACTATTGCGAAAAGGAGTATCGTTTGTGTGGGCAGGTAAACAACAAGAGAGTTTCGAGAAACTGAAGAAGATTTTGACGGAAGCGCCAGTACTGATTCAGGCTGAGGCTAGAAAAGAGTTTACCGTTTACTGTGATGTATCACACACGGGTTTAGGATGTGTGTTGATACAAGGTGGAAAGGTGGTAGCTTATGCATCTCGTCAGTTGACGCCGCACGAAGTCAACTATCCTACTCATGATTTGGAGTTGGCTGCGGTGGTTTTTGCTTTAAAAATTTGGAGGCATTATCTTTACGGTGAGAAGTCTATCATTTATACGGACCATAAGAGTCTTAAGTACCTCCTTACCCAAAAGGAGTTGAACTTGAGACAACAGAGATGGGTGGAGATGTTAAAGGATTATGACTTCTCAATTGAGTATCATCCTGAAAAGGCTAACGTGGTGGCAGACGCGTTGAGTCGTAAGGTAGTATCAGAGTTAACAACAATGTTTGCTCATCTCAGCTTGTATGAGGATGGTAGTCTACTAGCGGAACTTCAGGTGAAGCCTTTGTGGTTAGAACAGATCAAGAAAAAGCAGTTATCAGATGAAAAGTTGGGTCCTTTAATGCAGCATGTTGAAAGTGGTGTAATAGGGGACTTTGGAATGAACCAGGATGGAGTGTTGTGTTTTCGTGGAAGAGTTTGTATGCCGATGGATTTGGATTTGAGACAATGATTCTGCGGGAGGCGCATAGTAGCCCTTATGCTATGCACCCTAGAGGAAATAAGATGTATTGAGACCTACGGGAGCAGTATTGGTGGCCAAGGTTGAAGCGAGAGGTTACCGATTTCGTGAGTAAGTGCTTGACTTGTCAACAAGTGAAGGCAGAACATCAATTACCATCGGGTTTATTGCAACCGGTAAAGATTCCTCTATGGAAATGGGAGCGGATAACGATGGACTTTGTTAGTGGGTTACCCTTAACACCTACTAAGAAAGATTCCGTTTGGGTTGTAGTAGATCGATTGACGAAGACTGCTCATTTTCTACCAGTTCGTATGGATTACTCGCTGCAGAAGTTGGCTAAGCTGTATGTATCTGAGATCGTGAGGTTGCATGGAGTACCAGTGTCTATCATATCAGACAGGGATCCTAGGTTTACATCACGGTTTTGGAAAGCTTTGCATGAGGCTTTGGGAACAAAGTTAAACTTCAGTACGGCTTTTAATCCTCATTCAGATGGTCAGTTAGAAAAAGTAATTCAGATTTTGGAAGACATGTTAAGGGGTTGTGTAATTGACTTCAGAGGTAGTTGGGAGGATTTCCTACCGTTGGCAGAGTTCGCGTATAATAACAGTTACCAATCCAGTATTCAAATGGCGCCCTATGAAGCGTTATACAGTCGTAGGTGTCGTACCCCTACTTGTTGGACTGAATTGGGGAAACGACAGTTGTTGGGTCCTGAATTGATATCTGAGACGAAAGAAAAGGTAAAGGTGATTCGAGCACGGTTAAAGGAAGCTTCGGATAGACAAAAGTCGTATGCAGATCTGAAGTGTAAGGATATTGAGTTTGCGGTGGGAGATCAGGTCTTTCTGAAAGTCTCACCTTGGAAGAAAATTTTTAGATTTGGAAGGAAGGGCAAGTTGAGTCCTAGGTTCATTGGACCGTACCGTGTGTTGAAGCGTATAGGACCAGTGGCCTATCAGCTTGAATTACCTCCGGAGTTGAGTCAGATTCATAGCGTCTTCCATGTTTCTATGCTGAGGCGTTATAGATCGGATCCGTCTCACATTGTACCGGTAGAAGAAGTGGAGATAAGGCTGGACTTGTCTTTCGAGGAGGAACCGGTGAAAATTTTAGATCGAGATGTTAAGGTGCTAAGAAAGAAGTCGGTGCCGTTGGTTAAGGTTATAAGGCGTAATCACGGAGTAGAGAAAGCTACGTAGGAGCCTGAGGACGCAATTCGGTGACAATATCCTCACCTCTTTTAACCAGGTAAATTTCGAGGATGAAATTTTCTTTAAAGGGGGTAGAATTGTAACATCCTAAAAATTGAGTATCGTTATGTTGCATAACTTTTGTGCTTAGCTAGTGAATGATTTAATTTGTGTGTTTATTATATAGCATTTAATTTGTGTGTTTATTATATAGCCTTGAGAAGGATCGGGATTTATTCAGAATTAGAATAAATTTTAGTAAGGAGTACTTTATTGAAGTGGAACAAGTGATCTTGATGTTTAAGGAAATTAAGTGACAAAAGCTAGCATAAGATGAGCTAGTAGTAAAGTGGAGTTGGCGCCATAAGTATTGCTTGAGGGAAGAGGATCGAATCCCTTGTTATGCATGTGGAATTTTTATTTTTGCTTCCGATCTTTATAGTGTCGGTCAAGCTAGTATTTATGGTAGCTTGGACTTTATTTTTATGGCAAGTTGGCTAATGGTTTAAGGCAAGAATTGAACATAGGGAAAGAAATCAATGGGATAAGGTCTGTAGGGGACACAAGGCAGATTTTAAGGAATGTGTTTTGGAAAGTTTGGAATGGCCAAACTTTGTCCATGATCTTGTATGGTTTTGGGGGCTAGGGGTGGCCGAATTTTTGTTGATGGCATTGGTAAGGATGTGTAGCTAGTAGCCACTCTCATTTTGGTCATTTTTGTTTCTCCCAAAACATTTTTCTTTTCATCTTTTCCTCTCATAGCCGAATGCACTTTAGGCCTTGGTGAACATCTTTGTTTTTCTTCTTTTGGTCATTCCATTTTGACCATTTTGGTCTAAATTTGCCTATTCTCTAAAGTCATTTTCCCCTAGTGCCGAAAACACCAAGACTTGAAGGCCAATTTCTTTTTCTTTTCTTTCTCCATAGCCGAATGCTCTCTAGCCTCAAACCTTTCTTTTTGATCATCTTTCATTCTTGAAATGAACCAAAACTGAAACCTCTAATTGTCCTATACCTCTATTTCATCTTTTTCTTCTTACAAAATTCATTCAACATTTTCTCTCTTCTCTTTTCCTCCATGGCCGAATATTACTAGCATCATCTTCATCAATTTTTTCTTCTTGGCCGAACCTCCCTCTTCACATATATTTTCTTATCAATCATTTTCTTTACACTCGTTTTGAATAATCGTGATAAAGTGAAGGCCGAAACTCGGAGTATTTGTAATCATCGTGAATCGCTAGGATTTGGTTCAAAATGTTAAGGGACGTTATCGCTCGATTTTCATCCCGTGACGTAGGATTTCGTGGCAAACAAGATAGGGTCGAAAAGGGTGGTAAATAGTGTTCAGAAGAGGGCCGGTTTCGCTATTCCCTCTAGATTCAAGCGAAGGGCTGTTTCAGCAATCCGGGATTTTTCCACCGGGTTGTGGACCCTCATCCGAGGAGAATCGATTATTCGAAGTTGTTCGTAGTTCGGAGCCATTAGCTGTTCGGGATTTCCCATCAGGTTGTGAACCGTCAATCGGGGAGAACCGACAAATAATTGTTGTTCGAGATTTCGAGGGTAAGGATCTAGATCGCTTATCTTTAGTATAGATTTACATTAAGTATTAGTGTTCTAATCAAGCGTGACACGTATTTAGGTATCGACAAGCGGGAAAGTATAGTTCTCACCGTAATCAGGTGTGTAATTTCACACTTATCTCATGGGTTAGATGTTATACCGTTATTAAGCATTAGACTAATAATCGCAAAGTTGGTAAAATCGGAAAAAAATATGGTTTATTAATACTTTAGTGTAAGTGCATGAAATCCGTATTAAAATCGTGAAAGTTACGAAATCGCCCTTAATGGGCTAATATGTTAAAAAGTGAAATGGGCCAAATTGTGAAATGGACCAACTTGTGATAAATGGGCCAACTTGTGAAATGGGCCAGTTTTGTAATAATTTTAATTATTTATGGGCCTTATGTTGAATTTATCTTATAAATGAATGGTTATGGATTTTAAATACATGATTGCATGGGTTGGGATATTTTGATGAAGAGAAGAAGGCTTCGTGCCCAGTTTAAATGGCTTAATGCCTGCGTATTAATGGCCACTGGCCTGCGAAATATTGTATTAAATGGCTTAATGCCTGCGTGTTAATGGCCACTGGCCTGCGAATCATTGATTTAAATGGCATTTTGCCTGCCAATTAAATGGCTTAATGCCTGCGATTGGTGTGTTGGCGGGGTGGGTTGACTTGATCCCCACAGGTGTACTGGTTGGTACAGGTGGTGTGTAGCGGATGGAAATTTAAGCTTGGTTGGGAATTGCATTTCACATACGTTTTTTTTAATTACTATATTGTTATATTTGTAAATGGGCTCAAGCCCAATAAAATGCTTGAATGGTTTGGCCCAGTGGACTTGGTAAGTGGGTTACGCACTGAGTTCTAAGTAACTCGCCCCGTTTTCTTACCCTTCTCAGATAATGATAATTGATGGAGGCTTGGGCCGGGGATGACTTGGCGGGGGCCATACTTCAAATGATGGTTTTTATGAACTTTGTACTACTCTTAGTATTTTGTACTTAAATAAAATTTTCAGTTGTGATGTAATAAGGCCTCTGGTATTATTTTTATGGATTTTTACTCGTGGATGGATTTTAATATGTTTTAGATACTAAAAGGCGGACTATTTTAATTTTATAAATGTTGTCTTAAATTTACGTATAAAAAGGGGTTTTTCTTAAATATCACTAACTCGTAAAAATTTCTGTGAAAACTCTTTTATGAATTTTGTTTTCAAATTCCTTTTGAATTCCTTTAAACTTCTTTAAAAATTTTAACCAATTATTTCTCTGAGATCAAATTATAAATTCTTATGTTCTAAAATCATAGATTTCAAATTAACCTCGGTTTTTGAGAAACTCCATCTCTAAAATAGTTTTTGAAGATCTGTTTTCTTTAATTCATTAGATGACTAGAAGTATGTTCGATTTGTGTAGCATACCAAGTCTGGTCTTAACGCATAGACCGGGTTTGGGGTGTTACATGTTGAACTATAGCAAATTGACTCGGATACTCGGGTTTCCTCCAAAATAGACCAGAGAGTATCGAAATGCTAACAGAGGCACCGTAGTGCAAATACAGAGGCACCGAAGTGCAATCCCCTACAAGCGCACGTACTAACCCTATTGGCATGCCAATCGTATCCTAACTATTTACTACATTCAATCAGGTATTATTATTAAATTCACAATATTGATAAATCAATCATTCTGAGGCACTTCTTATTTTCATACACACACCATAAGTCCTTTATATTCATTTCAATTTTTTAAAACCACAAAATTCATCACTTCCGAATATTCTTTTATCATTTGTACTCAATCGCAACATTTAATAATTTATAGGTAAATAATCAAATTTCACATTAAATACAATTATCTAGAAAGCATTAATAGAAATTTAAATAAATATTCATATACACATACTTACACTATGAACTTACCTATTATAGTAACGTTCGACTCATAGGGACTAATCTATAATTTTTTCCAATTCCTTGGTTATCCTCCATACGAATCAAATCTTGATCTATCTTAATTAAATCCAATCTTATCAAATTGAAATATACATTCCAACTCAATTTTATACATATGACCCTTAATTTTTCATTATTTACACATTTTCCCTAAACTTTTACATTTCTCTCAATTTAGTCCTTAAACCCGAAATTCCAAATTTATCAAATTTTCATAATATCCCATGTTAACCAAATTTTCACTTGTACAACTACAGCTCATAATTATTCAAAATTCACAATAGTTTCCTATCAATTTAATATTTTATCACATTACTCCTTTAACTAAAAACTATAAAAAAAATACTTTAGAAACTAATCCTAATCAACAAATAATACTTCAAATCCATCATTTAACATAAAAAATAAGAAAGATTAATCAATGGAAAATAAAAAATCCTTTACAGTTTCAAAAATAGTGATATGTATTATCTGGACCTAATTGCAGTGATCTCAGAAACATAAAATTACAATAAAAGGATCAAAGCTACATATTATGCAAAAGAAAAGGAGAAGACCGAAGCTTTGAAGGTTCTTTCCATGGGGTTTTTGGTTTTCAAAAGATGAGAATAAATATGATGATAATTTTTATTATCTTTTTACTTTTATTATTATGTTTTATTACTTTTAAACTTTAAATAATAATAACATTCATTTTAAACCAAAAACAAAGCATTGATTGTCCACAATAATTAAAAAAGGGCCATTTTCCATATAAGTCCTCCTCAATCACTAATTTAACCATTTAATCACTAAAAGTCAATAGCGATTAAGTTTTGTAGCTTTTATGATATAGTCATTTTTACTTAATTAACTATCTAAACGTTAAAATTTTTGAACCAAATTTCAAAACACATATATAATCACTCTGTAAATATTTAATAAAAATATTTACGGGCTCGTTTTATAGAAACGAGGTCCCAAAATCTCATTTTCCAAAACCATTTGACTTTAGGGACAAACTGCTTAAACATAACTATTCATTCAAAAAACAAAAGTTATCCAATCAAAATTTATTATAATACAATATTTGACTCGTAAATATGAAATAATAATATTTACGGACTCACCCATCAGATTTGTGGCCCTGAAACCACCGTTTTTGACACCACTAAAAAATGGGTTGTTACAAAGACGGATCCTAGGTGTTCTTAGATTTCAACCAAATAACCTTTTTTTGCTATTCTCGTATCGTAAATTGCTTCGAGTGTGTGATCGAATAATCACGAATCAAACATATAACCAAAAACAATTTATTACTTTCAGTAGGAAAGTAATTCTCTCTCAATATAAACTGTCAAAATTGTTATTCCTAGAAAACATAATTTATACTTAGAAAATATATTCTATCTACTTTCGGGTAGAATAACAATATCTCAAAGTTATGTGAAACTTATTATTGTGTGTTAATAATTCTACCAATGCCATCTATTTATAGGGAGAGGTAGGAGAATTTTGGTTGAATTAGTAAAACACAATTAATATTTATTAAATGGAAAAATCAATCTTCTATTTAGACTAGAAGAGGGGGCTGACACACCCTTTTTAAATATACTAGGGTTGTCGCTCCTTATATGTAATATGAGGGACATTTGGGTCTCTCTCTTGTATTGGGTCCAATTATATGTGCTTCATAAACTTTTAATCCAACACTTTATAATTTAATCCAACTCAATACATGTTTTTCTATTTCCCAAAATAAATATTATTTATTAATTAATTTAATTAGATAAATCAGATTTTCCAATTAAATAATTTTCTCAACCTGATCCTAATTTCTTTAAAGTCATGGAACTCTATAGTAAAAGAATCTATGAAGAAATATATTTAATTTCCATATTCAATAGATTCACAATGATTAGTTAACTTAATTTCGTTTTTGAACTTCAACTATTTAATTAAATAATAATTTGAAAAGCTTAAATTAATTCTCAAGTTATTTCTATACTCAATAAGAAAACACATTCATTTGTGAATGTGACTCATTTCTCTAACATTATTATTTCTATCTATTTATGCTCATTTAATTATACCTTTAATTCATTTCTAGTTTCAACGAGCTAACGTAAAAACTGATTGGACATATATAATTAGGGCTTAAATGATTTAATTAAGTTCCAACTTTTCACCTTTTAATGATGAATTAATTTAGTCACGAAATCATTCCAGCTTTTCACCTATTAATTATAAAATCATTTGGTCATGGCTTCATGTAACGACCTAATTTTTCATGGTACCGAAAAATGAGATTTTGAAACCCCATTTCTCTAAATTGATTTTGTAAATAGTAAATATAAATATTAAAAGGATAATATAAAAGTATGGTGAAGATTGGTCAAGTAATTTTGCCAAATTAGTTGTTAATTAAGGGTCAATGACTATATTATAAAGTCCAATCGCTATAGAGTTTTAATTGTCAAAAGGCTTGAGGACTTATATGACAATTAGCTAAAGGTCCAAATGGTAAATAAATCATTTTATTTTAGAAGATAGTCGATGATGATATTTTCTACCACTAATATTGTTAATGATGATCAAATTAAATTCACTAAAGATTAAGTTAATAAATTAATGTTAATTAAGTTATAATCAAGTATGAATTTGGGGCCATGCGAGCTTGATTTAGCTAGCCCATGTACTAATTTGTAAAACTGTTAAAGTTTTTGAAAGTTTTCATTGTTTATTTCTTGAAGTATTAGTCTTGAAATTGATAAATTTTGAGCTTAGGATATAAAAAGGACTATATTGTAAAATTAATTTATCTTCTTTCTTAACTTTGTTACATTAGGGGCCAAATTGAATAAATGTAAAATTTGTTATGAAATTATGTTAGAAGTAGAAAGTACAAGGTCTCTAATGAGAATATATGAAATTGGATTTTAATTTAAAACTAGAAATTGAAAGTTATGACTATCTCGAGTTTAGGGACCAAATTGAATATAATGTAAATTTTTATGGATATAAAAAAAATCAAGTTTATATAGGCTCATGCATATCATTAGCGAAACTTTAGTAAGTTTAATAACTCCATTTAAATTTACTAAGCATTCTTAATGCTTGCTCTGGTTGTTGTTTTTTCACTATAGATTCTCACCTTGCGAAACTACTGAGCCGGATCAGCGAAGGAGCACATACTATCCCAAGACAATAGTTTTAAATTTATTTTGAATCTAGACTTTGTGGCATGTACATAGGGACCTTTGATGTGAAAATTGTCAATTTGGTGTTAATGTTATGTGATAAGTTGATAATGGATGGAACTTATGTAATTGGTTTGTTATGTGATCAAATTGATACATGTTTTTGTCTTGTCTGATGCTTGTATGCATAATGATCTCAATTGATATGTCTTGGCATGAGAAAGATTTTAAGTATGATAGTTTGAATGGTTAGGTTGCTTAATGGCATGTAAAGTGATAAAAATGATAGTCATGCTTGAAAAATAGGTTATGAGTATGGTTAATTTGGTTATTTCTATTGTTATTTGGATACTAGATAATCAAAATGAGTAGTTATGCACATATTGATCTAAGGTAAGTGAAATTGTCATGGTTAGATAAGTAAATGGTGAAATTTAACTTGAATGAATGGCATGGATTGTATGTTAAGTTAAATGGTTAAATTCAAATTGTTACAAATTCATTTTAGCATGACTAATTAGATTTAGCATAAATGAAATGGTCAAATGAATATTGGTAACCAAATGTTTTTGTTGAAAACCTGTAATTTAGGTACCAAAATGAGCTAACTAGCCAAAAATAAGGGCCACGTCGTAACCTCGAACTTTTGGCGTCACGTCATCATCTTAGAGCATGACATCACGACAAGCATATGCATGTCATCATGATGTGACATACTAAAATAACCATGATGCAACGAGGTAATGATGAAGTCGCAACGTTGGTCTAGGAAATTTTTAAAAACTTTACAATCTGGTCTTATTTCGAGTGCGGACTAATATAAGAGTATTTATAAGCCCATGTAAGTCGCAAAATTGATTGTATATCATATCATATCATATGTGTGTCTTGCTTGTTTGTAAATGTATAACAACATGAATTGAAATTTATTTGATCATTGTTGCTCCAGTAATTAGTGTAGCCTTCTATAGCTTAGACTCGGCAATCGGGTCGAGTAATGGGTGTTACATTTATTTGTATTAGAGCTACAATTTAGTCGATTCTAGGACTGAATTGTTGTGCAAGTCTAGTCTAAAATTACTCGCCTTTCATTAAAGAGCTGCTAGGAGTTTTGCCTGTTCTGCAAGGCATTGAAAATGAGGTCAGAGATGCCTTTATGAATATGATGAACCAGTGGTTCACAAAATTTATGGGAGCTACCTTTAGCTCCCCAAAAACTAATGCCCCCTCCTCTTCCTATAATACCCCTAGTGGTACCACCTTGACCCTCAGTTACAAGTTAGACACCCATGATACACCTTCTGATCGAAAATCTCTATAAATTTGGATTGAAAGAATTTAAAGGCAAGAAAGATGACATTACGAAAAAATACAAGTACTGGTTAGAAAACACTCAAAGAGTTCTTAAGGATTTGATGTGTTCCCTAAAGGATAGCGTGAAATGTGTTGTCTCTACTAAGAAGAAGCATATCAGTGGTGGACAGCTCTGACATCAATAGTCTCGAGAGATCGGGTAGACTAGGAATTCTTTCAAATCAAATTAAAATAAAGTATATTAATTGATTGTATTTAGAGAAAAAAAATAGGGAATTCATGGAACTAAAGTAATGAGAGATGGCGGTAGCCGAATACGAATGAGAATTTGTCCACCTTAGTAAATATGACAGGGAGCTAGTGTCTATCGAAGCCGAAATGTGTACTCATTTTGAATGGGGTTTGAATGAATATATACAGAAATTAGTGGGAGTGCTAGAGTTGAAAGAGTTTTTCGTATAGTCCAAGAGAGCACAAAAAATGGACAACATACATAACAAGAAAACAACAAGCCAAATCCAAGATTTAATACTCTATCAAGCTTATCATGGCCAGACCTTTCCCAATTCCTCCACCTAAAAGGTCAAGAGATCTTCAATTTTTTTTCTCCACTCCGTTAAGAAACTCAAGGAGAGATGAGCTGAGACCAAGTATTCTACAACTCTTAACTACGCCAATAACTAGTGTAGAAAGTGTTCTAATTGTGGATAGATCAGTTTGTGGGCATTGTGAAAGAAACCTTGGGGAAAAGTAGAACCTGAAGATTGGATCTTTTTTCTATGCGACTCCAAAGAGCATTTAAAAAGGGATTGCTCGAGAAAGCCAGATGAAAGTGAAGAACAAACTATAAAGGCAGTGTCAACCTCATAGAGAGGGACGAAATCGGGATCCTGTGGTGGTTGTGGTGGTAATCGGGGAGGAGTTACGGATACATCGCTGAGATCTAAGGCCTGTACATCCGCCAGAGCTTATGCAATCTGAGCTAGAGAGGAGGCCACCGCTCTAGATGTTAGTGCTGGTACATTTTCCTTATTTGTTGTCTGTATGCATGTAATAGCCCATTTTTGGTCAAATCAGAAAAATGGTTTCTAGACCACAAATCTGAAGTTAAAATATTTATTTTAGTATTATTTTAGTGTTTACAGCATGATATCATATATGTGTGAAAATTTCGTGAAGAAATTTTATCGTTTAAATGGTGAATTTGATAAAAAGGACTAAATCGCGTAAAGTGTAAAAGTGGAGTTCCATTAGCTAACGATATTCAATAGCTATGGAACCTTAAATTAGAAGTCCTTAAGTTTTAATTAGACCATTGGTTGTCTAAATGGACATTTATGGGCTTATAATAAGTGTTTTAGTGATTATTTATTAAAGATTAATTTAATAATTTAGTTAAATAAGTTTATTAAATAAAACAAATATGGCTATCATCTTTCTTCCTTGAATTTTCAACTGAAAGTTTTCTTGGGAAGCCATTAAAGACCATCCAAGCATTCGGCCATATTTATTTCTTATGCAAGTGAGTATTTTTCATCCGGTTTTAATGATTTCTATGTTTTTGTGATCGTTGCTTTGTAATCTAGCTAGCCCATATCTCCGATTTCAAAACTGTTAAAGTATTTGAATGTTTCCATTTTCGAATGCATGAGTATTTTATTAGTTGATGATGGAAAATAAATCATTGTTGTTAGATGTACAAGTTTTATAAAGCGATTTTTATTAAAAATGCAAAATAGGGATCAAATTGAGAAAAGTGTAAAGTTAGTGGTTGAATTTTAAAATAGATGAAAAATATGGGCTAATATGAGAATGAGTAATATTCAGCCAACATGAATTTGTATTAAATTGAATGAATTGTGATTTTATGAGATAAGGACTAAATTGCAAAAGATGTGAAATAATAGGGGCAAAAATGTAATTTTACCAAAATGTGTAAATTGTGCTAAATTGAATGAATTGATGATTGAATAAGTAAAATTTGATATTATATAGATTAAGATAAATGAGATTTGTATCTAGAACGGGAGAAAACAAAGTATCGGATTAGTCGACCTAATTCGTCGTTACAGTGAACGAGGTAAGTTTGTATCTTATAATTTCATTTCAGATGTATTCTGTATGCTTTGATATGGCATAAATTGTGATTACGTGTCTACGGACAAGTTTGGAAATAATTTGACGATGATTCAATAGTTGAAATCCCGGTTGAACCATAGGAATAGTTTAGGATACTAGTGACTTGTCATTAGGTGATACAGTGAGTTGGCTTCGGGCCATGATATAGCACTCGGTGTGCGAGATAAACCGATTTGGCTTCGGGCCATGATATCAGTATTTCAGATAAGATACCTTGATTTGGCTTCGAGCCATGGTATAGGTACTTATCGTGTGAGACCCTTGAGTATCAGACTTCTATTCCAAATGGTTCAATGGGTAAATGAAAGACGAGAATGTGTATGAGATTGGTACGAGATGGTACAGGTATGTGAATAACCATTTTAGATTTGAATGGGATAAATGATTATGAAAATATATTGTTTTGTGAATAAGCACTTGAAGGGTTTGATATTTAAGGAAAGTTGCATATTGACATATTAAAATTACTGAATCATGTTTAACTGATTGCATTAAGTTTATCTCATACGAGCTTACTAAGCTTTATAGCTTACTTTGTGTATTTTCCTGTGTTTTATAGTGATATTGAAGCTAGCTCGGATTTGAGGATTGTCAGAGATTTCGTCACACTATCCTATTATCGATTTGGTACTTTTAAGATTATGTTTTGAGTATAGGGCATGTATAGGGACTTTGGTCATGTTGGTTATGATTTTAGCCGTTTGAATTGGCTTGTAAATGTCTAAGATTTGGTTTGTATATTTGGCCATGTGAGTTGGCTTATTTTGGTTGATTTTGATTAGGTTTATATGTATACAATTAATCTATGTTGTGTGATTGAGGTGGATTCATGAGGTTCATTGATAATAGGTAATTATGGATGGTAAATTGATAATTTGTGGAATTGGTAACATGCTAGTGAAATGGTACAAAATGATGCATGATTAGTGAAGGTTTAACTAGATGATTGGTATATGTATTTTGGAATGTTTTGGTTGAGTAAAATTTGAGGTATAAGCATATTGGTTATTAGTATTGGAAATGGTATGAAATTTTCTTGAATGTGACTGAAATGGATGTGCTATTATGCTATGATTTGGTACCATTTGGGTTGGTTTAGGTATGTGCAAAATGGGTAGCAAATTGGCTTGGTAAATAGCCTATTCTTGTCCACACGGGCAGAGACACGGGCGTGTGTCTCAGCCGTGTGTCCCTGGTGTTGAAATTGAAATGAATCAGTATGCTCCACATGGTCTCACACACGGGCGTGTGCTTGGCCGTCTGGTACAAGTTAGTATACCACCCTAATTGGCACAAGGCCTAGCACACGGGCGTGTGACTTGGCCGTGTTGCATAAGTCAGTATACCCTACATGTTTTGTGTAACAGCCCGATTTTGGGGCTAGTCAGAACAGTGGTTTCGAAACCACTAAACTGAGGTTAGGGAAAATTATTTTGATGTCATTTTATGTGTTATGGCATTAAAATATGGCTATGTGAAAATTTTTGTGCTTTAATTTTAATGATTTCACTCTTAATTGTGAAAAATGACTAAATCGCATAAAGTGCGAAAGTTCTATTTTTCAAGGTAGCGTTGTCAAATAGCCATAGAATGTTAAATTGGAGGTCCTTAAAGTGCAATTAGGCTATTAGGAGGGCATGGCTGGCAATAGGAATGAAGGGAGACAACATCATTAAATGTTGGTCAAATTTGGTGGAGATTAGGTGATAATAAATGACTAAAATAAGACAAAAAGAAGAGATATCATATTTTACTATTCCTTCTTCTTCTATCACTAAAATTTGAAGAGAGAATAGGGGTTTTTGAAGTTCAAAATTTTAGCTACATTTTATCCTTGCTAGTAAGTCAAATTGATGATTATTTTTGATGATTTTGTGTTTTTGGAGTCCCCAAAGCTTAAGCTAGCTAATGAGGAAACTAATTTGTGTTATGGTTGAAAGTCTAGGGACTTGCCATGAGAATAGTTATGTTGTTAGCTGAGTTTTTATGGAAGAAAATGAATGTTAGGGAGATGAGAAACAACTTTGGTGAAAGGTGTATTCATGAAAACACCTAAATAGGACCAAGTTGTAAAAGTTATGATTTTGTAATAAATGCATAAAATAGATGAAATTGTGAGTAGTTGTAGAAGAAATAAATGTTCAGCTAGGCTTGTTTAATGAGAAAGTGAGTTGAAAAATAACTTACGAGCCTAGGGGCAAAATTGTAATTTTTCCATAATGTAAGGGCAAAATGGTTATTTTTGCCTAAGGGTAGAAATCGATGCATTATGATCATAAAATGATCTAAATGAATGAATTTTATTGTTATAGATCAAGAAGAGTGCGGATCTAACCTTGATCGGGGAAAAGGCAAGGTTACGGATTAAATCGTTAGTTGACGCGTTTTGCACCGAGGTAAGTTTATGTGTAAATGATGCATTTTTATATATACATTGTTGTTGCTAGTTAGTGCACGGTATGATTGAGAACATGTGTGGTTCAAATGGATTGAATTTGGTAGCTACTGCATAATTATCATATGAATTATGAAATAGATATGTAAAGGAGTAACGACACACTTAACGGTGGGCTAAGTGTGATACCACCTTACTACGTAAATACGGTGAGCTGTGTGTGATACCATCGCTTATTTATCATTTGGTGGGCTATGTGCGATACCACCGTAACTATCCTTTTAGTGAGCTTTGCGCGATATCACATTATTAGAGAGTGACGGTGGGCTAAGTGCGACACCACTGAGTGATAGGTAGTATGAATGGTTTATTGAGGAATTATGATGTGTTGTATCGTGTGACTTTGTGGTGCTAAGTGTAGGGACGTATGTTAATGAATGTGAGTACTAAGCTTGTGATGTGGTTGGAAAGTGGTGAGGGAGGAAATGAGTAAGCATGACTAAGAATGTGGATTGTTCTTGTTTAGTATGTAATACTATTTATTGTTAGTACACACTATAATGCTAATTGTTTACATGTAAACTTACTAAGCTTAAAGCTTACTCCCCTTTTCTTTTCCCTTGTTTTTTAGAGTTTAAGAGTGGAGCTGGGATACACCGATAACCGAAAGATCGCCTACACTATCAGCTCACCTCGGTATATTTAGACTTAGTGATTTTGTATATGGCATGTATAGGGTCTAGACTAGATAGATTATTTTGTTATTTTGGCCAAAAGTGTGTTAGCCCTTTTTAAGACAAACTATTTTGTATATTGCCATGGTTGATGGCTCACCTTGACATTTATGAAGAGAAACAGTCACTCTTAGAGGTTTAGATTGCAAAATAGGAGTTTGTTTGATGATATGTTGAATGGATCCATGTTGTGTGAGCTAGAGGGGTGAAAAGAGCTTGGCAAATAGCCTTGTTCTTGTCCACATGGGTAGGCACATGGGCGTGTGTCTAGGCCATATGAAACCTGCACCTTGAATTTGGAATTTAAATCGCCACACGGTTGAAGCACACGGGCATGCGACAGGCCGTGTGGATTAATCAGAGGTGACCACGAGCCAACCATATGGGCGTGTGCCCAGGCCGTGTGATTCAAGTCAGTGTTGACCACGGGCATCGAACACGGGCGTGTCATTTTCCCCCACGGCCGTGTGGCCCCTGTTTAGGAAATATTTCTTTAGTGCGTAAAAGTTTCCAAATTATCTCTGAAATATTTTGGAAGCATGTTTAAGGCCTCGTAGGTCCATTATAAGGACGATAGACATATGAATGGAAAAGTTTTAATTTGAAATGAGTTAGATGGCCCAAAGTTGTATAATAGTACGAGTTAAGTATGGTAACGCCTCGTACCTGATTTTGGCGTAGAATATAGGTAAGTGGTGTTACTTTAGTGGTATCAGAGCTATGGTTTAGTCAGTTATCGGGCTATCCATAGCGTTTGTGAATGTGTATCGTCCGAAACAATAATGTGAAAAAGGTTCGAAGATGGCCTTAATGAAGATATCTGGTTACTAGTTGGGATTCTCGAGATAAAAGAGTTCGTTGTGCTTGTTGATCGAGCGTGCAAAGCTGAGGCACTCGGGGAAGATAAAAGAAAAGCTGAGTCTGAAGCTAGAGATGTGAGAAAGAGATTTCCGGGTAAATCATTTCAGTCTGCATCGAAGAAATTCAGGGATGAACAAAGTTGTCCGAGAGTTAATGTGGGATATTCTAGTAGAGATCGAGCTAGATCACAGTTGAGCTCAAAAGCTCCGGCAACTTCAATAGCAAGTGTTGGAAATGTTCGATCTGAGAAACTTGAATGTAAGCATTATGGAAAAAGGCATCCGGGAAGTTGTAGATTGAATGACCAAGCTTGTTTCAGATGTGGATCATTAGACCATTTCGTCCGTGATTGCCCAGAGTCTGTTAAGCCAAAGACTGCCCAGAATCTGAGATCTGATAATGCTCCAGTGAGAGGTAGACCTTCTCGAAATGTAAGAAATATTTGTGGTAGTCAGAGAGCTACGAAAGATTCTGTTGCGAGATCTGAAGCTAGAACATCTGCCAGAGTGTATGCTATTCGAGCTCGTAAGGAAGCTTCATCTCCAGATGTTATAACGGGTATATTTACCATCTATGATACTTCTGTGATTGCATTAATAGACCCTGGTTCTACTCATTCGTATATATACATGAACTTGGTATCCAATAAGACTTTGCCTGTAGAGTCTACTGATTTTGTTATAAAAGTATCGAACCCCTTAGGTAAAAGTGTCCTGGTTGACAAAGTGTGCAAGAACTGTCCGTTAATGTTTCGATATATCTCTTTTCCTGTTGATCTGATGCTATTACCATTTAATGAGTTTGATATTATTCTGGGTATGGTGAAATACTGTGCATGATGCTGTTGTGAATTGTAAAAGAAAGACTATTGATTTGAGATGTCCGAATGGTGAAATAGTTTGTATTGAGTCTAATGATTTGGATGGATTGTCTGCTGTGATATCTGTATTGAAAGCTCAAAGATATGTGAAAAAGGGATATGAGGCATATTTTGCTTATGTTATTGATTCGAAAATGTCTGAAAAGAAAGTTGAATCAGTGGCAGTTGTCTGTGAGTTCCCTGATGTATTCCTTGAAGAACTACTGGGATTACCTTTGATTCGAAAAGTTGATTTTGGTATTGATTTGTTGCCTGGTACGACACCTATTTCGATAGCTCTGTATAGAATGACGCCAACAGAATTAAAAGAATTAAAATCTTAGTTGCAATAATTAACTGATAGAGGGTTTGCAAGACCAAGTTTCTCGTCTTGGGGTGCTCCTGTTCGGTTTGTAAAAAAGAATGTGCATTGATTATCGTCAGTTGAACAAAGTGACCATATAGAATAAATATCCATTGCCCAGGATTGACGGTTTGTTTGATCAACTAAAAGGAGCCACTGTGTTTTCTAAGATTGATCTGAGATCGGGATACTACCAGTTGAGAGTGAAAGACTCAGACATTCCGAAAACTGCTTCTAGAAAAAGGTACAGGCATTATGAGTTTTTAGTTATGCCTTTTGGATTAACGAATGCTCCTATTGTTTTTTTGGATCTGATGAATAGAATTTTCAGACCGTACCTAGATCAATTTGTTGTTGTTTTCATTGATGACATTTTGATTTATTCACGGGATGAAATTGAATATGTTGAACATCTGAGAATGGTATTACAAACTCTGAGAGAAAAACAATTGTATGCGAAATTCAGCAAATGTGAAATTTGGTTACGTGAAGTCAGTTTTCTGGGACATATTGTATCGGCCTCTGGTATAAGAGTTGATCCGAGCAAGATTTCTGTTATTCTAGATTGGAAGCCTCCGAAGAATGTATCTGAAGTCTGTAGTTTTCTAGGACTTGCTGGTTATTATCGAAGGTTCGTAAAAGTCTTTTTGATGATAGCAACTCTGTTAACTAGATTGCTTCAGAAAGATGTAAAGTATGAATGGTCTGATAAATGTCATAAAAGTTTTAATTAGTTGAAAGCCCTTTTGACTAAAGCTCCCATTTTGGTACAACCAAAATCAGGCAAAGAGTTTGTGATTTACAGTGATGCTTCGTTGAATAGTCTGGGATGTGTACTGATGCAATAAGGCAAAGTTACAGCGTATGCCTCGAGACAACTAAAGCCTCATGAAAAGAACTATTCGACACATAACCTTGAGCTAGTTGTGATTGTATTCACATTAAAGATTTGGCGACATTATTTGTTTGGTGAAAAATGTCATGTGTTTTCAGATCATAAAAGTCTGAAATATCTGATGACTCAGAAAGATTTGAATCTACGACAGAGAAGATGGTTAGAACTTTTGAAATACTATGAGCTTGTGATAGATTATCACCCGGGTAAAGCAAATGTTGTAGCTGATGCTTTGTGTCGGAAGTCACTATTTGCATTATGTGCTATGAATGCTCAATTAGATCTGTTTGATGATAGTTTTGTGATAGCTGAATTGAAAGAAAAACCATTGTTTGTACAACAGAATTGTGATGCTCAGAAAGTGGATAATGAAATGATAGCAAAACGAACTCAGAGTGGTTTGAACTCTGATTCTGAATTTCAAATTGATGCTAATGATTGCTTAAGTTTCCAAGATCAAATTTGTGTTCCGAGAAATTTTGAATTGATTTAGTTGATTTTGAGTGAAGCTCATAATAGTCGTCTATCTATTCATTTGGAAAGTTCTAAAATGTATCATGATCTGAAGCAACATTATTGGTGGTCTGGTATGAAAAGAGACATTTTTTACTTTGTTCCGAAGTGTTTAGTCTGTCAGCAAGTTAAAGCTGAACATCAGGTTTCGTATGGGTTGCTACAACCGATTCTGGTTTTGAGTGGAAATGGGATAGAGTAACGATGGACTTTGTTTCTGGATTACCCCTGACTCCAAGAAAGAAAGATGCAATTTGGGTAGTAGTTGATTGATTAATGAAATCCGCTCATTTTATTCCGATACGATCTGATTACTCACTTGATAGATTATCTGAGCTTTATATTTCTGAGATTGTGAGATTGTACAGGGTGCCACTATCCATAGTGTCTGACAAAGATTCGAGGTTCAATTCAGGGTTCTAGAAGAAATTACAAGAAGCTTTAGGCACTAAATTGCATTTCAGTGCAGCTTTTCATCCGCAAACAGATGATCAGTCCGAACGGATTATTCAGATTCTTGAGGATATGTTGAGATGCTCCATTCGTGAATTTAATGGTACGTGGGAACAGTATTTGCCACTGATTGAATTTGCGTATAATAATAGTTTCCAGACGAGTATCAAAATGGCACTATATGAAGCTTTGTAAGGACATAAATGTCGAACACCTTTGTACTAGATTGAGCTCAGTGAAAGTAAGTTATACGGGATTGATTTGATAAAAGACACTGAACAAAAAGTGAAAGTAATCTGTGACAGTTTAAAAGCAACGTCTGATCGAAAAAAGTCCTATGCAGACTTGAAACGAAAAGATATTGAATTTGAAATCAGTGACAAAGTTTACTTAAAAGTATCTCCGTGGAAGAAATTACTCAAATTTGGACGAAAAGGAAAATTGAGTCTGAGGTTCATCGGGCCGAAAGAAATCATTGAGCGTGTTGGACCAGTTCCATATAGGTTGTTGTTGCCATCTGAGCTAGAAAGGATTCACAATGTATTCCATGTTTCGATGCTCCGTAGATATAGATCTGATCTGTCACATGTGATTAGTCCGTCTGAGATTGAACTGATATGACTTACGAAGAACAACCAATCCGTATTTTAGCTCGTGAAGTGAAGGAATTGAGAAACAAGAAAATTCCATCAGTAAAAGTGTTATGGCATCAACACGGAATAGAAGAGGCTACGTGGGAGCCTGAAGATTCAATGAAATAGAAATATCCGAATTTGTTTAATGGTAAGATTATGTGTAAACGATGCATTTTTATATATACATTGTTGTTGCTAGTTAGTGCACAGTATGATTGAGAACATGTGTGGTTCAAATGGATTTAATTTGGTAGCTATTGCATAATTATCGTATGAATTACAAAACAGATATGTAAAGGAGTAACGACAACACTTAACAGTGGGCTAAGTGCGATACCACCGTAACTATCCTTTTGGTGGGCTATGTGCAATACCACCGTAACTATCCTTTTAGTGAGCTTTGCGTGATATCACATTATTAGAGAGTGACGGTGGGCTAAGTGCGAAACCACTGAGTGATAGGTAATATGAATGGTTTATTGAGGAATTATGATGTATTGTATCATGTAACTTTGTGGTGCTAAGTGTAGGGATGTATGTTAATGAATGTGAGTACTAAGCTTGTGATGTGGTTGGAAAGTGGTAAGGGAGGAAATGAGTAAGCATGATTAAGAATGTGGATTGTTCTTGTTTAGTATGTAATACTATTTATTGTTAGCACATATTATAATGCTAATTGTTTAGATCTAAACTTACTAAGCTTAAAGCTTACTCCCCTTTTCTTTTCCCTTGTTTTATATAGTTTAAGAGTCGAGCCGGGATACGCTGATAACCGAAAGATCGCCCAAACTATCAGCTCACCTCGGTATATTTAGACTTAGTGATTTTGTATATGGCATGTATAGGGGCTAGACTAGATAGATTATTTGGTTATTTTGGCCAAAAGTGTGTTGGCCCTTTTTAAGAAAAACTATTTTGTATATTGCCATGGTTGATGGCTCACCTTGACATTTATTAAAAAAAAAGTCACTCTTGGAGGTTTAGATTGCAAAATATGAGTTTGTTTGATGATATGTTGAATGGATCCATGTTGTGTGAGCTAGAGGGGTGAAAAAAGCTTGGCAAGTAGCCTTGTTGTTGTCCACACGGGTAGGCACATGAGCGTGTGTCTAGGCCGTGTGAAACCTGCACCTTGAATTTGGAATTTAAATCGCCACACGGTTGAAGCACACGAGCATGCGACAGGCTGTGTGGATTAATCAGAGGCGACCATGGGCCAGCCATATGGGCGTGTTCCCAGGCCGTGTGATTAAAGTCAGTGTCGACCACGGGCGTCGAACACGGGTGTGTGAGATGATACACGGGCGTGTCATTCCCCCCACGGGCGTGTGGCCCCTATTTAGGAAAATTTTTTAAGTGCATAAAAGTTTCCAAATTATCTCCGAAACCTTTTGGAAGCATGTTTAGGGCCTCGTAGGTCCATGATAAGGACAATAGACATATGAATGGAAAAGTATTAATTTGAAATGAGTTAGATGGCCCAAAGTTTTGTAATTATGCGAGTTAAGTATGGTAACGCCTCGTGGTCGACACACCGACTTAATACGCACGGCCGGACACACGCCCGTGTCCAGCACACGGCCTCGACACGCCCGTGTCTTAGCCTGATAAACCGTAATAGTAACATATTTTAAGCCCACATTTAGGATGGTTTTGGATGATTTATCCCTTGAATTGTGTAAATTGGTGCTCTTAATCCTTTGTTTTCATGTTTTATACTCAGAAGAGCACTGGAGCATGAAAAGAACGAGAAACGGGCCCAAAATGGAGTAAATGGGCCATATCACAAAATCAACACGACCTGGGCCCAAGCCACACGGTCGTGCCTCATCAAACAGACTTGAACACGGCCTGGACACGATTCACACGGGCGTGTGCCATGGGCGTGTCCCTAACGTGAGAAAAAAGAATTTCACTCGGATTAGGATACTTAGAGGCAAAGAAACACATTCCAAGAGCCTATATATACACCCTAAAGACCAACCTCCAGTTTGAGAGTCCAGTTAGGCGTCCAGCGAGGCCAAAGAGCCGAGCTAGAGGGGTCAGAATTGTGGAATCTACTCAAAGGTAGCCAATTGATTCATCTCAAGAAGTCGAAGTCATACTCAAGACGGAGGATCTCTCTTCAATTCCTTCAGGGGGTTTTAGAGTTTTTCTTATGTTTTGTTTTATCTTTTCTTCTGAGATGTATTCTTTTATGATTATGAACTAAACCCTCAGATATCTGAGGGGGATGAAACCTAAGATGAATCTTGTTATCGCTTGTTGAACTATATGATAAATACTTGATTGTTCTTAATTGTGTGTTCTTAATTCTTATTTTGATATTTTTGGGATATTAATTCAAGTTTGATGTGCTTAGGTGGAGGAGCAAAAGTCCCTGCCTAAGAGTAGATCTAGCATAATTAAGCGGAGTTGATCGCACGCCCAGACATAGGGTGATGAGATTTTGTCGGATTAGGGTGAAACCTAATATAGGAGTCCATAAATCGAGTTAATGCAATTATAGGGGTTTTAATTAGACAGAGATTTCAATTAATCAACCTAAGGTTAGACGTTAGTAGCCTCGACGGAGGTATTAATATAATTTAGGGAATCCTACGGATCAAGTCAAGTGAATAAATCGTCTGGTTCAGAGTTAGATAATAAGTGAAGTCTAGGTGGATTCTTCCTCGGATATTGTCTTAATCAATTGGTTTTTCCCAAAGTATTTTTCCCAAATTCATTCTCTTTGTCTTTTGCATCTTTAGCTTAGTTGTTAGTTAATTTTAGATTAGACAAAAATTCCTTTAATTCTTAGGCTAAATAATAAAAAGAAAGTTAGTATTAGTAGTTCAGGTTCCTTTGGGTTCGACAATCCGATCTTGCCACTAAACTATACTACTGTGCGATAGGTGCGCTTGCCTCAATCGTTGTCATAGTTAGTTTCTAGGCTCGATCATTCTTTTTATAAATTTTTAAGACTCTGACACACGATTATAGCCCGTGTGCCAAAACCTTGGCATTCTATTTATGACGTCATCATCTCACTATGGTCACACGGCCAAGGCACACGCCTGTGTCCTTAGACCGTGTGTCGAATTAAATTCCACATTTTAAGTCCAGGCTTTACACGGCCTGGGCACATGCCCATGTCCAAGGCCGTGCCTTCCACACGGATGAGACATACGGCCGTGTCTCTGCCCGTGTGTTTACTACTGAGCATTCTGACTTTGTAAACCTAGCATGCAGGGGACGCACGGTCGATCAACACGCCCATGGGTCTGACCGTGTATCCCACACGGTATAGACACACGCCTGTGTGTCTACCCGTGTGGATATAAAAAGGCTATATTCCAAGCCAAATGCCACCCTGCATAGTAAACATACTAACTCTAACTCATATAAACATCATTCATGACCCAAAGGCACATCCAAGAACTCAATTCAAAGCATTCACACAAACATAACTTTATAATTTCATCATCATTGAATATATAAAAACTTATCAAGTGTTGGTCCATTTCCGATGGCCATTTACAAAATGACTTTGATAATATACATAGCCAACACTTTGGCTAACAATTAAGACCTAACAAAATATCCAAGTCCTATACATGCCATACTCAAAATAAGTCTAAATTGTTATACCAATGTGATTTTGATAGTGTGTGTAACATCCTGAATTTTAGGGCCTGTGCATTTTGTGTAATGAATGCTTAAATATGTTAAATTGAGAATTGAGGTATTAATTGGGCTCAGGAATGGGCTGAGACCTCAGTTAAAATATTATGTTTGGACATTATAAGTTCTAAAGATAGTTATCTATGTTAAAAATACCAAAGTGGGTTTGTGGCCCAATCTTAGGAGGTGACTCCACACAAGGAAATAAGGGGCCCAAATTTAAGTTTCATGGAGCCCAATTCTTTTAGTTTAAGTTAGCTAATTTTCAGCATTTGGGTTAGGTAGAGTGGATGGCAACAAGGCTCAAAAATAAGAGGATTTATATGAATAAGATAATGTAGATATTATAGTTGATAATATGGAAGATAAAAAGAGAAAAGATAGGAGCTATCTACAAGGCTAGGTGTTGGTCAAAATATCAAGATTGGGCTTGTGCCCCAGTGGCAAAATGGTGCCACTAAAAGGTAAGGGAGTTGGCGTCACTGGCAAAGGAGGAGGCCCAAGTTTTGGCCACTTGGAGCCCATGTTTTTGGGCCAAATTCAGCATTTAAAGAGGAGCTAGGGGGGATGGCACAAGGCTATAATTTAGGAAATTTTTAATGTTTTTAATTTGTGGATAATAAGCTGATAAAAGAGGGAGGAGTTGGAGCTAATTAAGTCTCTTTTGGATGAGTTAGTAGATTAAGATAAAGGAGAAAAGATAGAATTTATCTACAAGGTTAGTAAGTGCTAAAATTTCTATAAATAGGGGGGATATCTCATCAATTCCGGCAATTGAACCCTACTCTTTTCTTCTTTCCTTGTGTCGAAATTTGCTGTATAGTTCTCTTCATCTTTTTTCTTTTCTCTGGCAAAACCTCCACTCCATTCTCCCTCTCAACTTTCTTTATTTTCTTTTTCCCTTATTGGTCGAACTCTCTGACAATCTCTTTCTCATCTCTTTCAAATACTTTAGCCGAAAATTCTAAGCCTTTCTTTGATTTCTTTTTACTTTCTTTCTAAGCCAAATCCAAAACACTCTATTCAGATATTCTAAAAGCCAAAAACGCATCTGTTCATCTTTTCTGGGATTTCCATAAAAGCCGAAATCCTTAGATCTCATCTCCTGTGTTAGCCAAATCCTCTCTGGGGTATTTGCTTGTGCCGAATCTCGAAAGAAACTAAAGGTAAGTATTGATTCGTAAGATTTCAATCTTTTTCGGCTTTTCAGGGACTTTAGACGAATGGCTATAAGGGAACTAATCTTAAGTTTTTCTCTTACTTGCGACATTCCGGGATTTGAAGGGGATTCATTTGCTTAGATCTTTAAGTCAGAGTTCAGTAACACTCGAATCGTGTTACTTTCGGGATTTTCAAGGTAAGGAGATCTATTGTTTTTAGCATGTAAATTCGGGTATTTATTAATCCTTGGCCGAATGTAGGGGAGCCCAAATCTTCGTATTCTTCCGGCTTTTGAGCAAGGTTTTAGACTAAGGGTTGTAGATCCAGATAGTAAGGATTTAATTAAGGGAGTAAAACTATGCGATATCAGGTGTGTAACACTTCCACACCATTTAGATTGCTTGTTAAAATAAGTTATAAATCTGTTATATTCTGATAAATGCCGAAATTTCGGCATCATGTTATAAATCTGTTATATTCTGATAAATGCCAAAATCCCGGCATCATGGTTGAAACCCAAGGAGGGTAAAAGCAAATCACCAGGTTAGTGATCTCTGTCATTCCTAAGTGAATGTTCTTGTTAAGGTGACATAAGTGATAAGTATGTTGTTTTCTGTGATTGCATGGGGTTCGGTTTATTGGAAGGGGAAGTGTTTTGTTGTAATGGCTTCTGCCGTGACCTGTTGTAGCGGCTTCTGCCGTGACCTGTTGTAGTGGCTTTTGCCATGATCTGACGATGAGCAGCATGTCTGCCATCGATGGTGTGTAGCGGTGTGGGTTGATTGTAGAAATCCCCAATGGTGTGACTGGCAGGTAAGGGTGGCGTGTAGCGGATAGAAACCTAGGATTTGGGTTGGGCTTTGCAAATTTTCTGATATATTATATTTTTTATATGTTCTGTGGGGTTAAGGCCCAAATCTAATAGTGCATGAGGGTTGCACACTGAGTCTCGCGACTCACCCTATTATTTAAACAATTTCAGGTAGCACCTAGTGCATCGGACCGGGCTGGAGAGGAGCGCGAGGTGGCCATGCGAGAGATTATTTGAACTCAGCAAAAGACTTTACTTATTTTATTTATTTTTAATATTTTTCATTAGTGGGTTTTAAATTCCATTGTGATAAAGCCACGGGCCACTAGCTTTATATTTCTTTTTGGTTTTATTTTGGGCTTTTAATATTATTAGACATTTAAACTCACGTTTTAATTAAGCTAAGGCATGTATCAAATTTCACTTTTTAATTCACTATGGCATTAATATAAAAGGTATATCTTTTACAAAGTACTCATTCATTTAGTTTTCCCGAATAAAAGGTTAAACTCAAGAAAATTATTTTCCGAAATTGCGACATCTTTTAAAATCTCCTTAGTGACATGCCAGATCCGGTCATGGTGTTTGGGCCGGGTTTGGGGTGTTACAAATTGGTATCAGAGCCCGGTTCAAAACTCGGCTCTGGGGGTTTTGGGCTCAAAACGTTTTCTAAAGTAGGGTTTTCGAAACATTCATATTTATAAATGATATAGGATGGACTTCTCGGCATGGCACCTGCGTCTCCGGCCCAAGTTCGCCAGGTAAGTATTCTGAACTCCCTGTGTGTTATATATGTATGTGGGCTTGATGGGCTTAATGGGACGTAGACTATTTAGATTAGAAATTGATGGACTCTAGGCTTAGCTTAAACAACTTCTTAAATCTCATAAGACTTAATTTCACTAAATAAACTCGTGAACGTGTTGCAAGACTGAGGTGTGGCAACAGGCATGCGCATGTCTAGGGTTGGATCCGGAAGAGCTTGGTATTTAAGCAGTCCTAGTGACTCACCTCCTCTTCGCTGGAATCCTACCTGGTGCGTAGTGACTGTTCACCCTAATCATAAGGACTTGTTGACAGGCTAAACCTTATAATTAAAACCTGGAAGGGACTAGCCACCTTATTTTTACAAAATTGCTAAAATACCCTTAGCTTGAAAAAAAAATACCAATGATTTGCAAATATACCCCGATTTACAAAGTCAACAAAATTTTTCCTTAAAAAAAAAAACTCACACAACACACGACAACAACCAAAAACTCACAAACACCTGAACACTACTATTTTTTTTTTTGAAATCAAATCCTCCAAGATATCCCTGTTTTAAAAAAAATTGAAAATATCCCTGATTTGTAAAAATTACTAAATTGCCCCTGATTTGTAAAATGACCAAAGTACCCCTGATTTCAAAATTACCGAAATACCCCCAGATTAAAAAATTACCGAAATACCCTTATTTCATGAATCAACAAGGAACTCTATTTTTTTTGAAAATTACAAAAATACCCCTGTAGGGTAAAATTACGAAAATACCCTTGGGTAGTGGAATAACGAAAATACCCCTATGTATTGAATGTGTATGTATGGATGTTGTCTGTATGTTGATTATTGAATGTACGTAGTTTCTAGAACTAGGAGATGTGAACTTGAGACTAAATTGTAGATTCGAAAGAACTACTCTTAAAATTACTATTCATAAGACTGTTCGTGGATAATCAGTGGAAAGAATTAATGGTTCATAAAATTCTGACCACGGGTCAGGAAACGAGATGCCGGATATGCTGGCTGTGGAGGGAGAGTTACGGGATCAGGCGGCCGAAGATGATGCAGTATCTCAGGCGATGCTGCGGGTTCTCGAAAGAGTTGCTGGGGTAGGCACCAGTTCAGGAGCTCAGAAATCGGTATTTGAACGACTCCGAGCCAGCGGAGCGGAAGTGTTTAGGGGTATTTCTGGCGTAGCCCCTAACACAGCTGAGTATTGGTTGGAAGCAACTGAACGTATAATGGATGACTTGGATTTCATGGCGGAGAAGAAGTTGAAAGGGGTCGTGTCTCTTTTTCGAGACGAGGCTTACCAGTGGTGGCTCACGGTGAAGGAGGGTACTGCCGCAGATCAGATTGACTGGGATTACTTTAAGAATCGTTTCAAGGAAAGTATGTTGGGGCCAGCTATGTGGACGGCCAGAGGAAGGCCTTTCTAAATTTGGTACAGGGAAGTTAGTCTGTATCTGAATACGAGGCGGAGTTTCTGCGGTTGAGCCGTTACGCTCGAGGGATTGTGGCGACTGACTATGAGCGTTGCGTACGGTTCGAGGATGGACTAAGGGATTAGATGAGGGTGTTAGTAGCACCGCAGCAGGAAAGGGACTTTGCGGTTTTGGTTGAGAAAGCTAAGATATCTGAGGAGGTTAAGCGGACTGAGAAACAGAATAAGGATAAAGATAGGAATAGGAATAAGAGGAATTTTGAGCAGTCGGGATCATCTGGAAATTTCCAGAAAAAGCCTAGGTCCGATGGGCCAACTCGTGCTCCGACGGGTCAGAATCGATCATGTCCTTCGTGTGGGAAGATGCTTTAGGTGTGGATCCACGGAGCATATGATTAAGTACTGTCCGCAGGTGGATCAAGCACAGATCGCGGGACGAGGTTCTGATCAAGCTAGGAGAGGTGATCAACAACCACCAATGGGCCGCGGACAAGCCAGGGGCGATAATGGTAATGAACGTGGTCGTGGAGCACCAGGTAGAGGTACAGGTTATGCCGAGGCGAGGCAGCCAGCGTTGGTCTATGCAGCACATCGCCAAGGGGAAGGAGACACTCCAGATGCGAACAATGGTGCATACCCTACCATAGTATACTAAGTGTTTATTTTGGCTCTAGAATTAGAGTGCGCAGTGAAAGCATAGTGGTGAGACTTAGGTAGTACGATTACTAGTTAGTTGGAAATTTCGAAGACGAAATTTCTTTAAGGAGGGTAGAACTGTAACATCCTGAATTTTAGGGCCTGTACATTTTGTGTAATGAATGCTTAAATATGTTAAATTGAGAATTGAGGTATTAATTGGGCTCAGGAATAGGCTGAGAGCTCAATTAAAATATTCTGTTTGGGCATTATAAGTTCTAGAGATAGTTATCTATGTTAAAAATATCAAGATTGGGCTTGTGGCCTAGTGGCAAAATGGCGCCACTAAGAGGGAAGGGAGTTGGCGTCACTGGCAAAGGAGGAGGCCCAAGTTTTGGCCACTTGGAGCCCATGTTTTTGGGCCAAATTCGACATTTAAAGAGGAGCTAGGGGGGACGGCACAAGGCTATAATTTAGGAAAATTTTAATGTTTTTAATTTGTGGATAATAAGCTGATAAAAGAGGGAGGAGTTGGAGCTAATTAAGTCTCTTTTGGATGAGTTAGTAGATTAAGATAAAGGAGAAAAGATAGAATTTATCTGCAAGGTTAGGCAAGTGTCGAAATTTCTATAAATAGGGGGGATATCTCATCAATTCCAGCAATTGAACCCTACTCTTTTCTTCTTTCCTTGTGTTGAAATTTGCTGTATAGTTCTCTTCATCTTTTTCTTTTCTCTGCCGAAACCTCCACTCCATTCTCCCTCTCAACTTTCTTTATTTTCTTTTTCCCTTATTGGTCGAACTCTCTGACAATCTCTTTCTCATCTCTTTCAAATACTTTAGCCGAAAATTCTAAGCCTTTCTTTGATTTCTTTTTACTTTCTTTCTAAGCCAAAGCCAAAACACTCTATTCAGATCTTCTAAAAGCCGAAAACGCATCTGTTCATCTTTTCCGGGATTTCTATAAAAGCCGAAATCCTTAGATCTCATCTCCTGTGTTTGCCGAATCCTCTCTAGGGTATCTGCTTGTGCCGAATCTCGAAAGAAACTGAAGGTAAGTATTGATTCGTAAGATTTCAGTCTTTTCCGACTTTTTAGGGACTTTAGCCAAATGGCTATAAGGGAACTAATCTTAAGTTTTTCTCTTATTTACGACATTCCAGGATTTGAAGGGGATTCATTTGCTTAGATCTCTAAGTCAAAGTTCAGTAACACTCGAATCGTGTTACTTTTGGGATTTCAAGGTAAGGAGATCTATTGTTTTCAGCATGTAAATTCAGGTATTTATTAATCCTTGGCCGAATGTAGGGGAGCCCAAATCTTCGTATTCTTCCGGCTTTTGAGCAAGGTTTTAGACTAAGGGTTATAGATCCAGATAGTAAGGATTTAACTAAGGGAGTAAAACTACGCGATATCAGGTGTGTAACACTCCCACACCATTTAGATTGCCTATTAAAGTAAGTTATAAATCTGTTATATTCTGATAAATGCCGAAATCCCGGCATCATGTTATAAATCTGTTATATTCTGATAAATGCCGAAATCCCGGCATCATGGTTGAAACCCGAGGAGGGTAAAAGCGAATCACCAGGTTAGTGATCTCTGTCATTCCTAAGTGAATGTTCCTGTTAAGGTGACATAAGTGATAAGTATGTTGTTTTCTGTGATTGCATGGGGTTGAGTTTATTGAAAGGGGAAGTGTTCTGTTGTAGCGGCTTCTGCCGTGACCTGTTGTAGCGACTTCTACCGTGACCTGTTGTAGTGGCTTTTGCCATGATCTGTTGTAGTGGCTACGGCCATGATCTGACGATGAGCAGCATGTCTGCCATCAATGGTGTGTAGTGGTGTGGATTGATTGTAGAAATCCCCAATGGTGTGACTGGCAGGTAAGGGTGGCGTGTAGCGGATGGAAACCTAGGATTTGGGTTGGGATTTGCATATTTTCTGATATATTATATTTTGTTATATGTTTTGTGGGGTTAAGGCCCAAATCTAATGGTGCATGAGGGTTGCACACTGAGTCTCGCGACTCACCCTATTATTTAAACAATTTCAGGTAGCACCTAGTGCATCAAACCAGGCTGGAGAGGAGCGCGAGGTGGCCATGCGAGAGATCATTTGAACTCAGCAAAAGACTTTACTTATTTTATTTATTTTTAATATTTTTCATTAGTGGATTTTAAATTCCATTGTGATAAAGCCACGGGCCACTAGCTTTATATTTCTTTTTGGTTTTATTTTGGGCTTTTAATATTATTAGACATTTAAACTCACGTTTTAATTAAGCTAAGGCATGTATCAAATTTCGCTTTTTAATTCACTATGGCATTAATATAAAAGGTATATCTTTTACAAAGTACTCATTCATTTAGTTTTCCCGAATAAAAGGTTAAACTCAAGAAAAATATTTTCTGAAATTGCGACATCTTTTAAAATCTCCTTAGTGACATGCCAGATCCGGTCATGGTGTTTGGGCCGAGTTTGGGGTGTTACAGTGTGATTTCCGAACTCCTATGCTCCACGATCCTCGAGTTATCTTGGCAATACTACAAGGAAAAGGGAAATAAGAGGGGTAAGCATAAAGCTTAGTAAGTTTGCATGAAATAATAGCAATAATAAGCTCATAATGACATCAATCCATGGCATTAGATAACCACACAATGTCATAAACACTTTACCATAACTTACTCTTACTCGTTCTTATCTAAAACATACCATGCCACATATCGTAACATTCCTCGTGAATTTCTCACGGGTACCTGTATTCACTCAGTCACATGACTTTAGTACTAATCTCTTTTCTATTTCTAAACTTATCTATTTATCCCGTTAATCACTAGGGATACCCAAAGATGCATACTCATCATCATTATTATAAGCACAAAGCCAATGCCACATCCCAGTTGTGGTCTTACATGGGGTCACCTCTGAGTACCGATGCCATATCCCAGATATGGTCTTATACGACTCTCATATTGAATACTGAAGCCATATCCCAGACATGGTCTTATACGGGATTTCAATTCAGTGCCGAGGCCATATCCCAGACATGGTCTTATACGGGACCTTATCCATCTCACGTCTCGATGGTAGTATTCTCTCATTTATTATAGTCCAACCGGGACTCCAACATCTTGACTTTTATCATCTTTCTCATTCAATACAAATACTCGATTTCATAGAACACCATGTATCATTATAATACCAAACATTCTCAAACATGCTAGCATAAATGTTGAATTTATCACATACAAACTTACCTTGATTTTAAAATAAGCTAGATCGTCGGTCTAGTCCGATATTTTGTTCTTTCCCTGATCGAGATTGATTCTCGGCTCTTCTTGCTTTATAATAGTAAATTAGCTCATTTTAATCATCACATTAATAAAATCATTTCAATAATCATGCTTTGGTAAAATTACTATTTTGCCCTTAGACCTTTGACAAAATGACCATTTTACCCTTAGGCTCGAAAATCAATTCTAATCAAATTTCTACCTTTATTGAGCCTAGGTGAACATTTATTTATTTTATGGCTATCATCAAAACCCAACATTTCACACATTTACTACCAATTTTACAACCTTTACAAAAAGGTTCATTTAGGTGTTTTCATAGTAACACCTTTCACAAAAGTTGTTTATCTAGCAACTAGGACTCATTTTCTTCCATAAAAATGCAGCAAATAGAAATGAAAGCTGTCATGGCAAAACTCTAATCTTTTCACCATATTGCAAGATAGTCCCCTCATTATAAAGCTTAAGCTCTAGTGGTTGTAAAAGTACAACTATCTTCAAGAAACACCATTAAAATCACTTACTTGAATGAAGATGAGTTTGCTAAAATTTTGAGCTTTCAAAACCCCTATTTTTCTTGCTATTTTCGGTGGAGGAAGATGAAGAGAAAATATGATATTTGTTCTTTCTTTATTTTATTAGTACATGTCAATTTAGTCACCAACTTTTACCAACTTTGACCAATTTGCAATTTTTGTCTCCTATGGCCGGCCACCTTATTCTTAGGGGTCTAATTGCACTTTAAAGACCTCAAATTAATATTCTATGGCTATTAGGCACCTTTAGCTCATAAAATAGAACTTTCGCACTTTATGCGATTTAGTCCTTTTTCGCGATTAAGCTTGAAATCGCTAAAATTAAAGCACCAAAATTTTCATGAACTTATATAATCATGCTCTAACTCGTGAAATAACATGAAAATAATTTTCTCTAACCTCGGTTTAGTGATCCCAAGATTACTGTTTCGATTAGCCCCTAAATCAGGCTGTTACACTCATAGCATCCTCGGGTTCCCACGTATCTTCTTAAAACTCGTGTCGATGCCACAATACTTTCACTAATGTGATTTTTTTATTTCTCAACTCTTTGATCTCACAAGCTAAAATTCGAATAGTTTCTTCAGCATATGACATATCAGACTGAATTTCAACCTCGGTATAGGAAATAACGTGTGAAGGGTCTGATCAATATCTTCTTAGCATCAATACGTGAAACACATTATGTATTTTCTCTAACTCAGACGGTAAAGATAGTCGATAAGAAACTGGCCCAATTCGCTTGATAATCTCGTACAGACCGATGAATCGTGGACTCAATTTCCCTTTTTGGCTAAACCACAATATCTTTTTCCACAGTGACACGTTCAAAAACATTTTATCCCCGATTTGAAATTCAATATCTTTTAATTTTAAGTTTGCATACAATTTCTGTCGATCCGAAGCTGCTTTCAGACTATCGTGATTTACTTTCACTTTTTTCTTCAGTCTCTCTGATCATATCAACCCCGTGAATCTTATTTTCACTGAGCTCACTCCAGTATAATGATGTTCGACATTTACGACCATATAGAGCTTCCTATGGTGCCATCTTTATACTAGATTGAAAGCTAAGCAAATTCAGTCAACGGTAGATATTTCTCCCAGCTACCTTCAAACTCAAGAATGCAACAACGCAACATATCCTCAAGTATTTGAATAACTCGTTCGGATTTTCCATCTGTTTGTGGGTGAAACGTAGTACTAAAATGCAATTTTGAACCCAAAGCTTCTTGCAATTTCTTCCAAAATCACGAAGTAAATTAGGATCTCTATCCAAAACAATAGATAGGGGAACTCCATGTAATTTCAAATTTTCAGAAATATACAACTCAGCTAATTTATCGAGCGAGAAATCTGTACGTACCGGAATGAAATGAGCTGATTTTGTCAATCTGTCAACAACAACCCAGATCACATCTTTCTTTTTCGGAGAAAAGGGTAAACCTGATACGAAATCCATTGTTACTCTATCCCACTTCCACTCAGGAATCATAATAGGCTATAATAAACCTGATGGCACTTGATACTCAGCTTTAACTTGCTGACAAATCAAACATTTTGAAACAAACTCTAAGATATCTCGTTTCATACCATGCCACCAATAAAACTGTTTCAAATTGTTACACATTTTCGTGCTTCCCAGATATACTGATAAACAACTATTGTGTGCTTCATTTAAAATCTTCTAAATAAGCTCAGAATTTCTTGGTACACATATTCAATCACGAAACATCAAACAATCATCAGGCCCTATTCGAAACTATGAATCAAAAGTTGACTCACACTGAGCTCGTTTTGCTTGCAATTCATTATCAAATTTTTAAGCCTCACAAATCTACTGTAGAAATAACGGTATCACTTTCAACTCGGCTACTATCAAACTGTTGTCAAACAAAGCCAATTGTGTATTCAAAGCACGTAAAGCAAATAGGGACTTTCGGCTCAAAGCATCAACAACTACGTTCACTTTCCCTAGATGATAGTCAATTACTAATTCATAGTCTTTTAGCAATTCTAACCATCTCCGCTATAGCAAATTCAAATCATTGTTTCTGTCACTTTCATATCAAGTACATAAGCAAGATAAGCTTCACACCCCTTTCTCACAAATCTCTGAGTTAACATAGATGAGATCACAACTGGCAAACTGTTCAGACCATCAGATTCAATTCTAATAGTCTCATTATTCTGACACTTTAGTTCAATTATCTTTCACCTACAATTTACTATAGCATTATGCATTATTAGCCAATCCATACCCAAAATCACATTAAATTCATCGAATGGCAACAACATCAGATTAGCCGGAAAATAGAAATCCTGATGCATTAACAGACAATTCTTACAGACTTTGTCAACCAAAACACATTTGCTTAAGGTGTTCGTTACTTTAACCACAAATTTAAGTAGACTCTACAGGCAAAGTCTTACTAAATACTAAATTCATGCATATATAAGAATGAGTTGATCCTGGATCTATCAATGCAATCACATTAGTATCATAAAGAGTGAAAGTACCAGAAATAACATCTGGAGATGACGCTTCTTCACGAGCACGAATAGCGTAGGCTCTAGCAGGTGCTCTGGCCTCAGATCTCACGGTAGAGTCTCTCGTCACCCCTCGACTAACACTCACAATCCCAACAATTCTAGGTGGCCTACCTCTATTCGACGTGTTACTTGATCTCACATTCTGAACTTTATCTTTCTCATCCAGCTCAGGGCAATCTCGGATGAAGTGATCTAACGAACAACATTTATAACAAGATTTATTACTTTTATTCCAGCATTCCCCAAAATGTCGACTCCCACATTACTGACATTCGGGTTTGTTGTCTTTCACATTACCAACACTCGATACTGATGTAGCATGAGCTTTAGAACCTGAGTATTGTTTTCTACGATCTCTATTTGAATATTCATTTGAAACATTTGGGCGAGTGTATGATTCTCTGAATTTCTTCATTGAAGATTGATACGGCTTACTTATCGATCTTTTTCTCGAGTCTCTAACTTCTGAATTTGCTTTTCTCTTTTCTTTGCTAAGATCCTCGGCTTTACAAACCCTTTCAACCAAAACAACAAATTCTTTCAACTCTAAAATTTCGACTAGTAGTTTTATATCTTCGTTCAACCTGTCAACGAACTGTTTACAGATAATCTCCTCAATAGACACATACTCTCGAGCATACTTGCTTAATCATACGAATTCTCTTTCATAATCAGTGTCAGTCACGCGACCCGATTTCAATTCTAAAACCTCTTTATGCTTTTGATCGAGAAATCTTTTACTGATGTACTTCTTTCAGAATTCGATTGGAAGAACTCCCAAGTAGCCCATTCTTTCAGAACCACAGATATCAACGTGTTCCCCATTGATACGCAGTGTCTCTTAGCAAAGATACAACACATTTAATACATTCGTCTAGAGTATAAGACAATTCATCGAATGTTGGAATTGTATTTTTGAGCGAGAATGCAGCTCTTTCAGCATCATCATTAACGGTAGCCCGAAACTCTTCAGCCCCACGTTTACGAATCTTCTCTGCTGGTGGCTTGTTCAATCGTATCGGGTATACAACTTGAGTAACAATAGGGTTTTGTTGAGGGATTGGTGGGGGTGGAGGTTGTTGAGCAGCCGGATTCATTCGAATGAACTCCATGAACCACTCATTCATCATTTGGAAAAAGGTTTGCTTAGCCTCTCCCATGTGGCTACTAGACACGGGTCTAGATTCAGTAGACGCTGTCCCTTGAGCGGGAGCGAGCGCATTACTCTCTACATCATCAGCTACATCTCGTTCGGAATCCATTACTAGACGAAAACACAATTTAAGTTGTCAAGAATCATCACACTATCGCAGAGTATAATGACATGTATAGCTAGACTCACACATACGCTACATTAGTCCTAGAATCGACTAAACCGTAGCTCTGATACCAATAAATGCACTGTATTCACTGTCAGAATAGGGTTACAAGGTATTACTGATCAATACATATCATTTAACATCCAATACTTATACATTTATGTATTCATACTCAAATACCATCAAACACAAACACATTGTCCCTTATAAGAGCTTACGAGGCCTTAAACATGCTTTAGAAGTGATTCGGGACTAAACCAATAACATATGAAATTTTAAGAAAACTTAGAAATTTTTCATTCATTCAGGGGTCACATGCCCGTGTGAATAGGCCGTGTGCCTCACACGGCTTCAAACACGCCAGTGTCACAAGTCATGTGGAAACAGGGCATACATACTAACTTGGGTCACACGGTCGACCACACGCTCGTGTGTCTAGCCCGTGTGCCTTTCGAAGTGGCCACACACGCCCGTGTGGAAGGCCGTGCCAAACCTGTAGGGTATACTCACATATATAACATAGCCAAGTCACACGCTTGTGTGCTAGGCCGTGTGCCATTTAGGGGGTATACTAACTTATGCAACATGGTCAATCAAACGCCCGTGTGTGAGACCGTGTGGAGCATACTGACTTCATTTTAATTCAACACTAGGGGACACACGGCTGAGACACACGCCCGTGTGGACAAAATAGGCCATTTGCAAAGTCAATTTTCCACCCTTACTAGCGCTCACCTAAACAACCAAAATGGTACCATTTCATCAACCAATAAGTAGCCAAAATTATCAACCAAAAACACAATTCATACCATATCTATTTCAACCAACTTCAATACTCAATTCAATGCCAAATACCTATTCAAATACTTATCAACTCAATTTCTAAAATCATACGTCACCAAAGCATTTCTCAAGCATTAAACTCCATAAATCAATTTAACCATTTTCAACTATATAACCATTAACATTTTCATTCTAAACATGCCAAAATAAGCCATCACCCATGGCTATATATACAACAAAAACATATGCATTTACAAGTCATTTCTAATAGTTAAACATACAACCATATTAACATTATTTAAAGGCCAACTCTCATGGCTATATTCACAACCAAAATACCATAAGTAGCCTATACATGCCATATACATATATACACAACTCAAAAGTACCAAATAGATGTCTGATAGTGCGATGATGATGTTCCCGACAACTTCTGGATCCGAGCTAGCCTTAATTCATTATAAAACATAGAAAAATAACACAAAATATGTAACACCCGCAGACTCGGCCCAGACGTTAAGGCCAAATCCAGAAATGTCACATCAAAGGCATAATTCAAAACGATTTTGCTAAGTTAAAATTTAAGGCCCAAAAGCCCAAAATCCTTGAGTCTTGTTAACTAATGATAAAAGAGCATTAACTTATTTTAAGTATTCCGGAAACCATATTTAAACATAAGAAATTTACTCAGGTTTAACAATTAAGTAAATAGTTGAAATAACAAAACTCAAAATCCAAAGTCAAATCGGAGTACAAGGCCTTATTACATCCAATGAAAATAAGTAATTAAAATCATGTCTTTTGAGACAAATAAATAAAGCTTCTAAGTATCTCGTAATGTGGCTTTCTCCGAGTCCTCTCCCACGTCGAGCCGCTTACTAAGGATCACCTAAAACATTTAATAAAATGGGTGTGAGTTTCGAAACTCAGTGTGTACGACCCTTGGTAATCCAATCAACATACAATTATCACATTGGGCCTAAGCCCTATCAAAAACTGTGGTCTTGGGCCTTAGCCCAAAATGACCTCATATCACAACAATATCACATGTATGTAATGCACCCATCCCAAATCGAACCCTACACTCCATTTCCCTTCCAATCCTACACTTCTGTGGGGATATAAATATCAACCTACCCATCCCTACACTCCAAAGGTAGCACAAACAACGGCACTACTCAAACATTGCAACAAGGCTGTTAAGTATATAATGGGCTTAAAGCCACCGGTGGATCCACGGTTGTCAAGCGACTATGCGATCCTCACATATCTTTCTTCGTATCATCAAACCCACCCAAATGCAACATACGTTTCATGAATGCAACATATACAATTTCACACATTAAGCACTTAGGGGTATTTTAGTCATTTCACTACCCAGGGGTATTTTTGTAAGTTTACCCTATACGGGAATTTAGGTAATTTTACAAAACTGGGGTATTTTGGAAATTTTGTAAACCAAGGATATTTTGGTAATTCCTCAAATCAAGGGTATTCTGGTAATTTTCCAAATCAGGGGTATTTTAGAAATTTTGCAAATCTAAGGATATTTTGGTAATTTTCAAATCAGAGGTATTTTAGTATTTTTTGCAAATCTGAGGATATTTTGGTAATTTTAAAATCAGGGTTATTTGGTCCCTCTCGGGTTTTAGTTATGAACTTTGGCCCATTAACAAGTCCTTGCGGCTAAAGTGAACAAACACTATGCACCATGTAGGATTCTAGAGAAGAGGAGGTGGGCCACTAGGACCGCTTAAGTACCAAGCTCTCCCTAGATCCAATCCTAGACATGCATATGTCCGTTGCCACACTCTAACCCAGCGACTTGTCCACAGACATGTTTAATTATTAAATTAAGTCTTATGCGATTTAAGAGTTATTTAGAACTAGGCCTAAAGTCTATTAAACCCTAGCATACTTGTCTATGTCCCCATAAAGCCCATCAAGCCCATTTCACGTTCATATAGCCCATTATGCCCAAATCACATCCTTATGGCCCATTAGGCCCAGATCTCATTCATATGGCCTATTAGACCCAAAACAATTTCAGATCATGTAACATGCATGACTAACTCAATCCATATAACCAAATCAATCAATTTCATCAAACTTAGCCTTAGGGCCCACCGGGCCCATTTAGCCACTTTCGGCTTTCCGGTATTGCCGATATCATGTGTGTGTAGTGTTTGTACACACCTGGTTACTGCGACGTGCTATACTATCCTTAGTCTTGAACCTACAACCAACCAACCAACCTTCAATCAATCACCCATACTTAATCAAAATATTTACCAAAAGCCGAAGCCTTACCGTATCCGTACCGTGTGCCACTGATTTTAGTAGCCTTCCTTAGCTACTATTCCCGAGTATCCCTTAGATCTGCACCCACGTGTACATTATCAAAATTCGAGTGACTCATAATCCACACAAGTCACCCCTATAGATCATACCCATATTCAGCCACTTACTTAAACCATAATCAAGATGAGTACATTTACCACTTGCTTGTGATTCCTACCACGCTCGCGATCCTTGAACACTATCCTTGTTATTACAGGGTTAACAATAGGAAAAGTTAGATAGCCCTTCGGCTTTTAGCATGTAACACCCCAAACCCGGCCTAGAAGTTAGGCCCGAATCTGGCATGTCACATTGAAAAGTTTTTCAAAAACCATGTTTTCATTAAAAACTCTTCTTAAAGAATTTAAAACTTTTTGCTATTCAAAACCTCAAATTTTGTTTGCTTATTTTCAAAATGTATTTAATTAAAAATAATTCCTTTGCAAAAACATTATTACAACCATTTACAAAAACTTTGTTTATAACAGTAATCAAATTTAGTGAATTGCGGAAACATAATATTTTGAGAAGCAGTTATTATCGTTTTATAAAAATCTAGAATTTAATCGTTTATAGTTTGAATATAATGAAATGGTAATTCAAAGAAAAATAATTTCCAATGGCCTTATTATAAAAACCAAACCCAAATTAAAATAAACTTAAAATACAACTAAACAGAAATTTACTAAATGTTTTGGAGAAGTATTCCGATGTATGGCCACCAACGAGTCCTCCGCAGCTCCAAATCCTCTAATGCTGGGGATTACCTGCGAGGTTAATGGAATGGGGGATGAGTTACGAGAACTCAGTGTGTAATCCCCTAATTGGTTGTTAACTGGGCTGAGACCCATACAGAAACAAATTGGGCTGAAGCCCATATAAACATGATAATGCAGATAATGTAATGCAATTCCTAACCCAATCCTAATAATCCATCCGCTACACACCACCTGTACCAACCAAACACACCTGTGGGTGATCATCAGTCAACCCACCCCGCTAACACACCAAGAATGCAGCCGAGCTGCCAGATTATAAGTGGCTTAGAGCCTTCGGTAGGTCCACAGTCATCTTGGGCGACTCGTGCGACCCTAAAAATCAAATCGGTGAGTGAAAATCAAATCAGTGAGTCCACAGTCATCTTGGGTGGCTCGTGCTACCCTAACAATTCAAATAGATGAGTCCACAGTCATCTCGGGTGACTCGTGCGACCCTAAAAGTCAAATCGATGAGTGAAATCATATCGGTGAGTGAAAATCAAATTAGTGAGTCCACAATCATCTCGGGTGACCCTAAAAATCAAATCGATGAGTCCACAGTCATCTCGGGTGACTTGTGCGACCCTAAAAATCAAATCGATGAGTGAAATCAAATCGGTGAGTGAAAATCAAATCGGTGAGTCCACAGTCATCTTAGGTGACTCGTGTGACCCTAAAAATTAAATCGATGAGTCCACAGTCATCTCGGGTGACTCGTGCAACCCTAAAAATCAAATCGATGAGTGAAATCAAATCGGTGAGTGAAAATCAAATCGGTGAGTCCACAGTCATCTCGGGTAACTCGTGTGACCCTAAAAATCAAATCGATGAGTCCACAGTCATCTCGGGTGACTCGTGTGACCCTAAAAATCAAATCGATAAGTGAAATCAAATCGGTGAGTGAAAATCAAATCGGTGAGTCCACAGTCATCTTGGGTGACTCGTGTGACCCTAAAAATCAAATCGATGAGTCCACTGTCATCTCGGGTGACTTGTGCGACCCTAAAAATCAAATCGATGACTGAAATCAAATCAGTGAGTCCACAGTCATCTTGGGTGACTAGTGTGACCCTAAAAATCAAATCGATGAGTCCACAGTCATCTCGGGTGACTTGTGCGACCCTAAAAATCAAATCGATAAGTGAAATCAAATCGGTGAGTCCACAGTCATCTTGGGTGACTCGTACGACCCTAACAAATCAAATTGATGAGTCCACAGTCATCTCGGGTGACTCGTGCGACCCTAAAAATCAAATCGATAAGTGAAATCAAATCGGTGAGTCTACAGTCATCTTGGGTGACTCGTGCGACCCTAACAAATCAAATTGATGAGTCCACATTCATCTTGGGTGACTCGTGCGACCCTAACAAATCAATCACTTCCTCCAATTACATATCCCAACCCATGCAGTATGTCATGTATGCAAAGCACATTTCATAATGATGTATGAAATAGATTACTGTCATAACCAGATAAACAGAATACACACACAGTCGTGCTAATCAACCCATAGGGGTATAGCGGTAATTTTACCCACTAAGTGTAATTTGGTAATTTCGCAATCCAAGGGTGTTTTGGTAATTTACGTTCTAAGGGTATTTCGGTAATTTCGCAACCCAGGGGTATTTCGGTAATTTACCCTCCAAGGGTATTTCAGTAATTTTGCAACCCAGGGGTACTTCGGTAATTTACCCTCCAAGGGTATTTCGGTAATTTCACAACCCAGGGGTATTTTAGTAATTTACCCTCCAAGGGCATTTTGGTAATTTTCGCAACCTAAGGGTATTTCAATAATTTACCCTCCAAGGGCATTTTGGTAATTTCACAACCCAAGGGTATTTTGGTAATTTTGCAACCCAGGGGTATTTCAGTAACTGCACAACCCAGGGGTATTTCGGTAATTTGCCCTCTAAGGGTAATTCGGTACTCTCGTAACTAAAACTTAACTAGTAATTTGGGGCATACAAATTTAAACTGTCCATCTGCGTCATACTAACTAAATTAACCATAACTCGAGTTAGAAAACTCAAAATCTAGATCCATAAATTTTCCTTAAAACTAGATCCATATATTGCCTTACTGTAATTTTTCCAGAATTTTCGGCCTAGCCATTTAGTACAGTTTATTCATTAAAGTTTCCCTTGTTTCACTGTTTGACAGTTCTGCCCTCTCTTCACAAAATCTTAGATAACTCATTGTACAGAACTCAAATAATGTTTTCATTTACTTCAAATAAAAAGAGACTCACTAAGGATTCTAAGGATATAAACCATGTCTCATAATTATTTTTTTACAATTTATAATGATTTTTCCAAGTCAGAACAGGGGATCACGTAATCATTCTGAACCAGTCTCACGAAAATAAAAAATTCTCAAAACATACTAATCCTTTGATTGCTCTGTTTATTTTATAAGAAAATGGATTCAATTAGATTTCACTCCAAATCTCCTTCACTTTTTAATTCAATTTCCACTATTTTTGGTGATTTTTCAAAATCACATCACTGCTGCTAACTAAAACTGTTTCATTGCAAAATATGGTTACCACTACGAACATACGTACGCCCGAGTGGTCACAGATGCCGGTTTGCGATTTTTCAGTCTTTCGACCAAATCGCATAACATTTCATCTAAACATTTAGAGAGGTATGAGATTACACACCTTATTCGGAATCCGTAATACGATACTCTCCGCGGCACCTAAAGGTACAATCAGTCAACAATTATTCCAAAGCCCAATTTACAACTTCAACCAAGTATTGCGATTGATTAACAATCTATATCACTTACCAACAATCCGAATCTCTTATTACGAGGGATAGGTGTTCGATTGGCCCTCTGATAAAGTACTTCGAGACTCTACTTACCAACCCTCTTCAGAAAGCCAAAGGCTAGAAAGATGACGAGAGTGTAAGCTAACACTCTACCAATTCGGTCCACACCAAGAGAACCAAGAGGATGGAAGTAGCAGCGACCTTGCAACCACTGAAAACCCGAGAAGACAAAGAAGCTTCGGCAACCACAAGAACCAAGTTTCAGTTCGATGTCTAAAGGGCCGCAAGGGAGTTTTTGCCCACATTTCTCTTTTCACCCGTTCTAGGTCCGAAACTCATTTTTTTGATCTAAAATAATGGAATTTACTGATTTAATCACTTACAAATCATAATATACCATAATCTACATTTTAGGCAAAATGACTATTTTGCCCCTACACTTTGGCAAAATGACGATTTTGCCCCTAGACTCGTAAATAAAGTTTCATCACATTTTCTTACTAAACAAGCCTAGCTAAACATTTAATCCTCTTACAACTATCCAAAATTCCAACTATTTCATGCCTTAATGAACAAATTATAACTTTTGCATTTTAGTCTCAATTAGGTGTTTTCATGACAACACCTTTCACAAAAGTTGTTTCTAATCATCTTATCATTCATTTTCTTCCATAAAAACTCAGCAACCAGCATAAACTCTCTAATGGCAAGTCCCTAGACTCTCAACCATATTGCAAAATAGTCCCCTCATTAGCAAGCTTAAGCTTTGGGGACTCTAAAAGTACAATTTTTATCAAGAAAAGTCATCAAAATCACTTACTAATAAGGGAGATAGCTTGGTTGAAAGTTCAAACCCCCAAAGCTCCATTTCTTCTTCAATTTTTGGTGGAGAGAAGATAGATGAATAGTAAAAGATGATAGCATCTTTTAGTCATCTTATTTTATTCATTTTATCACCTAATTCCCACCTATTTTGACCAAAATTAAAAATTCTTATCCCCTGTGTCACATGGCTGGCCAACTCACCTAAAACAAGGCCAAATTGCACAATTGGGGCCTCCAATTCATAGCCCATAGCTATTTGGCACCTTTTGCAAATAAACTTGAACTTTCGCACTTTATGCGATTTACTCCTTTTTCACAATTTAGCTAGAAATCGTTAAAATTAAGGCACCAAAATTTTCATACATCCTTATAAACATATTATAACACATAACATAACATGAAAATAATTTCTCTAACCTCAAATTAGTGATTCCGAGATCACTGTTCCAACTATCCCCTAAATCGAGCTATTACACCCTCCATGCATTTTTTTTAACCTATTCCATTACCTTTCAAATCCCATCATTATACTTTGTTTTCACCTACTCCATTATTTTTTCAAATCCCATCATTATATTTTCTTTTATTTCTTTCCTTTCTTTTTCCTTATTTTTCTCCTTACCTTATCTTTTTAGTCATCATTTCATTTTTCTTTTATTTCTTTCCTTTAATAATGTCATGGTTGACACTTGGAAGAGCACACAAAAATAAATCCAAAATTTGCAAAAGATGGGATTTGAACCCCTTCCCTCCATGCTCTCCACTTGATGCCATAACCTCTTTACCAATAGTTCATTTATGTTAACAATTTACTCACTTATTTCTATAAGCTTTGATGCCTCTTACTATCTCTCCTTAATAGGCTTAAACACAAACTTTCATTAAGGCGCAACATGAACCCGAAACTTCATAGAACCCCGTAACTTTCTAAAATCATCTTCTTAATAAGTCCAACTTGAAATAATGCCATTCTCTTGTTTCTCAAAAATTTTAAACACTCCTACGCCCAAGGCCCAATGGGCCCAATCCTACTAGGCCCAATTTCGGGATGTTACAATTCTACCCTCCTTAAAGAAAATTTCGTCCTCGAAAGTTCCAATCAACTACTAAACGTACCGCTCAAATCACATCACTATGCTTTCGCTGCGCACTCTAATCTTAATAACACTAATGTACTTTTAAATTAATCTTGAATCCTTTCTCACAACCAAACATCTAACCACAGAAGCAAGCAGTCATCTACCACTTATACTTAAAATTATTCTACACTCAATCATCACATCCAACCAAAACATACCTGACTTGATGGTGATAAAACAATCCCGAGCCTTATGCTCCTTAGACCCGCATCTCATACATGCTCCTGACCTGCTCCAGTATTCTCCCGGATGACGCCTTCTATAATAATCACAAACCGAAAAGTTTGGACGTGCTTTGACATGCTTTACGGAACGACACTGCGACCCAAAAGAATCACGACCCCTTTTCTTCTTACAGTCCACACACTTAACTCGAAGTGCTTCACTGATTCTTTTAACCTCCTCCAATACTTCCTTAACTATCTGAGTTAGCTCATCAACCCCAGCTCGATCATGAGATCCCATCTCAACCACTGGCGACGCCAGCGCCTCCCTTTCGGAAACATGCCCGGATGCTGAAAATCTAGACTTAGCACCTCGACCTCTACCACGTCCACATCTATCGCGTCCATGTCTTCTAGCATTCATGTTCACTAATGTCGACTTAATCTTGTTACGAGTTTTATGAATCAGTATACTATTTCAGTGTTTATGAAACAATGTTTTATAGCGTATGAGAGTAAAAGTGGTTTTCGCAAATCACATCCTAGAGTCTCAATCTCTATAGTTTTTACTCCTAAATCCAAAAGTTCTAAAGTATTTCTATGGTCATATCACAATAATCCTAATCATAAAATGGTAACATATACTTACTTGACTTGGTGCCGGATACTCGTGGTGTCATACTTCCTTTAAAACATATAATTCAAACAATTTTGGAAAACATTTTTTTGAACCCAAACCACAGCCGAGTTTTGCAAATTGGGCTCTGATACCACTTAAATGTAACACCCCAAACCCGACCTAGAAGTTAGGCCCGAATCTGGCATGTTACATTGAAAAGTTTTTCAAAAACCATGTTTTCATTAAAAACTCTTCTTAAAGAATTTAAAACTTTTTGCTATTCAAAACCTCAAATTTTGTTTGCTTATTTTCAAAATGTATTTAATTAAAAATAATTCCTTTGCAAAAACATTATTACTACCATTTCCAAAAACTTTGTTTATAACAGTAATCAAATTTAGTGAATTGCGGAAACATAATATTTTGAGAAGCAGTTATTATCGTTTTATAAAAATCTAGAGTTTAATCGTTTATAGTTTGAATATAATTGAAATGGTAATTCAAAGAAAAATAATTTCCAATGGCCTTATTATAAAAACCAAACCCATATTAAAATAAACTTAAAATAAAGCTAAATAGAAATTTACTAAAAATTTTGGAGAAGTATTCCGATGTATGGCCACCAACGAGTCCTCCGCAGCTCCAAATCCTCTAATGCTGGGGATTACCTGCGAGGTTAAAGGAAAGGGGGGGTGAGTTACGAGAACTCAGTGTGTAATCCCCTAATCGGTCATTAACTGGGCTGAGACCCATACAGAAACAAACTGGGCTGAAGCCCATATAAACATGATAATGCAGATAATGTAATGCAATTCCTAACCCAATCCTAATAATCCATCCGCTACACACCACCTGTACCAACCAAACACACCTATGGGTGATCATCAGTCAACCCACCCCGCCAACAGACCAAGAATGCAGCCGAGCTACCAAATTATAAGTGGCTTAGAGCCTTCGGTAGGTCCACAGTCGTCTTGGGTGACTCGTGCGACCCTAAAAATCAAATCGGTGAGTGAAAATCAAATCGGTGAGTCCACAGTCATCTTGGGTTACTCGTGCGACCCTAACAAATCAAATCAATGAGTCCACAGTCATCTCGGGTGACTCATACGACCCTAAATATCAAATCGATGAGTGAAATCAAATCGGTGAGTGAAAATCAAATCGGTGAGTCTACAGTCATCTCGGGTGACTCGTGTGACCCTAAAAATCAAATCGATGAGTCCACAGTCATTTCAGCTGACTCGTGTGACCCTAAAAATCAAATCGATGAGTGAAATCAAATCGGTGAGTGAAAATTAAATCGGTGAGTCCACAGTCATCTCGGGTGACTCGTGCGACCCTAAAAATCAAATCGATGAGTGAAATCAAATCGATGAGTGAAAATCAAATCGGTGAGTCCACAGTCATCTCGGGTGACTTGTGTGACCCTAAAAATCAAATCGATGAGTCCACAGTCATCTCGGGTGACTCGTGTGACCCTAAAAATCAAATCGATGAGTGAAATCAAATCGGTGAGTGAAAATCAAATCGATGAGTCCACAATCATCTTGGGTGACTCTTGTGACCCTAAAAATCAAATCAATGAGTCCACAGTCATCTCGGGTGACTCGTGCGACCCTAAAAATCAAATCGATGAGTGAAATCAAATCAGTGAGTGAAAATCAAATCGGTGAGTCCACAGTCATCTTGGGTGACTCGTGTGACCCTAAAAATCAAATCGATGAGTCCACAGTCATCTCGGGTGACTCGTGCGACCCTAAAAATCAAATCGATAAGTGAAATCAAATCAGTGAGTCCACAGTCATCTTGGGTGACTCGTGCGACCCTAACAAATCAATCACTTCCTCCAATTATATATCCCAACCCATGCAGTATGTCATGTATGCAAAGCACATTTCATAATGATGTATGAAATAGATTACTGTCATAACCAGATAAACAGAATACACACACAGTCGTGCTAATCAACCCATAGGGGTATAGCGGTAATTTTACCCACTAAGGATAATTCGGTAATTTCACAATCTAAGGGTGTTTTGGTAATTTACCTTCCAAGGGTATTTCGGTAATTTCGCAACCCAAGGGTATTTCGGTAATTTACCCTCCAAGGGTATTTCGATAATTTTGCAACCCAAGGGTATTTCGGTAATTTACCCTCCAAGGGTATTTAAGTAATTTACCCACCAAGGGTATTTCAGTAATTTCACAACCCAGGGGTATTTTAGTAATTTACCCTCCAAGGGCATTTTAGTAATTTTTGCAACCCAAGGGTATTTCAGTAATTTACCATCCAAGGGCATTTTGGTAATTTCACAACCCAAGGGTATTTCGGTAATTTCGCAACCCAGGGGCATTTCAGTAATTGCGCAACCCAGGGGTATTTCGGTAATTTGCCCTCTAAGGGTAATTCGGTAATCTCGTCACTAAACTTAACTAGTAATTTGGGGCATACAAATTTAAACTGTCCATCTGCGTCATACTGACTAAATTGACTATAACTCGAGTTAGAAAACTTGAAATCTAGATCCGTAAATTTTCCTTAAAACTAGACTCATATATCGTCCTACTGTAATTTTTCCAGAATTTTCGGCCTAGCCATTTAGTACAGTTTATTCATTAAAGTTTCCCTTATTTCACTGTTTGACAGTTCTACCCTCTCTTCACAAAATCTCAGATATCTCATTGTACAGAACTCAAATAATGTTTTCATTTACTCCAAATAAAAATAGACTCACTAAGGATTCTAAGGATCTAAACCATGTCCCATAATTATCTTTTTACAATTTATAATGATTTTTCCAAGTCTGAACAGGGGATCACATAATCATCCTGAACTAGTCTGACAAAAATCTAAAATTCTCAAAACATACTAATCCTTTGCTTGCTCTGTTTATTTTATAAGAAAATAGACTCAATTAGCTTTCACTCCATATCTTCTTCACTTTTTAATTCAATATCCACTATTTTTGGTGATTTTTCAAAATCACATCACTGCTGCTAACTAAAACTGTTTCATTGCAAAATATGGTTATCACTACGAACATACGTACGCCCGAGTGGTCACAGATGCCGGTTTGCGACTTTTCAGTCTTTCGACCGAATCGCATAACATTTCATCCAAACATTTAGAGAGGAATGAGATTACACACCTTATTCGAAATCCGTAATACGATACTCTCCGTGGCACCTAAAGGGGTACAACCGGTCAACAATTAGTCCAAAGCCCAATTTACAACTTCAACCAAGTATTGAGATTGATTAACAATCTATATCACTTACCAAAAATCCGAGTCTCTTATTACGAGGGATAGGTGTTCGATTGGCCCTCTGATAAAGTACTTCGAGACTCTACTTACCAACCCTCTTCCGAAAGCCAAGGGCTAGAAAGATGACGAGAGTGTAAGCTAACACTCTACCGATTCAATCCACACCAAGAGAACCAAGAGGATGGAAGTAGCAACGACCTTGCAACCACTGAAAACCCGAGAAGGCAAAGAAGCTTCAGCAACCACAAGAACCATGTTTCGGTTCGATGTCTAAAGGGCCGGAAGAGACTTTTTGCCCACATTTCTCTTTTCACCCGTTCTAGGTCCGAAACTCATTTTTTTTATCTAGAACAATGGAATTTACTGATTTAATCACTTATAAATCATAATATACCATAATCTACATTTTAGGCAAAATGACTATTTTGCCCCTACACTGGCAAAATTACGATTTTACCCCTAGGCTCGTAAATAAATTTTCATCACATTTTCTTATTAAACAAGCCTAGCTGAACATTTTATCCTCTTACAACTATGCAAAATTCCAACTATTTCATGCTTTAATGAACAAATTATAACTTTTGCATTTTAGTCTCAATTAGGTGTTTTCATGACAACACCTTTCACAAAAGTTGTTTCTCATCATCTTATCATTCATTTTCTTCCATAAAAACTCAGCAACCAGCATAAACTCTCTAATGACAAGTCCCTAGACTCTCAACCATATTCCAAAATAGTCCCCTCATTAGCAAGCTTAAGCTTTGGGGACTCTAGAAGTACATTTTTTATCAAGAAAAGTCATCAAAATCACTTACTAATAAGGGAGATAGCTTGGCTGAAAGTTTAAACCCCCAAAGATCCATTTCTTCTTCAATTTTCGGTGGAGAGAAGATAGATGAATAGTAAAAGATGATAGCATATTTTACTCATCTTATTTTATTCATTTTATCACCTAATTCCCACCTATTTTGACCAAAATTAAAAATTCTTTTCCCCTATGTCACATGGCCGGCCTACTCACTTAAAACAAGGCCAAATTGCACAATTGGGGCCTCCAATTAATAGTCCATAGCTATTTGGCACTTTTGCAAATAAACTTGAACTTTCGCACTTTATGCGATTTAGTCCTTTTTCACAATTTAGCTAGAAATTGTTAAAATTAAGGCACCAAAATTATCATACATACTTATAAACATATTATAACACATAACATAACAAGAAAATAATGTCTCTAACCTCAAATTGGTGATTCTGAGATCACTGTTCCAACTATCCCTTAAATCGGGCTATTACACCCTCTATGCATTTTTTTCACCTATTCCATTACCTTTCAAATCCCATCATTATACTTTGTTTTCACCTACTCCATTATTTTTTCAAATCCCATCATTATATTTTCTTTTATTTCTTTCCTTTCTTTTTCCTTATTTTTCTCCTTACCTTATCTTTTTAATCATCATTTCATTTTTCTTTTATTTCTTTCATTTAATAATGTCATGGTTGACCCTTGGAAGAGCACATAAAAATAAATCCAAAATTTGCAAAAGATGGGATTTGAACCCCTTCCCTCCATGCTCTCCACTTGATGCCATAACCTCTTTACCAATAGTTCATTTATGTTAACAATTTACTCACTTATTTCCATAAGCTTTGATGCCTCTTACTATCTCTCCTTAATAGGCTTAAACACAAACTTTCATTAAGGCGCAACATGAACCCGAAACTTCATAGAACCCCGTAACTTTCTAAAATCATCTTCTTAATAAGTCCAACTTGAAATAATGCCATTCTCTTGTTTCTCAAAAATTTTAAACACTCCTACGCCCAAGGCCCAATGGGCCCAATCCTACTAGGCCCAATTTTGGGATGTTACATAGCAAAACGTAAAAAAGAGGTTAACCGAATACTTACCAAATCCCCTTTTGATCTTGCGGCCTAGATAGCTATTAATTTAGATCCGACTTTTAACACTTGACTGAGAGTAGGTAACAATCGATTTGTGATGGAGGAACAACCACAAAAATTCGGCACTAATAGGAATTTCGATAAGGAAAATGATGGTGGTAATTCGGCAAAAAGGGATTCGACTACAGGAGATTTCAGCAACAAAGCAAGGTATTTTCGGTTGTGGAAAAATAAGGTTTCAGCAAGGAAAAGAAAAAGAATGGAAAATTCGGCATTACCTAGGACCCCAGATTCGGCACACACACATTTATATAGCCTATAGCCAAAACATAGCCACCCCTAAAGTCCAATTCGGCACCACTTCATCCACTGCTCATCTCCTAATTTTTCTCCATAATATCTCCCTTATCCTTCTCCTAATTTCTCTCTACTGGTCACTTCTCCTTAGAGTCCCTCTACACGCCACTTCCAGCCTTCTAGAAGCCTAAAATTAAACTCCAAAATAAAGCTAAGTTAGCACTCGAACCTCAAACCTTCCTGCATGTATATGTCGCTACCTCTCTACACCTTAGTGGCATCACTTAGCCACTTCATCATAGGCTTCTTTGTGCCATTTTTCACTTATTTTTATTTAAAAGCCCACTACTCACAACCCCGATTCCTTAATTAATTATATTAAGAATCCTCCACCACAAAACTCGAACCTAGAGTTTCTCCAACACACCTAGACACTCCAAATTCATTAAACCTTTAAAGCCGTCATGTCATTTGTCATTTTCTTGCTCACTTAAAAGTTTTATGAGACCCAAAGCCCAATAGGCCCAATTCTTCTAGGCCCAAATTCAGGGCGTTACAATGTAAGCTTTATAGCTTAGTAAGTTCGTATTAACGTAATGAGCAACTTCACTATTAATTCAAAAATCATACAATATAAATGCAAGATAACACAATTCTTTAAATCTCAATCCATTTGATCATTCATTCACTAGCTAACCAAGAATTCATCCATTTCAAGGATTCAATGTTTATAAACTTTACGTACGTACCTGTACCAACTCGTACCAATCCCTTTCTAGTCCACATCTTTCAATTTTCCATTGAACCTTTCGGAATAGAAGTTAGATATTCAAGAATCCCAATCGATAAGTACTTATACAATGGCCCGTAGCCAAATCAAGGTAACTTATCCGGAGTACCTATACCATGGCCCGTAGCCAAATCAAGGTAACTCCTCTCCAAAATACCTATACCATGGCCCATAGCCAAATCAAGGTATAACTCACACCTGAAGTGCCAATATCATGGCCCGTAGCCAACACAATAACCTAGTGACATGTCACTAGCATCCTAGACTATTCCTAAGGTTCAACTGGGATTTTCTTATACCAAATCGTAGTCGAATCAATTCGAGTTACTGTTGAATGATTTATGAACTTATCCATAATCAATAATTACAATTCATGCTATATCAAAGCATTTAAAATATAATTATAAGTAAGCTTATTTCATACGAACTTACCTTGTGTTTGGAATTGACAGATCGGATCGACTATTCGACAACCTTGCTTTTCCCCCAATCTAAATCTGAATTCTTTCTTTCTTGATCTATATAAATTCAAAATTAACTTATTTATTCATCTACTCATTCAATTTAGTCCAAAATTACTTATTTGGGCATTTTTACACATTAGCCCCTAAACTTCTACATTTAATCAATTTAGTCCTTATTTCACAAATACACAAAATTCACATAATTTCATTAAACCCATGCTTGGCCGAATTACATATATGTCCCTAGCAACCCAAAAGTTTTATTTATTTCACATTTCAACCACTTAATTTGCATATTTCACAATTTAATCCCTATTATGCATTTTCATCAAAAATCACTTTACAAAACATGAAGAACTATCATCAAGCTTTCATATTTCAATATTAAACATCGAAGAACACATAGATTCAACAATGGAAACTCTTAAAATCTTTAACAGTTTCGAAATTAAAGGTACGGGCTAGCTAGATTAAGCTGCAACGATTACAAAAACATAGAAATCATCAAAAACCGAGCTAAAACCGTACCTTAATCAAGCTAGGAGTGTGCCAAATGCTAGAACCCTAGAATAGCTTTCTCTTCTCTTCAATAATCGGTTATGAAGTAGATGATAGCTTAAAATTATTTTATTTCTTTTATTTAATAACATTAATACATGAATTACTATATTAACCTTAGTAATAAAACATTTAAAACCAAAAACGGTTGTCCATAATTGTCCACTAATATAATCAATGGTACAATTACCACTTAAGGACCTTAACATTAAGGCTCTATAGCTATTAATCACTTTTAGCTATTAGAACTCCACTTTTACACTTTACGCAATTTAGTACTTTTTCTCGAATTAATCATCCAAATGATAAAATTAGCTCATGAAATTTTCACACATATCAAATAACATGCTGTAAACACATAAAATAATATTAAAATAATTTTTTGACATTGGATTTGTGGTTTGGAAACCATTGTTCTGATTTAGCTAAAATCAAGTTGTTACAAATGCCCCTACCGCCTTTATGGATCTAATGAACAAAATTCTTCAAACTTACCTAAATTAGGTTGTCATTGTGTTTATCGACAATATTTTGATTTATTCGAAGAATGAAAAATATTACGATCAACATATGAGGCTTATATTACAAATTTTATGAGAAAAATAATTACATGAATTTTGGCTCCGAAAAGTGGGATTTTTTGGATATATGATATCGGTCGAAGGTATTCGGGTTGATCTAAGTAAAATCTCAGCTATTATTGATCAGAAGGCCCCGAAAGATGTTATTGAATTAAAAAGCTTTTTGGGCTTAGCGGGATATTATGAACAATTTGTAAAAGGATTCTCGATGATAACTTTTTCGACGATCAGATTGCTACAAAGGAATGTTAGTTTTGAATGGTCTGAAAGATTTCAACAGAGTTTCAAAAAGTTAAAAGCTATGTTGAGTAAATCTCCAGTTTTAACCTAGCCAGAGTTAGGAAAGGATTTTGCGATGTTCAGCGACGAATCTCTTAATAGTTTAAGGTGTGTGTATTGATGCAATAAGGAACAATAATTGCATCTGCTTCTTGACAACTTAAGCCATACGAGAAGAATTATCCTACTCATAACTTGGAACTCACAACTTTTGTAGAAGGCCCATTTCGCCCCGGCCCGTCAGAAACTAAATTAAACCCAAAAATAAAACAAAAAACAATAAAACCAAAAATCCAAATTAACAAAAGTCCATTTACAAAACAGACCAATATCAATCTAAATTACATATAATGGCACAGATTAAATTAAAACAAATAGTTCAGAGCCCAATCGGCCAAAGCTAAATTTCTAACCCAAATTAAAATAACCCCAGACCCAATTGAGGCCCAATACTAGACCCCAGCCCAAAACAAATCAGATTGAAACTCTAGAAGCCTCTAGACTATTCGTGCGCTGCTTTCCCCATGCACCCCGTGTCATAGCCACTGTGCACTCGAGCATCGTTCTTCTCTATTGACGTCTTCCAGCTACTTGCAACGAATTAACAAACGCAAACAACACCAAGATTGCCAGCAAATTACAGAGAGAAATAATAGAAAAGGAAATAGTTTGTAATTTCATTTTTTTCCATTTTGACTATAAAAGCCGAACACATTCTTTGTAAAAAGGGGGATTCTTTTGTATTACACACACATAGAAACAGAGAGAATAATACGCAATATAAATGCAAAATCAAAAATAGAAAGGTGATTTTCAACAGGTCCATCGAGTTTTCATTTTCCTTTTTTTTTCTTTTTTCAGTTTCTATCTATGTATTCACTGCATGTGAAGAAAAAAGAAGAGAAAGTACTTATCTGTTAAATATCATCGTCAGATCTTTATTTGCTTCGTCAAAATCGAAGCTTGAATGAGGATTTAAGGGCAAAAATAGGCGATTCTTGGGCTTGATTCTAAAGGAAAGTAGGAGGATAGGAGAGAGTCATTTCGCATCACCATACACTGATTTCAATGGTGAAATGGTGATCGGACGGTGCATTCATCGGAGTCGACAAAATAGCGAGAGAGAGTTTCAATTTTTGTTTTTCTTTCTGCGGTTGAGGAAAAAAGTAAAAGGGGATTAGGGTTTTGTTTAAAATAAAGTGGTAATTCGCCTTTAAACCTGGTTTTAACTTATTAAGGAAACGACGCCGTTTGGCTAACTTCAATAGCCTCAAAACGATGTTGTATGATGCGACTCGATGACCCGATCCATATGTGGCCCAGAATCCGTGCTTCTTGATCTCTGGGGATATTTGTTGTCTAGTCCTTCTTTTCCGTATTGCTTTCCAATTAGATCTATTAAATGTTTTCTTTATTTTCTTTAATTAATCTCTGTAAATTGTGCCACATTCTGATTTAGTCCAACTTACATGTTGCGTTTTAAGCTTTGGAAATATTTTCTGATTTCGTCCCTGATCCTTCGTGCACTTTTTAATCTGATCCTAGATTTTGTTTAAATAATGTTGTTTATTTATGAAATAGCCTTCTAATTTTATTTTATTTTTTTTTCGATTAAGTCTTAATGTTCATTTATAATTCTTGTATTTTTAGTATTAAATTTAGTATACATAATTTATCACTTTGAAAAATCATATTTTAGTGAATATTTTAACTTATTTCTAATATTTTTATTACTTATATATGTTTTTATATGTATTTTTAAATTCATATACTATGTTTTATGTTTTGTATAATTCATTTCAATTTTTTTTTTACATATTTCATAAACTCATTTACAAATTATTCCATTTCATAAATTTTAGATTTTAAACTCCATTTTTATACATTTGTTAGCATTCAAAATTTTGCATTAATTTGCTATGGTCAAATTTTGTAAAGTTATTATATCTTGTAGCTTATCATAAATAATATTTAATTTGTGTGTATTTCATGATTAATGTTTATGAATCTTATCATTGTATTATATCTCAAATTCCAATGTATTCAAGTCTTTACTAAATGTTCCATTTCATTAAAAACGCATTTTGAGCCGAGTTTAAGATTGCGTATTTAAAATTTTTTTTCCAGAATAAGGCAATATTTGTGCGTTTGGGCGGTCGAAAAATTATGCCCTAACGTACTGGGTGTCAATTTTTCGTCCAACCAAATAGCCAAATACGCTTTGTAATTACATGTTTTGAAGATCAAAGATGATCTCTGTGTCGAGGTATAAACGTGTTATATCCTAACATATTTGGTATGATATTGTAACATCCTGAATTTTTGGGCCTATGCGTTTAATGGGGGGATATGTTTAATGTGTTAATTTAAGTGTTAGGGGTCCAAATTGGGCTCAGGCTTAGGCAGAGGACTTGATTAAAATTATCTGTTTGGGCATTATAGGGTTTAAAAGATAGTATCTATGTTTAAAATACCAAAGTGGGCTTGTGGCCCAATCTTAGGAGGTGACGCCACACAAGGGAGTAAGGGGCCCAAATTTAAGTTTCATGGAGCCCAATTCTTTTAATTTAAGTTAGCTAAATTTTGGGCATTAGGATTAGGTGGAATGGATGACAACAAGGCTAAAAATTAGGGGTTTCAATGTTTAAAATATGTGGATAATAAGCAGATAAAGGCTATTATTTAGGAATTTATTTTATGTGGATAATAAGCAAATAAAGGCTAAAATTTAGGGATTTTAATGATTAAAATATGTGGATAATATGCTGATAAAGGAGGGAGGAGTTAGAGATAATTAAGTCTCTTTTAGATGAGCTAGTAAATTAAGATAAAAGAGAAAAGATAGGATTTATCTGTAAGGTTAGGTAAGTGCCGAAATTTCTATAAATAGGGGGAATATTTCTTCAATTTCGGCATTTGGGTTTTTCTCTCATTCTTTTCTCTTCTTCTCTGAGTAAAAGACGAAAACTCCTAAAGTTCCATCTTCCTCTTCATTCTCTGCAAAAGCTGAAATCTCTAACCAATTCCCTCATCTTCACTTTGATTCAAAAGTCGAAACTCTTTCCATTCTTTTTCTTCCTAGCCGAAATCTTCAAGTCTCTTCCTTGTTTTCTTTTCTTCTTCTCTTTTCCTGTCAGAAACCGAAACTCTTCACTCAAGTATTTTAAAAGCCAAAGACACATCAACCTTCTCTTGTTCATACTTTTTTTGGGAATTTCATAAAAGCCGAAATCCCTAGATCTCATCTCCTGTGATTGCCGAATTACTTCTGTGGTGCCTACTTGTGCCGAAATCTGAAGGGAACTTTAGTGGAGTCAATCGTATAAATCTCTGAGTTATAGATCGGTAACACTCGAATCGTGTTACTTTCGAGATTTCAAGGAGAGGCCCTATTTTCACATCTTTCCGGCTTTTTGAGCAAAGTTGTAGATCGGTCTAGCAAGGGTATCGACATTAATCAGGTGTGTAACCTTTCTCACTGTTAGACTGTTTGCTAATATATATTCATATGTATAAATCTACTATACTCTGCTAAACCCATTGTAGCTGAGTTGAGAGCTAAACCCATATTTCTTCAATGAATTCAATAATTAGAAAAAGGCGAGGATGAGTTGGAAGCTAAACGAAAGTTAGCTAAAAATGATCAAACGAGTGATTTCAGTATAAGTAGCGGCGAGAGTTTATATTTTTGAAATAGATTATGGCACCAGAAGATTCAACATTAAAGCGAGATATTCTCCACGATGCTCACATCAGTTTGTATGGGATGCACCTAGGTGGAAATAAAATGTATAATGGTTTGAAACCATTGTATTGGTGGATGAGCATGAAAAGGAATATAACCAAATGCATAGTCAAGTGTTTCGTGTGTGAACAAGTTAAGATAGAATATCAAGTCCCTTAAGGATTATTACAACCTATAATGATTCCTAAATAGAAGTGGGAGAGAGTCACTGACCGCCTCCAAACGTACTAACATTTAGAGTGTGAATACTGCAGTAAAAGATATATAAATAAGGTGGAATCTGTAAGTATATGGTTCCAGTTGTAATATAGTTACAATGGAGTAGGTGAGTACTTCGAGGATCGTACCCAATGGAGGCTAGTGCTAAATCAATTTTAAACTAAACACCCAAAGATCTAATTAGTACTCATAATAAGTTATAGTATGAAAGTAAAACTAAAATGAGTTTTTAAGATTTTTATAATAATAAAATATATAAAATAAAGCAATAAATATCAAGAGATTGGAAAGTAGAATTAATCAAATCTAGTTATGAGAGATTAGCTTTCTTCGGTAATCTTCATTAATTGTTGCTTCGGGTTCCTCGTCAATCAACTAGTCGCTATCACAGCAAGATCTTCTAATATTCCACTAAAATAACGAGTCAGTAAGGACTAATTATCTTCCAACCTCACATTTCAGACTAGCTCGGGGTCAAGCCTAAGGTTTGTTTTACGTTCTTCCTTTTGCAAACAGTTGATTCGTTAAGTAACCCTACAAAACAGTCAATTCATCATACCTACACTAGCTAATCCCCTATAGAGGAATTAGTTCCTCATGGTTTTCACAAATTCTATAAAATCAATATAAAAGATAAACATAATGAGCGAATAAAAAATATAATATTTATGAAAAATCCTGATTTGTATTAAAAGCTAGAACGAATCCACAGCTTCTGATCGCATTCATAAATTGTATCTCCTGAAATAAAATAAAGACAAAACAGAAATAAACTAAACCTTAAGAAAAAGAGAAAAACTAAACTAAAATTAAGAGAGAAGTTTTTAGCTAAGGATTGGGTGTCTATGACACATGACAAATGAGCCTATTTATAGATTTCAAGTGGTCATCGTCCTTAACCCTAGGTTACGTGACGTTCTCGAGTTTTAAGTTTGATTATGGGTGTAACACTCCTAACCCGTATTCGTCGCCGGAACAGGGCTACAGAGCGTTACCAGAGTTTTTAGTACATTTATAGATAATTCATAAAAATTACTATTCATTTCCCGAGATTTATATATAGCGTCCCTTAAATGGACCCTCGAGGCCCAATATGAGCATTAGAATCGAGTCGGGACTTAATCGGGAACTCTAAGAATTTTTTGCGAAATTTCAAAATTTTTCCAAGTTACAGGGCTCACACGCCCGTGTGGTCCGAGGGACACACCCGTGTGACCCTAGGACACGCCCGTGCTATAGGCCGTGTTCGACCCCGTGTAGCTCTCTGACTTGTGCACACGACCATGCCACATGCCCGTGTGCTAAGCCATGTGGTTAATTCTATTTTTGAAATTAGGTGTAGGTTTCGCACGGCCAAGACACACGCCCGTGTTCTAGGCCGTGTAGCATACACGGCTGAGACGCACGCCCGGTCTCTGCCCGTGTGATCAATTCTGAGCTTTCTATTTTCTCGAACCGAAATACCCTTAAAATCGAGAAAACAGAATGCTCAGAATTGATCACACGGGTAGAGACCGGGCGTGCGTCTCAGCCGTGTATGCATACCCGGTTTCTGCCCATGTGTCTACCTGTGTGGACAAAATAAAGCCACTTCTATCTTCATTTCTCACCAAAAATTTTGCCACTGACCTACACCAAACTTTCATCCAAATACCAACCAATCCAAGCATTGAATTCAAGTAATTTATAACACCTAACATGATATATTATTACATGCATTCATGCTTTTAGTCTTACGCTTTAGTAAGCATACTCATTTAACCTTTCTCAATCAATCAATAACAAACACTTATGTTATCTCCATAAAATAAACTTAATACACATATATATATACCAAAACATAATCATCACTAGCCATTCTAATGGCAGATTACAATAATCATTTACATTTACATGCCAATATGGCCAATATAACCTATACATATCATTATAACCATAATTGATTTACCATATGTACTGAAATAAGCTGATAGATAGAGTGAGTGATTTCCGCCAAGCTTCCAATCCAACGAGCTTCCGATTTACTATAAAACATGGAAATAAAACTAAATAAGCATTACATGCTTAGTAAGTTCGTATAACATGGTACTGAGCTTACCATTCATTCTATTTTGAGGTAACTATGTAAAGCACATTCATTCAATTCGACCTCAAGCCCTACACATATCCTCATTTCCCTTGCTAGTCATATATTCCATCATAACATCAAAACATGTTTGGGCTTAACAACAATTAAGTTTCCAGGAACATATGCTTTCCACAACATGTACTCATTTAACATGTATAAATCAACTCTTTATATTACAAGTATAATTTCATAATAGTTCATCTCGAGTTTAGATTATGTCATATCAGCACTATACTCATGTTACTCGAAATATCGATGTCACATGAGTAGTAGTACAGTCAAGGTATATAAGTCTATAATCAAGGATGAACATATTCATCAAATGAAATCCATGTACAAATATCATCATCTCATGTTTTTATATATCAATTGTCATGTACCATCATTTTCATGTATTTCAAACAATTACGTATAGTAACTCATTTCTTATTCATATCTTCTCATGTCAAGATTTTTACCCATTGAATTTATTCGGAATATCGATGGATACACAGGTAGTACACACAAAGTGTACAAATCAGTAAATTCGTCAATTCATATTCAATGGTACCTATAAGGTACTATTTCAGAGAGTACACTCTCGAGCCACACATATATTCAATAGGATTACCAGTCTAGGCTAAATCCTTTTTATGACATACGCTCTAAAGTGCTTGATCTGGATTACCCGTTCGAGCTAAATCCTTTTTATAATGAGGTAAATAGAATCACTCGTCCGAGCTAAATTCCGTCAGCAACAAATGCAGGACCTCATTCGTTTCGGGAAATCACATATCCATTAAATTTTCCATTTATTCAAACAGAATTTGACATTTTCCAAGCATTATCAAGCATGTGATTATTTCATACATTTGTAATATTCACATAATAAAAAAAGACACATTCCACATTCATTTCAAGTACATAAGTAACATTTTTATCATTTATCATTTATCGGGCCTTATTATTGATAGGGCTTCGTTAGGTATATTTCCAATGTCATATACATATAATATTTATGCAATTCACAAGCACAACATTTAAGTCAAGCATATAAATCTACACAATTTAGTTACACGAACTTACCTCGACAAATGTTCGTGTACATATAATCTACTGATCTGACATTTTCCTCCTTTCCTTGTTCTAGCTCTAAATTTCGTCTATCCGGATCTATACGAGTAAATTTAACATCAATTTATCACATTTCATATACAAGTGGACTCAATTTACATCCTAGGCAAAATTTCCATTTTGCCCCTAACTTTTCCAAAAATTCCAATTTCGTCCCTAGGCTCGAAAAATGAAATTTATGCAATTTATTTCTTATTCCGAGCCTATCTGAAATTTCAATATACATTTTACAGCACATATATTCTATAAATTTCAAAATTTTTCTTCAATTTTCACAACTTTACATTTTAGTCCCTAAATCATGTTTTCATTAAAAATCACTTTGTAAAAGTTGTTTATCTATCAACAACCTTTCATTTTCTACCATAAATTTCAAAATTTCAGCATATTCATCCATTACCTAATTTCCATACTTTTATAACTCTTCAAATTAATCCTTCAAATAGATAGATTAAGCTATCTCGATTTCAAAAATATCAAAATTACTAAAAACGAGACAAGAAAACTTACCCAATTTGTGTAACACCCCAAACTCGGCCTAGAAGTTAGGTCCGAATTCGGAATGTCACATTAAAGGCACAATTCAAAACGGTTTTGCTAATTAAAAATTGAAGGCCTAAAAGCCCAAAATCTTTGAGTCTTATTAATTAAAGATAAAAACCTATTTTATTGTTTTAAGTAACTCGGAAACCAAGTTTAAACATAAGAGCTTACTTAGGTTTAATAATTAAAATAAACAATTAATCTCAAGACCCAAAATAAATCTGATGTCAAAATGGAGTACAAGGCCTTATTACATCCATCGAAAATTAAGTAAATAAAACATGTATTTTGAAACAAATAAATGAAAATTCAAGCCTCTTGTAGTGTGGCCATCTCCGATTCCTCTCCCACATCGAGTCGTCTACTCGGGATTACTTGAAACATTAAATTACGTATGAGTTTTGAAACTCAGTGTGTAATCCCCTTTCCGTCTCCAACTGGGCCCGAACCCATATGACATCAAATTGGGCCTAAGCCCATTAAAACATAATAGTGCAAATAATGAATTGATGCAGCCCAACCCATCCATCCAACACACCCCCGACCAGCCAATCACACCTGTGGGGATCAAGTCAACCCACCCCGTCGCTCACACCAACAATGCAGTCAAGCTGCTAATCATAGAGTATTTGTGGCTGAGCCACTAGAGTCATAATTACGTATATATATATATATATATATATTGTGGCTATGCCACCAGGCTACACTGCTCTTCATTCAAATTCCCGCCCATGCAACATGATAAAATGCATCATACATCACAATATATAAAAACATAATGTAATCATACATGCATTACCAGACGATATCGAAGGTAAGACAGACATTCAACCCAACAAGCGTATTTCGATAAGTCAGCCCAACAAGGGTATTTTAGTAAATCAACCTAACAAGGGTATTTCAATGAATCAGCCCAACAAGGGCATTTCGGTAAATCGACCCAACAAGGGCATTTCGGTAAATCGGCCCAACAAGGGCATTTCGATAAATCAGCCCAATAAGGGCATTTTGGTAAATCGACCCGTTAGGGCATTTTGGTAAATCAACTCGTTAAGGGCATTTTGGTAAATCGGCCCACTAAGGGCATTTAAGTAATTTTGCAAATCAGGGATATTTTGATAAATTTGCAAATCAGGGATATTTCGATAATTTTGCAAACTAGGGGTATTTCAGTAATTTTCCAAACCGGGGGTACTTCAGTAATTTTGCTAATCAGGGGTATTTTAGTAATTTTACAAATATAAGGGTATTTTAGTAAATTTTATAAATATAAAGGTATTTTAGGAATTTTGTAAATATAAGGGTATTTGGTCCCTTTCGGGTTTTAGCTATGAGCTTTGGCCCATCAACAAGTCCTCGCGGCTAAAGTGAACAGACACTACGCGCCAAGTAGGATTCCAGAAAAGAGGAGGTGGGCCACTAAGGTCGCTTAAGTACTAAGCTCTTCCTAGATCCAATCCTAGACATGCGTACGCCCGTTGCCACACTCCAACCCTGCGACTTGTTCACAGACATGTTTAATTAGATTAAGTCTTATGGAATTTAAGAGTTGTTCAAATTAGGCCTAAGGTTCATAAACCCTAACATACATGTCTACGTCCCCATAAGCCCATCAAGCCCAAATCACTCCGTTACGACCCATTAGGCCCATATCTCATCATATGGCCTATTAGGCCCAAAACAAATCTGGTTCATGTATCATTCATGACTAATTCAATCCATATAACCAACCAAACCATTTCATCAATCCTTAGCCTAAGGGCCCACCGGGCCCATTTAGCCACTTTCGGCTTTTCGGCATTGTCGATATCGTGTGTGTAGTGTTTGTACACACCTGGTAACCATGCGCACTGGAAATCCCTTAGTCACGACCTTACAATCGACATTACTAGCGATTAACCAAGATTTAACGCATACTTATCAAAAACCGAAACCTCACCGTACCCTTACCGTGTACCTCACGTTCTAGTAGCCCTTCCTTTGCTACTATTGGCAATTATCCTCTAGATCTGATAGGAATCGAAAGCTGCTAATCCACACTCTGAGCACTCCTATGCCCAACGCCCACCAAGGTATGTTTTCTCTCCAATCATAGATAGCTTTATATGTAGCCAGCTTCTCACCTTCCCTCTTTGTATCTTTCCGATGTGGGATCCTTCCATCAGCAGAGTTTAAATCCAACTCAAACTCTTCTCGTCCAATCCGCAAAATAAATACTCCCTTGCTTGTCATGAGATTCGAACCCAGGCTCTCCTGTAGCATAATCCACTCCGCTAGCCACTAGGCCACAAGCTCTTCTTGTGTCTAAAATCATGCCCAACTAAAGCTAAGTCTATGGCCAATGTCTAAATCAACTTAAAAAAAATAATCTAAAAGAAATGCAAGTGCTACAACTTGAACCTTGGGCCTCTTTCCTTCCTTGTGGCGTCACCTCCTTGTCTCTTATGTGGCGTCACTTTGCCACTACACCACACACTCCACTTGTGTGATTTTTCTCCACATTTTATTCTTAATGCCTACCTACTAACTCTCAGGGTTTTTTCACCTAAAACCAAAATTTTCCTAAAGCCATAGTTTGATCCCGGGAGTTCATAGAAGCCCCCTAGCCTTCCAAAATCACTCACTTAATAGGTTCAACTTGCACTAATGCCTTTCTCTTGTTCCCAAAAATTTAAACGCTCCTACACCCAAGGCCCAATGGGCCCAATTCTACTAGGCCCAATTTCAGGATGTTACAATTTGGCCAAGAAAGCTTGCTTTCTCTTTCTTAGGGTTTCCATGGAATATTTGGGGAAGAAGCTGATATAAAATGATTATTATTCCTATTAATTATTTATCATCTTTTAATTTTATCACTTTCCAATTTAGTCCTTAGCCTATTTCTAACCATGGATGAGTCACTAAAAATATCTACATACTTCTAATTTATGGTCTAATTACCATAAAAGGACCTTAAGTTTTGAATTCCATAGCTATTTGATCCTTATAGCTACCAGAATTCAACTTTTACATTTTATGCGATTTGGTCCTTCTTGTAATTAAGCACATTTCTATCATATTACGGACCATAAAATAAAATTATAAAAAATTTATTTTCGGCTCGAATTTGTGGTCCCGAAACCACTGTTCCGATTTCACCGAAATTGGGCTGGTACAGTAGGGACAAAAAAGCCCCCTAGCTCATGTTAATTTCTATCCAGAGTCGATGTCACGACACAATAGGACCTGTGTCGCAACAATGGAGTCAGTATACTGCTATTGGGAAGTCTTCAGGGGTATGTCGTGACACCCTTTCGGTATGTCGTGACATCGGAGGTAGTCTCATGATTTCTCCTTTTTACTCCTTATGTTGTGACATTGATCATTCCGTGTTGCGACATAGTGACCAGCATCAGTTTAGTACGCCTTCTAGTTGAAAATAGTGACTGCGACAAGTGAGTCATTATTTTATTATTAATTTAATTTTTATATGGTTAAATTAAGGTAGTATTAAAGTTTCATTAAGAAATTTTAAAGTTTAAATAGTTAATTAGATAAAAAGGACTAAATCGTAAAGATTGCAAAGTGGGTCTCTATTAGTGAAAAGGGCTAAATGGATTTGGAAAGGAAAACTAATGGATCTAGATATTAATTATACCATTGTTAAAGTTAGTGGACAATTATGGGTAGGATTTTGTTATTCTATAAGTTATTAACCTAAGGGTAAAATGGTAATTTAATAAATAAATGCTTAAACATGAGAGAATTAGCTATCATCTTTCTCATTTCACTTTGTTAATGCTGAAATCACCATTAGAAGGGGAGCTTGGGGCATTCGGTCACTTGTGTCTTGTGCATGGTAGGTTGTAACAGCCCGGTTTTAGCTAAATCAGAATAGTGGTTTTGGAACCACAAATCTGAGGTCAGAAAATTATTTTAATATTATTTTTGGTGTTTAGAGCATGTGATTATATATGTGTGAAAGTTTCGTGATTTAATTTTATCGATTGAATGCTTAATTTGATAAAAGGACTAAATCGCGTAAAATGCAAAAGTGGCATTCTATATGTTAAATGTTTTTAATTGCTATGATTTATTAAATGAAAGGTCCTTATGATGTTATTAGACCATTGATAGTGGAATTTGACATAAATGGGCATTAAATGGATGTTTTTAATGGTTTTTAACTAAGGTTAATTTGGTAATTAATTAAAACAATGTATATTAATTAAAACAAAACCAAAATTAAGCTTCATTTCATCTTTCTTTGGCTGAATATGATGGAAGAAGAAAACATTTAGTTCATTTTAGGGTTCGGTCAATTGGGAGCTTAATTGGTAAGTGTTTTGAGCTCGGTTTTTGATGATTTTTACGCTTTTAAGATCGTTGCTTTATATTCTAGCTAGCCCATGCCTTATTTTTTGAAGTTGTCAATGTTTTTGTGAAGTTTCATTGATGAATTAATGGTTGATGATTAAAAATGAATATTTGTTGATCGTTACACAAGTTTTGTAAAGTGATTTTTGATAAAAATGTCAAATAGGCATTCAATTGTGAAAATGTGAAAATGCATGGTTAAATGTGTGAATAAATGATAAGTATGGGCTGATATGTGCACTAGGAAAATTCAGATAGCATGTATATGAATTAAATTGTGTGAATTTTGTGTACTTATGAAATAGGGACTCAATTGTAAAAATATAGAACTTTAGGGGATAAAGTGTAAAAAGGCCTAAATATGTGTTTATGGACTGAATTGAGTGATTTGATGAATGAATGAGTTAATTTTGAATATATATAGATCAAGAATGAAAGAAATCAGATTTAGATCGGGGAAAATCAAAGGTTATTGAATAGTCGATCCATTCCGTTTCTCTCGAAGACAAGGTAAGTTCATATGCAAATAAATGTCTTTAAATTGAATTATATATGTTTAATTGTCATTGAACTATTATGAATGTTGAATGATCAAATATGAGCAAGAATTGACAGGGTTACAATATTCGAAAGTCCCGTACGAACCTTAAGAATAGTATAGGATAAAAATGTCATGACATTAGGATTACCGAGATGTGAATACGTGTAAGACCATGTTTGGGACATTGGCATCATTATATAATTTCGTATAAGACCCTATCTGGGACAGTGGCATCGATATGTGTTAACATGTAAGACCATATCCGGGATATGGCATTGTACGAGTTATATGTGATTTCTGAGTATCCTTAACGATTCTGAATGTTTCAACGGGCAAAGTCAAGTTGATAAAGAATGTGTGAACGAGTTAAGTGACTCAGGTATGTACAAGATTCAAGCGAGTATTGAAAAGGGAAGTATTTGATGAATTCACTTATGATTTTGAATATGTGTTCAATGGGAAAGGTTTGTGAGCTTTTATATGCTTGTTCATGATTTGCCTATTAATGAAAATGATAAAGAATGTGTGAACGAGTTAAGTGACTCCCATATTAGGTTTGACCCTAATCCAGCAGATTTTCATCACCCTATTTTTAGGCACGCGAGCAACTCCGCTTAACTATGCTAGATCTACTCGTAGGCAGGGACTTTTGTTCCACCACCTAAGCACATCAATACTTGAATCAATATCCCGGAAATACCAAAACAAGAATTAAGAACACATAGTTAAGAACAAATCAAGTATTTATCATATAGTTCAACAAACGATAACAAGATTCATCTTAGGTTTCATCCCCCTCAGGTATCTGAAGGTTTAGTTCATAACGATAAAAAGATAAAACAAAACATAAGAAAACCCTAAAACCCCCTAAAGGAATTGAAGGAGAGATCCTTCGTCTTGAGTATAACTCCGACTTCTTGAGATGAATCAACTGGCTATTCTTCGAGTGAATCCCATAATTCTGGTCTCTCTGGCTTGGCTCCTTGGCCTAGCTGGACGCCTAGCTAGACTCCTCCTGAAGGTTGGCCTCTAGGGTGTTTATATAGGCTTTTGGAATGGCTTTCTTTGCCTCTAAGTACCCTAATCTGAGTGAAACTCTTCTTTCTCACGTCAGGGACACGCCCATGGCACACGCCCCTGTGAATCGTTGCCAGACGGTGTTCGAGTCTGTTAAGGAGGCACGCCCGTGCGGTCTTGGGCCAGGCCGTGTTGATTTCGTGGTATGGCCCATTTACTCCGTTTTGGGCCCATTTCTCGTTCTTTTCACCCTTCGGTACTCTCTTGAATATAAAACATGAAAAAAAAAGGATTAATAGCACCAAACTATGCAATTCAAGGAATAAATCATCCAAAAGTATGCTAAACGTGGGATTAAAATATGTTCATATTTAAGTTTATCAGTATGTATGCCTTGTTTTCACACGACTTGGGGCACGTGCGTGTTTGGAGCTATGTGAGGCACACGGCTTGTTCACACGGGCGTGTGACCCTTGTATGTTTGAAAAATTCCTAAGTTTTCGAGAATTTTTGTAAGTTATTGGTTTAGCCCCGAACCACTTCTAAAGCATGTTTAAGACCTCGTAGGCCCTTATAAGGGACAATGTGATTATGATTTATTGGTGTTTGAGAATGTATGTTGTATGTTGTGATTTGATCAGTAATACCTCGTAACCTTATTTTGGCGACGGATATAGTTTAGGGGTGTTACAGTTTTTGAGTTATTTTGGCCAAGGTTTTGAATGGCATGTATAGGACCTTTTGTAATAGTAGTTTTTTAATGTGTTAATGATCATTCTGGTATGAATATACTTTTGGAGTATATATTTTGTTTTGATGGACTTTTAGTGCTTTGATAAGTTTATGTTCTTTGGTCATTTTAGGCACTTGTAATATATGGTGCTTTTGGTATGTTGTGATTAAAAGTGAATGGTTATAATCGATGTCATTAGGGAAATAAAGTGACTATGTTTTGGGTTTGAAAAATGACTACACATTGATTTGTTTTGGTTAATGATGATTTGGTATAAATGTAATGCCTTTGAATGGCATATTGCTTAGATGGAATAGGATGTTTGAAATTGTATGTTTATAAGTGTTTGAAAGGTGTTTAGGTCTTTTGAATGTATGCACAAGTTGGATGCTTGGGTAGGTATGTTTTGGTCTTGAAATGGCTTATTTTTAGGGTCAAATTTTGGAGCATACGGTCGTGTGTCAAACACGGCCTAGCTACACGGTCGCATGTCACTTGTTAATTTTGGTATATCAAGTTAGTGTGTTACATGGCCTAGCACATGGCCTAGGACACGGCTGTGTGTCACAAGTTAGAGAGTTACACGACCTACGACACGACATTGTGACCTTACTCAATGAGTTATACAATTTTAGATATGGGTTGGGGCATGGTTGTGCATCCCTTTATTCGATTCTTACAAGGCCTAGGCTATGTCCCACAGCCTGGCCATACGACCGTGCGACCCCTATTTTCAAATTTTGCAACTTTTTCCCAAACTTTCTGATTTGTTTCAAATTAGTCTCGAATTGTTTTTGAACTGATTTTAGGGCTTCAAAAGCCCGCTTTATGGCCCAAATGTATATGTATGCTAGGGTTGTAATGAGTTTCAAGTAATTATTGTTAAATGACATTATTAATATGTTTTGATATCAAAGTGATATGATTTTTTTTGTAATGCTCTGTAACCCCAATCCGACGACGGAGACGGGTCAGAGGTGTTACTCTAATGGTCTCCTGCATACTTACAAAGTTTATTAGCTCACCCTTAGGCCTCATTCGGGCCCTAAGGTCAATAAAAGACTCAATTTGCACATTTTATTAACTTGAAGGAAACTTACAAAAACATAATTAAGACTTAATGAAAATGCTTTCTTTCAAGCTCCTAAAGTGTGAAATTTAGTTTAATCTGCTACACCAAATTACAACAAATCAAACTCCTCCACACTTAAGTCATTGCTTGTCCTCAAGCAACAAAAAAAAAATATATAACCCTTAAGCAAATATAATACAGGTATGACTTTGGAGCACATGACTAGGCATTTCATATACATTAACAGCTTTAACATGTTGAATAATCGATTTACCACTTTTGACCACAAACATCTAAGTTCAATGCATTACAAAGTATACAATCATTAAGGGCCTCACCTGTAGGAATCCATCAACAAATTATGCAAGTAATTTGATTATCTGAGCAGAATACAAATAGTCGTGTATGCGATTGTTTAATGTAATGTCCATTTATGCATAAGGATATTTAGGTCATATAGGACTTCTCAGCTTGTAATGTTCTGAGGCTTAGGATAGGTATGGAATTCAAAAATAGTAAGCATAAAAAAGGGTTACAAAAAGGAAAATAGTTTGGCACATTGTATCAATCCCTATTCTTCCCCCTTCGCGACCCTTACCCACTCACCGCCTTATTTCCCATTCTCTCACCTTCCTTGTTTCTCCATATAGGAAATCAAAGCATGACATAGTAACTACAGCTAGCCTACGAGTTTTTGTGCACTAATGAACTAGTTTTTCTTATTTTTGTGACTTTGTCACTTTCTTTTTTAATTTATCTCACTCACAAATGTTTTTTGGGCTTTTCAAGAACTTTTTCCACTCGTTCTAATTTTCTTTTTGGATTTTTATTTTGTTTTGCACTTTAGGCTAACCTATAGTTCATATATCACACCAATCTTTCCTATTCCACTTTGTTTTTACAAAATCTGTCATGATGTATCTACTTAACTCTCAATACATAATGGCCAGATGTCTATAGTCATGCAGTGCAGGACCAAAGAAAAAATGCAAATACAAATTAATGTTTCAGGCTTGGGTTTTATAATGAGGTTCATCAAGAAATGTTAATAGGCTCAAAAATCGGTACTAAAGGAGAATAAATATAGGTCAATTTTTTGGCTCTGGATATGTTCCAACCAATGCCTTAGGTCATTCCTTAAATATCTTAGTATGCACAAATTTAATCAACCAAACAAACTCAAATTCAACCATTTATCATTCATACTAGCATGCTCAACTCCTTGTATTTTCTATATCATTTGGTATAGTTGATTGCTTAATTCCTATTTACAATGTAACATATAGAACTTAGTAGTCTAATAAAAAAATATAATCACCTATCACCATGCCAAATTTATTTATAAACACAAGCAACCTATGTACATGCTCCTAACCAACCACTTGTATTTCTACAAGGTCATGCACACAAATGGCAAGGAAAATTGAAAAAAATGCATAAAAACAACTTTTCTATGTTACCCCCCACACTTTAGTTAACACATTGTCCTCAATGTCTAGCCCATAAAAAGATAAGGAGAAAAGTTACCCAATTGATCATGGTCGTTCCAACTGCTAATGGCGAGTGCTTCCTCCTTTTATCGTGTAAAGATCAAATTGTTTATGTCTCCTTTGTGTTGGATTCCTACATAGAAAACTTAAACAGAGTACAAAGCAACAAAAAAAATCTACTATTACTCATACTCTTACTTAAAAAATAAATAAAAAATTCATCCATAAAAGTTAGTACAATCCAGTCAAAAGTATCAAAAAGAAATAAAATTCAGTCCTTCTCTGAATCATCTAGAGGAGGAGCACGCTTTTGCTCTATCAGTGCATTGTCCTTGCCCAAGTCGTATTGTTGGTGGGACCTCCCACCTCTCGAATGCGTTTGTCTTGTCGGGCTTCAAATAACGAGCCTTTTTAGTGTGGAGTATTGTGGCTGGAATGTCACCTTATACTTGTCCTTCATTCCGGGGTATTCTTGGGCAGCACCTTCCTCCTCAAAATTGCTCCCTTCATCATCTCCCTCATGAATTGGAGTCGAGCTGAACATATTCAGATGGTAATCCAGAGCTCATAACCCATTAATTCTTGTGAATTCTTAGAGCACTGGTCCCGTCTCTTACGTCCATTTAATCATTCAATCAAGGTTTGTTTCTGTGCTTCCAATGACACTTCTTCTAGCCTTTGACTAATTTTTCCACTTTAATGATGTCAGAGAGTCTATCTTGTCATTCCTCCTTTGGTTCCATTTGGTAACTTGCTTTCACTGAAGCTCAATGTATTGTATATATAAGGAGTCTCCAATTATGCTCCTCGTTGGCTTTATGAACTGCTGATTTTTGCTCATTGGCACTTTTGCCTTTGGACATAATGCCATCACAATATGAGGAAAGAAAAGTCTAACTTTCTTGCTTTGTATGCATCATTTCATTTCTCAAAAGATCCAATACCCTACATAGATCTATTTATGCTATAAATTACCTTATAGCAAAATAGCTCGAAAGACATTAACGTTAGAAACATTTAATATGGGTGCAATTATGGTACCAATGAATTGCATCCACATGTTGGCGACATGAAACATAATTGTCTGATTGGAATTTATTAGTAGCCAAGTATCTGGCCTATAGTTCCAACTACCTCTATCCTAAGTCAAATATTTTATGACATTATCCATATCTATGTTTTTAAATTTATCTAAATCAGTACTTGTAAGAAAATCACTTTCATAGTATAGAGAGTCTTAAAATTCACATATTGCGCTAGGGGTTAAAGGGACTTCCACCCTTCAACCCAAAACATCAGTCACATAAATCTCGTTACCATATCTAATCATCTGATGTTGAAGCGAAGCATAAAATTCATTAACTATGGGGATGACTGCGTTCTCTTTAGAAGTGATACAAAATCAATCCAAACGATGGTACCGAACTAAAGTCCAAATTTCTTTGCAATGGGCCATAGAGGGTTCGAACCCTCTCTCATGTATCAGAGGTCTCCCCTAAGACTCAAGAAAATATTTCTCCACATTTAAAAGATGAAACCTTATAGGGCCCGAAACATCCGGAGTTTCTGGGAGCGTAGCCTTCTTTTTTCTTCTAGGAGGCATTATTGATCAAAATTTCTAACAAATATTTAAATGAACAGTACTCAATGGAACAATAAAATAAGAATCGATAATATTTAACCTCAACCTCCGTGAACCCTATGTAATTACTCCTCGATTTATTGATGACATTTTCCTCCAATGTGGTCTTTTAGAATTGAGAAGGAAGGATTGAAAACCTAGGTTTTTGGTAAAAAACGTTTTTATAATTAGAGGTTTAGAGAGGTTTTAAAAGAGGTTGGATGTTAGAATTAGGTTAGACTATGCTAATAAGGTCTTTTTCTTCTTAAAACTAGTGTTTTTAAGCTTAAAATTTGAGTATTTTTTAAGGTTAAAATGTTGGGTTGTGCAATTGGGTTGGGTTGACCTGCAAAAAATTACAACAATGTCGCGACACAGGGGTTCCATGTCATGACATCCCTAGCAAATTGGTCATGTCACAACACCGACCTTGGTGTCGTGACACACCCTACAAATTTGAAATCCTAAGAGACTGCCCACCATGTCACGACGCAGGATAGTGGTGTTATGATGTCGACATGATTTTTGCAATTCTTTGCTACTGACCATGGTGTTACAACACGAAGTGTCCGTATCGCGATGTTGACACTATTTTCCCAAATTTATCATATTCTGAGTGCTTCAAGTGCCTATTAATCCTGCCTTTGAGATTCCTATAATATGTTAATTAATTGTTTAGCGAAATATACAATTGTATACAGTTAGTAAAAGCTTTTTACATAAGAATGTCAGGTATTGTTTCCAGACTCGTTCGTCGGCTCAGTCAATATACACCGAGGTGCCCCCTATGAATTGTCTCTGTCTGCATTGGTCCAACACCCATCATCCCATTCTATTCGTTTGTGGTTTTCTCTCTCTCTGAACTTGCCTTTTCTGCCTGTCCTAACTGCCGACAATTCTTTCCACAAATCATAACTATTCATTATTTGTGGGACCACATAACCACACAACCGTTTTAGTTTTTATATAATGTTCTTACTTCGTGAGGAGGCTGAGAATTGTAACATCCGGGTTCTAGGGGTTATGCATTTAGTGCCTAACTCAAGTGTTGGTAGGCTTATGGTGAGGTTGGATGAGTTTTAAGGGGTTTGGAGAACCCTAGAAGGTAAGAGAGGCCTTAGGAAATTTTTGGTTTTAGTGTTAAAAAGGGGAATCGGGCTAAGGAGGCCTTAAGAATAATTTTCGGCATTTTTGTACACAAGAAATGAATTGGCAAAGTGGCTTCCATGCGTCACTTAAGGGGGCTGATTATAGCGCCAGCAAGGGGCCTGGGTTCGAAGCTCGGCAGCAGCAAGTGGCATTTTATTTTTGGGTGTTGGCGTTAAAAGGAAGGGCCTGAGTTAAGGAAGGTTTAAAGGATGTTGTGGGCATTGGTGGACAAGCAAGACGGGTTGGTGGAGTGGCTTGGGGCGCCACTTGAGGGTCTTGGCAAAGGGGCTCAAGTTCGAGCCATGAGGGAAGCACTTGGTGGTTTTTATTTTTGTTTTGGGCGTTGAGGCATGGATGAACTAAGGAAGGAGGCTTTAAAAGAATATGGGGGGAGTTTAGGACACAAAAAGAACAGCAGCTGAGTGGCGTGGGATGGCGCTACCTGCAGCAAGAATTCCAGCAGGTCGTGGGTTTGAGGCGCGAAGGCAGCATAAGGTGGTGTTATTTTTTTCGGCAGATTGGAAGGGTGGTGGACAGCATGTGGGCTTCTTTGGATGAAGATATATGATTGTTTAATTCTTTTAGAATTCGGCTGGAAGGAAAGGGATAAGGGTTAGTTTATTTTATTTATTTAGATAAAGGTAGGTTTATTTTATTTAGTTCAAATGGGATTTTATTTTATCTTTTTTTTTAAAGTGGAATAATGGGAAGATAAGGCTTGATTTTTGTTTTAGATTCAGCTGGAAGAGTGGATTGTTATTATTTTATTTTGAATTTTATTTGAAGAGGTGATATTGGATAAAAGGTGGTTTTTATTTTATTTATTTTGAATGTTGGATAAGAGATAAATTAGAGAAGAAAGTGGGATTTGATAAGAAGCATGGTGGTGGCCGAATGAAGGACACCTTGGGGGCTTGTAGTTTCGGTCATGAAGGTTGGGGGGAGTAGCCGAATATTATAAAAGGGTGGTGAGCTTTCTTTTGCCGAATTTTAGCCCTTTTCTTGTACACCTTCACTTTTTCTTCTCAAGCACTACTCACATCAAAAACGCATTTCTTCCTCTACTTGTTCTTTTGGCCGAATCCATCTCTCCTTTTCAAATTCTTTGCTTTTCTTTTCTTTTCCTAACAATAGCCGAAACTCTAGTAAGCCTCATCAAGCATCTTTTCTTTACCATTGTTGTTTTCAAGAGCCGAATATCTCATTACCTTTAAAGCCATTACCGAATCTCCTAGGATGGTGTTGCCGATCTCTTGCTCTTAATTTCGTCTCAAGTGTAGTGGTAAGTAATCGTCACTTTAAACAATTGGTTTTGAGTTCTTATGTCAAAAACCAAGTGATTGGTCTTGGTTGTTATAGCATGACCGAATGTCATAGTGCCATTAAGTTTGTGCTGTTGTGTGTGTAGCCGAAAGAAGGAAGCGTTGAGGAAGTCTCTTGGATGCGATCATCTAAGATTTGTAGGAGCAACCGGGATTCAAGTTTGTTTGGTAAGAATATTAGTAAGTTTCGATGTCTAGATTTATGACTTGGGTGATTAACCGTTGTTCTGATTAAGCGTTTTGATGGAGGCCAACACCAGTCAAGGAGGGCAAGGGAAAGTCCCTATCCCGAAGTTTAAGAAGAGAGCTATCTCGGCGGTTCGAGATTGGCCACCAGGGTGTGGGCCAGCAGCAGGGGATAGCTATAGGCAGATAGCTGTAGTCTCGTTTAGCGATAGCATTGGGATCGAGAGTTTAGAACTCCAAGTGATAAGGTGCGTAATCATCGCACTGTTTCCCTATTGATTGTATATTAATGTGTACTTGTGCATGATGTGTGGTAGCCGACAATAAAGGATAAGGTGATAGATACCCATGTTTGGGGTAATCGGTTAACAGGTTAGTGGCTCACGATATTTATTTATGATGTATGTGTAATATGATAGTGAGCATGTTGTGTATCTTTCATTAAATGATGTTTTATCATGATATATACCTGTGTGCATAGGGATTGGATTCGATGAAGGAAGAGGGTGTACATGTTTATGTACATGGTCTAATGTTAGCCTCGTGCTACATTAGCGCTTGATGATCAGCTGTGTGCTACATCAAGGGAGATGTTGGCTAGGTGCCCATCTCGGCGATTGATAGCTGAGTGCATCACTGTAGACGGATTAACGTTGGGATCACGATGTGATCGGTGGCTCAGCCACGGCCTTGTACAGCAGGTCTGCAGAGGTAAGATATGTGGGATCACTCGGTTGTGATCGGTGGATTAGCCACGGCCTTGAGCAGGGAGTCTGCTAAGGTTGGTGTATGGATGGACCTAGGTTGGGCTGTGATGCATGATTGCATGAATGGTTCGTGGATTGTATGGAGATGGGCCAAGCCCATACAGGTGGAAATATGTGTTATGATTATGCACTCAGTCTGTGGACTCACCCCATTATTTTTCTTAACCATTTCAGGTGATGCGTAAGGTTTGGACCGGTTTTGGAGGGGATGCAAGGTGGCCCATACCGAAGAAGATGTTTTGATTATTTTTAAGTGTTTTAATATTAAGTACTTTGTTTAAGTTTTGGGGTTGTAATAAGGGCCTTTTTATTTATTTTTGGAAATCATTTTATTATCATTTTAATTATGGTTTGATTAATTTGAATTACTATGTGAAAATGATTTTATTTTAGCAACCTATTTATTCAATATATATAAGTTAATAAAGTTTGTAATTTGGACATCTTATAATAACAAAGTTTTACTTATAGTTTTAAAAGGGCATAGATTTTCAAAGGTTAACGAATGTTCATGTTTTAATTTCTAAGTCAAAAAGAATTTTCAACCGTCTTTCCGCAGTGACATAACCAGATCCGGTCAGGGTTCGTGGGCTGGGTTTGGGGATGTTACAAATTGGTATCAGAGCCCGGTTCAAAACTCGGCTTTGAGGGTTTTGGGCCCGAAACAGTTTCAAAAGTGTGCTTTCCGAAAGTATGGGCTTTTAAGAAACTTTTCAGGTTATTCTGACATGGCACCTGTACCTCCGGCCCGAAGTCCACCAGGTAAGTACTTCGGACTTTTGAAGTGATTTGTTTATATGAATTGTTATGGGTTTATTTGGGCTCGTAGATTAGAATATTAAGGCTATTGGACCTTAGGACTATTCTACTCAAACATATGCATAAGACTTAAGGCTATTAAACAAACCTGTGAAGTAAGTCGCCGAGTTAAGGTGTGGCAACCACTGTACGCATGTCTAGGAGTGGTATTCAGTAAGAGCTTGGTATTTAAGCAGTCCTAGCGACTCACCTCCTCTTTACTCGAATCCTACCTGGTGCGTAGCTACGGTTCACCTTAACCAAGAGGACTTGTTCATAGGCTAAACCAATTATTAAAACCCGAAAGAGATTAGCCTTGCTGTTTTAAAACCCTTAGTTTTAAAATTTCAAATTTACCCCTTTGGTTTGTAAACCCTAAATCTAACTTTGAAAGATGTTTGCTCGATTTACAAAATTACTAAAATGCCCCTAGTGGCAAAATTACGAACATGCCCTTGGTTTTTAAAATTTCCGCATTACCCTGATTCCAATTAAACTTTTTTTATTCTGCAAAAGTACTTGGAAATCTTGAATTTCAAAATAATACCCCGACTTTAGAAATTTACAAAATTACCCCCGATGGACAAAATTACCAAAATACCCCTGGTTTCTAAAATTTTGCGTACCTTTAAATTGAAAATTTTTCGAAAATACTCCTCAGTTTTAGAAATTTCAAAATGTCTTGATTTACTAAAGTTTTCAAAATTTCTTCAGTTTATTACAAAAATACCCCTGGTTGATAAAATTACCAAAATGCCCCTAGTTTTTAAATATTCAAATTACCCTCGACTTTTACTAAAATGTTCCTACATCACAAAATATATCAAAAACTTCTGTTTTACAAGTATCAAGCTATCCTGATTTGGAGAATTCACGAAAACGCCCATGACTTACAAAATTACCAAAGTAACCCCCAATTTCTGAAATTTTTGTAACACCTCTGATTTGAAAAACATATTTTCAAGATGACCCCTGAGATTTTGTAAATTTTGAAATATCTTTAAATTCAAAACTATTTTCAAAGTGACCCTGCTTTATATAGGAAATGACGAGGTTACCCTTGGGGTAGAAACAGGCAGAAATGTCCGAATAGTGAATGCTTGAATGAATGAATGTGTTTTTAGTGAAGAATGTGAATGTTTGAATTAGAATAGAGAACTTTAGACGAAACTTTGATTGATCGAAAGAACCACTTCTAGAACTTCTTTCATAAAATTTGCTCGTGGATAAATAGTGGAACCAAACTTTCTAATGCATAAAACTTTTAAAACAGATTGAATCGCGACGCTAGATATGAGTTCTAGGGGACGCGGTCACAATGCTCGTGGACGTGGTAGAGGCAGGATGGCAGTATCGGAACCGGTTGGGTCTGGCCATGGGTCAGAGAACGATGTGCCGCCACCAGCTGTTGAGGTTGAATATCAGGATCAGACTGGCGGAGACGACGCAGTATCGCAGGCTAGCGGGTGCTTGAGCGAGTGGCAGGAGCCAATGGGGGCAATAGGACTCGGAAGTCAGTGCCTGAAAGACTTAGGTCGAATGGAGCCGAGGTTTTCAGAGGAGTGTCCGGGGTAGCTCCGAACGTGGCAGAGTACTGGTTAGAGGCTGTTGAAAGGATTATGGACGACTTAGACTTAACTGCTGAGGAGAAGCTTAAGGGTGCTGTTTCGTTGCTACGAGATGAGGCCTATCAGTGGTGGCTCACTGTTAAGGAAGGTACCCCTGCAGATCGAGTGGACTGGGGGTACTTTAAGATCAAGTTCAAGGGGAAGTATGTCAGAGCGAGCTATGTGGATGCTCAGAGGAAGGCGTTCCTTAATCTGATGCAAGGAGGCAAGTCAATAGCGGAGTACGATGCTGAGTTTTTGCGTTTGAGCCGGTATGCTCGGGGCATCGTGGCTACTGATTATGAGAGATGCGTCAGATTTGAAGATGGGCTACGGGATGAGTTGCGGGTTTTGATTACGCCGCAGCGAGAACGAGACTTCGCCATTTTAATGGAGAAAGCTCGGATAGCTGAGGAGGTCAAGAGGACTGAGAGGCAGAATAGAGATAGAGAAAGGAACCGTAAGGGGAGTTCAGGATCGCCAGAATCGTTGGAGAGATTTCGAAAAAGACCAAAGGTCAAGACTTCTGCTCGTATTTCTAAATCAGCTACTGGGAATCCAAATCGACCGTGTGCTCGGTGCGGAAGGTATCATGTTGGCGAGTGCTGGAATCGGGTTCGAGAATGCTTCAGGTGTAAATCCAAGTCTCATCTGGTTAAGGATTGTCCTCTGGATCCGAATAGGACTCGGACAGTAGGCCAAGGTTATGTGCAGCCGGGCAGAGGTGGTCAGCAGGCGACAAGGGGTCGTGGTCCGAACCATGGAGAGAATGGTTCCGGTCGAGGCCGCGGTAATGGTGGCACTGAGGCAAGACAGCCAGGTCTGGTATATGCAGCTCGTCGGAGAGAGGATAATGAAGTGTCAGCGGGTAAGTTTCTATGCCTGGAATATTCTTTATTGTTTTGGTTTGTTATAGTGGCAGTTTGTTTTATTGCTAGTAAAGTGTTTTGGAACCTTGAGTATGGACTTAGAAACTGTACCTAGAAATATGGTAGCTCTTTGAGATCAGAGTGCGCAGCTATAGCGTAGTGTGGTGAATTAGGATGTACGATCGTTAGTCTAGCCAAGTAATTTCGAGGACGAAATTATTTTTAAGGAGGGTAGAATTGTAACATCCGGGTTCTAGGGGTTATGCATTTAGTGCCTAACTCAAGTGTTGGTAGGCTTATGGTGAGGTTGGATGAGTTTTAAGGGGTTTGGAGAACCCTAGAAGGTAAGAGAGGCCTTAGGAAATTTTTGGTTTTAGTGTTAAAAAGGGGAATCGGGCTAAGGAGGCCTTAAGAATAATTTTCGGCATTTTTGGACACAAGAAATGAATTGGCAAAGTGGCTTCCATGTGTCACTTAAGGGGGCTGATTATAGCGCCAGCAAGGGGCCTGGGTTCGAAGCTCGGCAGCAGCAAGTGGCGTTTTATTTTTGGGTGTTGGCGTTAAAAGGAAGGGCCTGAGTTAAGGAAGGTTTAAAGGATGTTGTGGGCATTGGTGGACAAGCAAGACGGGTTGGTGGATTGGCTTGGGGCGCCACTTGAGGGTCTTGGCAAAGGGGCTCAAGTTCGAGCCATGAGGGAAGCGCCTGGTGGTTTTTATTTTTGTTTTGGGCATTGAGGCAAGGATGAACTAAGGAAGGAGGCTTTAAAAGAATATGGGGGGAGTTTAGGACACAAAGAGAACAGCAGTAGAGTGGCGTGGGAGGGCGCTACCTGCAGCAAGAATTCTAGCAGGTCGTGGGTTCGAGGCGCGAAGGCAGCATAAGGTGGTGTTATTTTTTTTTTGGTAGATTGGAAGGGTGGTGGACAGCATGTGGGCTTCTTTGGATGAAGATATATGATTGTTTAATTCTTTTAGAATTCGGCTGGAAGGAAAGGGATAAGGGTTAGTTTATTTTATTTATTTAGATAAAGGTAGGTTTATTTTATTTAGTTCAAATGGGATTTTATTTTATCTTTTTTTTAAAGTGGAATAATGGGAAGATAAGGCTTGATTTTTGTTTTAGATTCGGCTGGAAGAGTGGATTGTTATTATTTTATTTTGTATTTTATCTGAAGAGGTGATATTGGATAAAAGGTGGTTTTTATTTTATTTATTTTGAATGTTGGATTAGAGATAAATTGGAGAAGAAAGTGGGATTTGATAAGAAGCATGGTGGTGGCCGAATGAGGGACACCTTGGGGGCTTGTAGTTTCGGTCATGAAGGTTGAGGGGAGTAGTCGAATATTATAAAAGGGTGGTGAGCTTTCTTTTGCCGAATTTTAGCCCTTTTCTTGTACACCTTCACTTTTTCTTCTCAAGCACTACTCACATCAAAAACGCATTTCTTCCTCTACTTGTTCTTTTGGCCGAATCCATCTCTCCTTTTCAAATTCTTTGCTTTTCTTTTCTTTTCCTAACAATAGCCGAAACTCTAGTAAGCCTCATCAAGCATCTTTTCTTTACCATTGTTGTTTTCAAGAGCCGAATATCTCATTACCTTTAAAGCCATTGCCGAATCTCCTAGGATGGTGTTGCCGATCTCTTGCTCTTAATTTCGTCTCAAGTGTAGTGGTAAGTAATCGTCACATTAAACAATTGGTTTTGAGTTCTTATGTCAAAAACCAAGTGATTGGTCTTGGTTGTTATAGCATGACCGAATGTCATAGTGCCATTAAGTTTGTGCTGTTGTGTGTGTAGCCGAAAGAAGGAAGCGTTGAGGAAGTCTCTTGGATGCGATCATCTAAGATTTGTAGGAGCAACCGGGATTCAAGTTTGTTTGGTAAGAATATTAGTAAGTTTCGATGTCTAGATTTATGACTTGGGTGATTAACCGTTGTTCTAATTAAGCGTTTTGATGGAGGCCAACACCAGTCAAGGAGGGCAAGGGAAAGTCCCTATCCCGAAGTTTAAGAAGAGAGCTGTCTCAGCGGTTCGAGATTGGCCACCAGGGTGTGGGCCAGCAGCAGGGGATAGCTATAGGTAGATAGCTGTAGTCTCGTTTAGCGATAGCGCTGGGATCGAGAGTTTAGAACTCCAAGTGATAAGGTGCGTAATCTTCGCACTGTTTCCCTATTGATTGTATATTACTGTGTACTTGTGCATGATGTGTGGTAGCCGACAATAAAGGCTAAGGTGATAGATACCCATGTTTGGGGTAATCGGTTAACAGGTTAGTGGCTCACGATATTTATTTATGATGTATGTGTAATATGATAGTGAGCATGTTGTGTATCTTTCATTAAATGATGTTTTATCATGATATATACCTGTGTGCATAGGGATTGGATTCGATGAAGGAAGAGGGTGTACATGTTTATGTACGTGGTCTAATGTTAGCCTCGTGCTACATTAGCTCTTGATGATCAGCTGTGTGCTACATCAAGGGAGATGTTGGCTAGGTGCCCATCTCGGCGGTTGATAGCTGAGTGCATCACCGTAGACGGATTAACGTTGGGATCACGATGTGATCGCTGGCTCAGCCACGGCCTTGTGCAGCAGGTCTGCCGAGGTAAGATATGTGGGATCACTCGGTTGTGATCGGTGGATTAGCCATGGCCTTGAGTAGGGAGTCTGCTAAGGTTGGTGTATGGATGGACCTAGGTTGGGCTGTGATGCATGATTGCATGAATGGTTCGTGGATTGTATGGAGATGGGCCAAGCCCATACAAGTGGAAATATGTGTTATGATTATGCACTGAGTCTGTGGACTCACCCCATTATTTTTCTTAACCATTTCAGGTGATGCGTAAAGTTTGGACCGGGTTTGGAGGGGATGCAAGGTGGCCCATGCCGAAGAAGATGTTTTGATTATTTTTAAGTGTTTTAATATTAAGTACTTTGTTTAAGTTTTGGGGTTGTAATAAGGGCCTTTTTATTTATTTTTGGAAATCATTTTATTATCATTTTAATTATGGTTTGATTAATTTGAATTACTATGTGAAAATGATTTTATTTTAGCAACCTATTTATTCAATATATATAAGTTAATAAAGTTTGTAATTTGGACATCTTATAATAACAAAGTTTTACTTATAGTTTTAAAAGGGCATAGATTTTCAAAGGTTAACGAATGTTCATGTTTTAATTTCTAAGTCAAAAAGAATTTTCAACCGTCTTTCCGCAGTGACATAACCAGATCCGATCAGGGCTCGTGGGCCGGGTTTGGGGATGTTACAAGAATTGTGGTTCAGACTTGTCGCTCATGATGTATCTGTTTATCTCATTGATCAGGAATAACTTTTCAATAGTAATCTTTAAGGTAATGAGCAACAAGGAACTATGCACTATGTGACACCCCAAACCCGACCGGGACGGACCGACCCGAATTTGAAGTGTTACATTAGCCACCGAATTGACTCTCCAGCTAATGACCACTCGACGCACACCCCAACCTTATAACACCTCATTTATAACTAACTAACTATCATTTATTAATGTGGAAGCAATTTGTGAACCATTTTTAAACTTTTTCTATGTATTTAAACCTAAGGGTATTTTAGTCATTTTACCACCTACAGTTAAACTATCATAATTTTATTTCTAAATAGTTACCGACCTTTTAGTCAAATTGTGCAAGCCCTAAAAATTGTAGCTTAATTCGAGTTCATTTACTATGTCTAATTCAAGTTTTACTATTAAGGACTAAATCGTAACTTTTACAAACTTTTAGTACATTTTCCAAATTAAAAGTTAAGAGTGTTTCTACCAAATATTAATAGTTACAAGTTTAATCCTAAAATATTACCAAGTTTCCCTATCGTTGAAGGCTACAATTAATCTACTCAAGTTTTAGGACTAAATTATAAATTAAGCATATTAGAATACTAGATTACAAAAACAAAAAATAAACCCCCCAAAAACCCACACGACTGTGTGAAAAGACACTCGCTTGTGTACAGACCACTGCACCTATTTTGTCAAAAATTCATTTTAATTACCTGATTTTGCATATTTCACTTACCCATTAAACTTGAAATAGCTACAATTAATTACCATAAACATCCACACATCTCCAATTTAATTTATTTACAACAAAAATGCAACAAATAATCAAAATTTAACACCCAATTACACGCTTTGCAAAAACCAATTAATTCACACAAGCTACATACCTTAGTCGCAAGCAATAAACTCAATGGTAAGCTTCAACTAAACAATGTTAGTTAAAATATATGCTTCATACACCGTGTTAACAACCACCGTATGAACACTTATCAACATACCATGAATCAAACATCAATTAGACATAAAATCATGTACTAAAGTAATTATAAAATCACTAAAATTAAAGTCCAAAATTTAATGTCCAATGTCCATTACAAGTAAAATAACACTAGTCCCAAAAGCATCATAATGGCCCTATATAGTCTCTAAAGGAAATTTCTTAAGCCACTACCGAGCATTATTCTTGGATCACCCTTGCACTCGCTTTTCAACTCCTTACGCCCAGAAATTTTCTGCATGAGATGTGAGGGTGTGAGCTTTAAAAGCTCAGTCAATGATAGTAAAAACATCAAGTTATTTGAACCCAATCATGCATAAATCAAAGCAATTAAGCATTAAATTTTCAGTCACAACATGCTAACATTTCACCATTACATCACATGCTATTTAAATAATTAAGAATCAATTTTTTCCGTGGCATGTAAAATTATCTTTTAACACATAAACATTCAATTATATTGGCATAATACATCCATGGTAATAAGTAAACATGTGATCATACATTGGATAAATGGATCTCCGAACTCCTACAAATCAAATACAATCCTCCGAATTGAGTGGGCTTAAGCCACACGCTCCCTTATAGTGCCTCAAATAACCCGATGAGTGGAGACTCACGCTCAACACTCCCTCATCTACTCCAAAAATATCAATCCACCAAGAGCCATATGCTCACAATATCACAAATAATGGTGAGTACTCACAAATCCTACGGCATGCCAACTATATCTGTAACACCCCTCACCTGTATTCAACGTCGAAATAGGGTTACGGAGCATTATCAAACTTTCAACACATTTAAACATACTTTTCAAATACATTTAAACTTTTCATACATTCATCATTCAATCTCAATCAATTTGTCCCTAATACGAGCCTACGAGGCCCTAAACATGCAATGGGAGTGGTTCGGGACTAAACCGATAACTCTGGAAACTTTTTAAATACTTACAAAATTTTCCCAAAAACAAGGGACAAAGCCCGTATTGCCCGGCCGTGTGTCTCACACGACCAATAGACACGCCCGTGTGGACATTTGAAATGGAAGTACATGGCCGTGTCCCAGCCCGTGTCTGACCCCGTGTAACTCTATAACTTGGGTCACACGGCCAATACACACGCCCGTGTGCCCTAAAAATGGCCATACACGCCCGTGTGCCAGGTCATGTGCTAGGTTGTGCCAAACTTGTAGGGTATACTGACCTATGCCACACGGCCAAGTCACACGCTCGTGTGTGAGGTTGCATGGAGCATTCTGAGTTGATTTCAATTCAACACCAGGGGACACACGGCTGAGACACACGCTCGTGTCTCTGCCCGTGTAGACAAAAATAGGCTATTTACCAAGCCATTTTGCCACCCAATTTGGTACACACCGACATCAAACCAATTGGCACCAACCCATAGCATATCTAATCAATTAAACTAGCCAATTCAAACATCATTCATGCATATTCTATACCACTTTTCTCAATACACATAAGTTGCAAAATAGACCAATTCATTTATACCAAAAATTTCATATACAATTCAATTAATTATGCACCTTCAAATATGTATCAATATGCTCAATTCCACAATCATACTAATTCACAAATCATCACCCATTTGACACTCAAATTACCTGTAACGCCCCAAAAATCCCGAAACTTTTAATTTCTGTGCATGGAGGTTGGTATGTATGAGTAGCACTTAGAATATTAATTTTAAGGTATTATCGGGATTATTTGAAGTCTTAGAGATAGGGAAGACCATAGGGAAAAATTTAGTTTTCTTACTTTAGTGGACCCTAGTCTCAGGCATTAGGCCTCTTAAGCAGATTAAGAGAAAATAGCACACAAATGGGTTTGTGGTCCAGTGGCAAGTGGCGTCACTTGGGGAGCTATAAGGTGGTGTGTTGTTAGCTGAGGAGGTCCAAGGATCGAGCATTAGGAGTGGTATTTTTGGAGTGTTTTATTTTGCATAGGTGGACGGCCAGATTTGTGTTGAATATGAATTATTGCGTTGGAGTGTTTGAGTGGTAAGGGGAACTGATAATGGAGGGAAATTCGGATAAGGCTAAGGTGTTATTAGGGAGGAAAGTTAGGAGATGAGGAGGGGGAAGAATTTGTGTTGAATGGGACTATGGGGAAAGGAGTATTCGGCTTGTGGCTATAAAAGGAGAGGGCCGAATACTTTGAGAGGTTCTTTGAGCTTTCATTAGTTTTTCTTTTCCCTCTTAATCAGTTTGCCTATAATCGAATTCTCCCTATTGCCGAAATCTCCTATAGCCGAATTCTTTTTGCTGAATTCTCTCATAGCCAAGCTCTCCTATTGCCGAATTACCATCAGCCTTCCTTGCCAAAATTCCTATTTGTGCCAATCCCTTGTTGTTTTCCTCCATCACAAATAGATTATTATCTAATATCAGTCAAGGTTAAAAGCAGAATTTAGGCCGCAAGATCGAAAGTGGATTTGGTAAGTATTCGGTTAACCTCTCTTGTACGTTTTGCTAAAATCCGAAAGGCTATCTAACTGTCCTGTCGTTAACTCTGTGATAACAAGGATAAGGTTCAAAGATCGCAAGCGTGGTAGAATCGTTAGCAAGGGTAAGTGTACTCAACTCGATTGTGGTTTAAGTAAATGGCCGAATGTGTGTATGACCTATAGGGGTAACTTGTGTGGATTATGAGTCACTCGGATTTTGACGGTGTATGTGTGAGTGCAGATCTAGGAGGTACTCCTGATTAGTAGCTAAGGAAGGGCTATTAGAACCCGATGGCACACGGTAAGGTTATGGTAAGGTTTCATCTTTTGGTAAATGTCTTGATTTAGTGATTGATTGAAGGTTGGTTGGTTGTAGGTTCAGGGCTAAGGATAGTATAGCACGTCGCAGTAACTAGGTGTGTACAAACACTACACACACACACACACGATATCAACAATGCTGGAAAGCCGGAAGTGGTTAAATGGGCCCGGTGGGCACTGAGGCTAAGTTTGATGAAATTGTTTGGTTGGTTATACGAATTGAGTTAGCCATGCATGTTACATGATCTAGAATTTTTTTGGCCTAATGGGCCATAAAGATGTGATTTGGGCTTGATGGGCTTTATGGGGACGTAGAAAAGTATGCTAGGGTTTAATGGACTTTAGGGCTAGTTCTGAATAACTCTTAAACCGCATAAGACTTAATTTAATAATTAAACATGTCCGTGGACAAGTCGCTGGGTTAGAGTGTGGCAACGGACATATGCATGTCTAGGATTGGATCTAGGGGGAGCTTGGTACTTAAGCGGTCCTAGTGGCCTGCCTCCTTTTCTCTGGAATCCTACCTGGTGCATAGTGTCGGTTCACTTTAGCCGCAAGGACTTGTTAATGGGCCAATGTTCCTAACTAAAACCCGAGAGTGACCGAATACCCTTAGATTTGTAAAATTACTAAGATACCCTTGATTTGAAAGTTACCAAAATACCTTTAGTTTGAGAAATTACCAAATACCCTTAGTTTGAAAATTACCAAAATATCGTTAGATTTGTAAAATTACTAAAATACCCCCAAATTGTAAAATTTCTAGACTACCCTTGATTTGCAGAATTACCAAAACATCCCTGATTTACAAAATTTCCAAAATACCTCTGGTTTGCAAAATTACCTAAATACCCCTATAGAGTAGATTTACGAAAATACCCCTGGGTAATGAAATGACTAAAATACCCCTAAGTGTAGAATGGGTGTGTAACACCCCTATCCTGAAACTGTCGCCGGATTACGGTTCAAAGACATTACCAGACAATAGTATCATTTCACAACTCATTTACGACACAAAGTCAATCATCATCATAATACATCAAACATAAGCTATTAGTCCCTTATTAAAGCGTAATAAACCTTAAACACATGCTAGAGGAGGGTCGGGACTAAACTGAAACACCTACAAAATTTTATGGAAAATTAAAACTTTTCTAAGTTACAGGCTTACATGCCCGTGTGGGCAGGCCGTGTGCCTTGGTCGTGGTCTATCCTGACTATACTCCCACGAGCACCAAGCACGCCCGTGTGCCTTGGTCGTGGACTATCCTGACTTGGCCCCCACGGTCACAAAGCACGCCCGTGTACCCTGACCGTGGTCGATCCTGCCAAAACCAACACGGTTATCCAGCACTCTCGTGCTAAGGCCGTGTACTACTAGGGCATATACTGACTTGCTCACACGGTCGCTAGGCACGCCCGTGTGCCATGGCCGTGTGACATTAATAGGCCATTTGCAAGGCGAAAATGCCACCCAAAATGGGTCACCTACAAGCAACATTTACCATTCCATTTCATGCATATATGACAACCAAAAACATACCAAATTAACCATTCAAACCATGTATTCAATACCAATTCTATGACAATAATCAATATATATCCTTTCATACAATTTCATTTCCAAACATGTCAACTTAAACACATTCATTCACTAAACATCATTCATTCTCATAATTCACTAATTCTTACTAACATTTTACCATCACCAAGATTTCCATTCATAAGTCAATTTCTCAACTCACAATCCATACCAAAAGATGCATCATATATATATACCAAAGTCATTCATGCTAAAACTAGCACATATCTAGCCACATCTCATGGCTACTTACACATCCCAAACATGATTCAAATAACTAGCCTATACATGCCAATATTTTACTATGTACATCTTTCCAAAATACCCAAAGTAGATTGCCGATAGTGTGACTGAGATGCTGACGATCCCCAGGTCTGAGTTAGCTTTACTGGCACTGCAAAGAAGAGAAACAAATCACACAGTAAGCTTCCCAAAGCTTAGTAAGTTCGACATACAATACAATTGTCTCATCAATTTAAACCAATGTATATAATAAACAATCACATAGATCAATTATGTCATATTCATGCCCTCTCATCCATAGCTAAAATACTCATTCACTCAATCATAGCTTGCTTATAACTCATCAACCACAAAGGTTCAACACATACCTTAGCTAACACATAGTTATTCAACTTCCAAGCTATTCAATGCTCGATACTACATGTCGATCATCCTTTGATATTTGTTCAACTTAATCGCACACTCAGTGCTATATACATGCCAGAAGCATACTCATCATCGCACACTTAGCGCCTAATCTTTCAACTGACTTATCTCGGTATCGCACACATAGTGCCAAATCAAACAACCGAAGCTTTCACAATTTCGCACACACATTGCTATTCACTTCTATTTCGATTTCAATTTCACACACTTAGTGCTATTAACTAATTCTTGCACATAGAATCTCAATTTCATACACAGTGACATATTGATTTCATAATGCTAAAACATATCTTAATAACATGTATTATATCTGAACTTACCTCGGATGTCAAACTATCAAAATGGTCGATTAATCGAGTACTTTATCTTTGCCTCGATCTCGATCCGAACTTCTCCTCTCTTAGTCTATACACATTCAAATTCAGTCCATTCAATCACCAATCCATTCATTTTAATCCAAACATACATATTTAGGGCATTTTACACAATAGCCCTCACATTTTCACATTTCGACACTTTAGTCCTTTATTCATAAAATCATCAAATTCACATAATTAGCTTGCACCTATGCTTAGCCGAATACTCACTATACTCATACAAGCTCATACATTTCATTTGTTTCACATTTTAGTCCTCCCATTTCTTATTTTCTCAATTAAGCCGAAAATACTCAATTTCACTAAAAATCCCAATACAAACTATTTAATCAAAACACCAACTTCCATATTTCACTATCAACTAACACATAGCTCAAGTGTTCATCTTTGACTCATCACAAAAACATCATCAATTCACAAAATTACAGCATGGGTTAACTAGAGCACGAAGTAATGATTACAAAAACATAGAAATTATCAAAAACTGAAGCCAAAACATACCTTAATTTTGCTTAACAATGGCCGAATACCCCAAAGCCCTATTCCTTTCTTTTTCCTTCATATTTTCGGCACTCACTAAGATGATAACATTCATCTTTTCTTTCATTTATTTTATTATAATCATAATAATATTCATTTACCATACTATCCCTTTTACTAAACATTAAATAACAAATATACATTAATGGCATATTTGTCCATTTAACATCCACTATCTTTAAAAAGGTTAAATTGCCTCATAAGGCCTTCACCTTAAAAAGCCAACAACAATTAAGTACTCACAAATCAGCACACAACATTTTACACTCTATGCAATTAAGTCCTTTCTCTTAATTCGACACACAAACGATCAAATTATCACACAGAATTTTCACACAAACTAAGTCACATACCATTCACACAAAATAATATTAAATTAACATTCCGACCTCGAATGTGTGGTCTCGAAACCACTATGCCGACTAAGGTCTAAACTAGGCTGTTACAGGGTGGAAATATGTATGTTGCATTCAAGGAATATATGTTGCACTTGGGTGGGTTTTGGTGGTATGGAGGAAGATTTGAGGATCGCGTAGTCGCTTGACGACCGTGGATCCACCGGTGGCTTTAAGCCCATTATAGTAGCTTTGCTGCAATGTTTGAGTAGTGCCGCTGCTGGTGCTACCTTTGGTGTGTAGGGATGGATATTTATATCCCCACAGGTGTGTAGGGTTGGAAGGGAAATGGTGTGCAGGGTTGGATTCGGGATGGGTGCATTACATTCATGTGACTCTGATATGGTATGAGATCATTGTGGGCTAAGGCTCAAGACCACTGATTTTGATAGGGCTTAGGCCTAATGTAATATATGCATGTTGATTTGATTGCCAAGGGTCGTACACACTGAGTTTTGAAACTCACACCCTTTTTATTAAACGTTTCAGGTGATCCTCAGTAAACGGCTCGACGTGGGAGAGGACTTGGAGATGGCCACACTACAAGATATTTAGAAGTTTTATTTATTTGTTTCAAAAGACATGATTTTAATTGCTTTATTCTCATTGGATGTAATAAGGCCTTGTACTCCGTTTTGACTTTGGATTTTGAGTTTTGTTGTTTCAACTGTTTACTTAATTATTAAACCTGAGTAATTTCTTATGTTTAAACATGGTTTTTGGAATACTTAAAATAATTAAATGGGCTTTTATCACTACTTAACAAGATTCAAGGATTTTGGGCTTTTAGGCCTTAAATTTCAACATGGAAAAATTGTTTGAACTTGTGCCTTTGAAGTGACATTCCCGAATTCGGCCATAACGTCTAGGCCATGTTTGGGGGGTGACATTACCTATTATCAACAAGCATCATGAATTAAATCTTCATCATCTAACACATTTCACAAGCATAAACACATATATATATATGATTCAACCATACCAAAATAACCTATAATGAACCATCACTCATGGCTATAAATACAAACTAAAATATATACATTCACAAGCCAATTCAAATGGCCAAAATCATTACCAAAACATAATTGACATGACCATAGTCCATATACATGCCATATGACCAAAACACAATCTCAAAAGTACCAATTTGATAGTTGGATAGTGTGACGATTTCTCCGACAATCCCTGAGTCCGAGCTAGCTTTGAAGTCACTATAAAACATAAAAAAAATAAAAAACCATAAACTTTATAGCTTAGTAAACTTGTATGAAATAAACTCAATATAATCGTAAACACATAATTCAAGAATTGATAATCAATATGTGAATTCACATCAACTAACAAACCTTTAAATTACTCATTCACAAAACTATATATTTTCTTCATCATTTCTTCGATCCAAAGCTAATAAGGTTTCTGCACATACCTGTAACATCTCATACAAATCTCATTCTCAACCACATCATTCATTTACCCGTTGAACCATTCGAAATAGAAGTCGGATACTCAAGAATCTCGTACAATAAGTACCTATACCATGGCCCGAAGCCAAATCAAGGTAACTTATATCCGAAACACTGATATCATGGCCCAAAGCCAAATCAGCCAATATTCATGGCCCGAAGCCAAATCAGTATAACTTGCACTAGAAGTGCCAACATCATAGCCCGAAGCTAACTCAATGTATCCCTTAACGGCATGTCACTAGTATCCCAAACTATTCTTAAGGTTCAACCCAGATTTCGATTGCTGAATTACCATCGAGTCAGTGTAGATCTTATCCAAACTCTCGTATTCACAATTTATGCAATATCAAAGCATTTAAAATACTTTTATAATAAACTTTATCACATGCAAACTTACCTCGAATATGAAAACGATGGACTAGGTCGATTAGTCGATAACTTTAATTTTCCCTCGATCTAGATCCGAATTATGCTTTTCTTGATCTAAATATTTTCAAAATTAACTTATTTAATAATCTCTCTATTCAATTGAATCCAAAACACACATTTAAGCACATTTACACTTTTACCACAAGAATTTCACAACTTTTACAATTTAGTCCCTAGGCTCATAAAACAAAATTCATTCAATTTCATCACAACCCAGGCCTAGCTGAGTTACTATTACGCCCTTAGCAGCCCATATTTTTCATTTATCACATTTTAACCACAAAGTTTCAACATTTCACAAATTAATCCCTAATTTGCACTTTCATTAAAAGTCACTTAACAAAACTTGTATATCTATCAACAAGCATTCATAATCTATCAAGAAACTTTAAAATACTCATGTATTCATCAATGGAAACATCTAAAATCTTTAATAGTTTTGCAAAATAGTCCTTGGGCTAGCTAGACCTAGTTGCAACGATCTCAAAAACATAGAAATCATTAAAAACAGCACAAAAACCATACCTAATTGACCAAAAATACCTAGGCCGAATGTAAAGCTTCTCCCATGGCATTAAAGATGACAACCTTTTAATTAGTTTTATTTATTTTTACTTAAATTAACCAAATTACTAAATTAACCTTATTATTAACTCAAAATTTCAATTATGCCCAGCCATTATCATCCACTATCAACATAAATGGTCTATTTATTACTTAAGGACCTCCACTTTAATATTCCATAGCTATTTGACACTTTTAGATATTAAAACTCAAGTTTTACACTTTACGAGATTTAGTCCTTTTATCAAATTGACCAATCAAACGATAATATTTCTTAACGAAATTTTCACACAATTATTCTATCATACTGTAAACATTAAAATAATAATAAAATAAATATTTTAACCTTGAATTTGTGGTCCCAAAACCACTGTACCGATTTGATTATAAACAGGCTGTTACAACTCTCCCCCTCTTAGAGATTTTCGTCCCCGAAAATCTTACCAGTGACTATGTTAGGGTACTGTTTTCTCATAGCTTCCTTGAGCTCCCACGTAGTCTATTCGATCTCGTGACATTGCCATACGAGTTTTACTAAAGCTACGCTTTTATTTCTCAACTATTTAACCTCTCGAGCTAGAACTATGGACGGTTCTTCATTGTACGTCATATCAAGTTGAATTTCAATCTCTACCGGCGAAATTACATGTGAAGAATCCGATCTATATCGATGTAATATCGACACATGAAACACTGTGTGAATCTTTTCTAACTCAGTCGGTAATGCTAGTCGATAAGCCACTGGCCCTATTCTTTCGATGATCTCACACGACCCGATGAACCGCTGACTCAGCTTGCCTTTACAACCAAATCTAAGAATTTTCTTCCACGGAGAAACTTTTAGAAATACTTTATCACCGATCTAAAATTTAATGTCTTTACGTTTCAAATCCGCATATCATTTCTGTTGATCTGAAGCTGCTTTTAAACTGTTGTAAATTACTTTCACTTTTTCCTCTGTCTCTCGAATCAAATCAACCTCGTGAATCTTTTTCTAACTCGACTCGGTCCAATATAACTGAGTTTGACACTTGCGACCATATAAAGCTTCATACGGTGCCATATTTATACTCGATTGAAAGGTATTGTTATACTCAAATTCAACCAACGGTAAAAATCTCTCCCAGTTACCTTCGAATTTTAACACACAACAGCGAAGCATATTTTCGAGAATCTGTATTACTCTCTCGGACTGACCATCAGTTTGTGAATGAAATGATGTACTAAAATTCAACTTCGTACCTAAAGCTTCTTGCAGTTTCTTCCAAAATCGTGATGTAAACCTCGGATCGCTATTTGAGATAATTGAAACTGGCACTCCGTGTAATCTAACAATCTCAGAGATATACAATTCAGCCAAATTGTCAAGTGAATAGTCTGCACGTACCGGAATAAAATGTGCAGATTTTGTTAGTCGATCAACAACAACCCAAATAACATCTTTCTTCTTCGGAGACAGGTGTAATCCTGATACGAAATCCATCGTAACTCTATCCCATTTCCACTCTGGTATCATCACAGGTTGTAGAAAACCCGAAAGCACTTGATGCTCAGCTTTTACTTGTTAACACACCAAACATCTCGCTACAAATTCTGAAATATCTCGTTTCATACCCGACCACTAGTACAATTGTTTCAAATCATTTTACATTTTAGTACTCCCTGGGTGAACAGATAAACAACCACTATGTGCTTTGTGCAAAATTTTCTAAATGAGTTCGAAATTCTTTCTGCTTCGGAACATTAAGTAGTCATCGACTCCGATCTGATAGTCTGAATCACTATTCAACACACATTGCACTCTTTTGGCTTGTAACTCAGTATCACACTTTTGAGCTTCGCAAATTTGTTGAAGAAAAATCATTTTGGCTTTCAACTCAGCTAATATTGAACCATCGTCAGACAAAGTCAATCTCGTATTCATCGCTTTCAAAGCAAAAAAGATATTTTCTACTCAAAGCATCTGCAACCACATGTGCTTTCCCCGGAAGATAATCGGTTACTAACTCATAGTCTTTCAACAACTCGAGCCATCTTCATTGTCGCAAATTCAGATCTTTCTGTGTCATTAGGTATTTCAAACTCTTGTGATCAGTAAAGATGTGGCACTTTTCACAAAATAAATGATGTCACCAAATTTCTAATGTAAAAACAATAGCAGCTGTAACATCCCGGTTTAGAGCCTAGTCAGAATAGTGGTGCGAGACCACAAATCTGAGGTATATGTATGAGTTTTTGAGGTTTATGCTATGTATGCATGCTAGTGTGAAAGTTTCATGAATCAATTTTGTGAAATTACGGTTAAATTGTCCAAAAGGACTAATTGCAAAAGTTGCAAAATGTGAGATTCTAGAAGCTATTTGTATGAAATAGCTTTAGAATATTAATTAGAGGACCTTAATGAGTAATTTTCCCAATTTTTAGTTTTTGAACAAAATTGGACATGGATGAGTTAAAATAAGAAGTTTATTAAAAAAGGCATTTTGGTCATTTGTTAAATGATTAAAATTGGAGAAAAGATGACAAATTTCACTCATCATCTTCTCCAAGGCTGCTGAAATTTTCAAGAGCCATTGTTAGGGTTCTTCAAATTTTTCAACCTTGCTAGAAAGTGCATCCAAGTCTCGTTTTTGATATTCTTCGTATTTTTAAAGTCCTAGTAGCATGAGTAAGCTATTTTTAGCTATTTGATGAGCTAAAATGGATGTTCAGAAAAATGTACATATGCATGACATGCATGTAATTTGATGTTTTATGGAAGAATATGAAAGCTTGATGTATTAGAAACATCTTTTGCTAAATGAATTTCCATGGACAATGCATGTAGGGACTAGTTAGTGAAAGTCTTAAGTTTGGTCATACATGTGTGATTTAGTGAGAATTGATGAATGCTTTAGTTGAGTAAGTGATTCGGCTAAGCATGAAAGGCTAGAAAGTTGAATAAAAATTCACTTTACGAGCCTTGGGGCTAAAGTGTAAATATGAGGAAGTTTAGGGGCAAAATAGTAATTTTGATAAAGTATGAGATGTGGGTCAATTTAGTCAATGTGTATACTGAATAAGCTGATTTATTCATTATAGATCAAGAAAGACTGTAACAGCCCGAATGTGATCCTGATTGGAATAGTGGTTTCGAGACCACGATCTCCAAATTTGAAAACATTTTAATAATTTATTTGATATCTGAGTTATGTGTGTGAACATGTGCTTAAATATTGTAGAATTATTTGTATGTTTGAGTGGCTAATTTAAGAAGAGGATTTAAATTGAATAAGCATGAAAATAGCTATTGTGGAAAATTAGGGCCAAATTGATTAGTTCACTTTTTACATGAGATTTAAATAGCAATTTAGCCATAATTATTTCTAGTGGACGACAATGACCATGAATTTGGGTGTATGTGATATTTTATATTTTATTATTATTAGATAGTGGAATGACATGCTTAAAGAAATAATGGATAAAGAAATAATAGAAAAAAACATTTTTTCCACTATCATCATCTTCTCCACGAAAACAAAGAGAAGAAGAGAAGAAAGCTAAACTCCATAGCTTCGGCCCTTCTTGCATGTCTTCCTAAGGTGAGTAAACAAGGTTAACTTTTGAAAATTCTTGCATGGTTGTGCTAGTTATCTTGAATTCTATAATGTCTATGTGGAAATTTTGAGGTTTGAAGCTTGTGTTAGGTTTGGCCATGGATGATTTCTTTGATATGTATGAGGTTTGATGAAAAAGAAATGCTAAGCATAGATTAGACTTCAACGGGTATGAATAGGAATTTAGAATAAATGAATGTGAGAAGGTCTAAATTATGTGACTAAGTAGTTGAGGGTAAAAATACAAACAAATGGCTTATATGGACTTATCTATGAATGGAGAAAATTCGGCTCTTAAGGGACTTGTCCGAATTTCATGAAATTCTTTGGGATTAAATTTCAAGAAAATAAAATTAGAGGGGTAAATTGCAAATTGGTAAATTATATGCTATGAATTATTTTTGTTATAAAGAGATTTAATTAGCTTGAGGAGTATTTGGCTTTTGATAAAGGATGTATAAAATTTTTATATTTTATTTATATGTTTGAATGAATGAAAAGAACTAGTATTAATTTGAAAAAGTTTCAAATTATGAATGATAGATTGGAAGAATTGTATAATTAAATGTTTCAAATGGCGATGAATGGAATTTATTTGAATAGGCTCATTTAAATTTGGTTTTAGATCAAGGAAGGAAAGATTTGGAAACAGATCGGGGGAAAGCTAAACTGGACGAGTAACCGGGAAGCTTATTTGGTTAATTATCGAGGTAAGTTTTAAGCAATGAATTTGAGTTGAATTTTTGCTTTATTTCGAATTTAAGTTGAATGGTGATAGTATATTTCGATGTATTGCTGAAAATGTGTGTATATATATATATATGAAATTGATACAAGATAGTCGATGGTGATGGTACTTAGATGTTTTATTTAGGTGCATGAAATAGAAAATTTTGATAGTGATATTGTAATGAGATTCGGGCATATTAAGTGAAGTTGATGATGGCTTGATGTGGCATAGGCCGAATGTAATATAAGACTTTGGTTATTGAATACCTTGATATATATGTGTGTGTGTTCTTGTGTGTAGGGAGAATGTAAATTTTATATATAAAGTATGCATATCGAATGAATATTAAGTTGTGAGAAGCATAAGTCGTGCGAAATGGTTCGATAAGTACTATACGCGCAAACTCTTAAGTAATGACTCTATGTGAGCGATACGTTACGGAAACTCTTAGTAACGGCTCTATGTGAGCGATAAGTTACGGAAACTCTTAAGTAATGGCTCTATGTGAGTGATACGTTACGATAAGTATGAAGTAACGGCTCTATGTGAGCGATACGTTACGATAGTTATGAAGTAACGACTCTATGTGAGCGATATGTTACGAGAAATATTAAGTAAAAATACTAAGTGTGTGAGACGTTGCTAAACTCTATTAACAATGTGCAGGTGTTAGGTTCGTTTGAAAGACTTCTATTATAAATGCAAATAAGCATACAAGAATGATTGAGTATATTATCCTATGTATATGCATGAATGACTAAGTTTGGGGTTGGTAAGTCATCTAGAGGTAAGTATCATCTCTATAAATTAAGAATGATAGAAGTTGATGTGTAAGTTGAATACTTGTTAAATATGTATTATGTATATAAATTATTTAGAATGTGGTTACATATTCAATTTTTGGAGCATTGGTTATTCGGTCTAATGGTAACAAATAAATAGAGTTATTTATTTATTTATATATTTATTTATTTATTTATTTATTTCATTTGAATAAATTTATGGGAATGGAGACTAATTGCTTAATTCTTACTAAGCTATGAAAGCTTACTTTGTGTTTTGGTTATTTCCTAAACGCGTAGGTTACTTTTGGGAAGCTCATCTTGTGCTCGGGAATCACTTCGGAAGCTCTCCATACTATCATCTCTTTTGGGTACTCTTTTGAAGTAGTAAACTTTGACCATTATGGCATGTATAGGCTAAGATACTTTGAATTGAATTCAAACAGTGTGTATATGTGCATTTATGCCATGCAAAAATGGCTAAATTATGTTAACTTGGTCTTGTGTGAATTCGGCCTTGATGTTTATTTAATATGAAAGTGCATTTTCTATGTGTTTGTGTTTGATGTATGAAAAAGTGGCTTGAATGATTTTAAGATTAACATTCTTGCTATGTAATGTCGAATATGGTGTTGGTATGATTAGGTAAATAACATCTCATGATAAGTAAGAATGGCATCATAAGTTATGTAAATTTTGAGTTGTGCAAACTAGTCGTGATAGTCATATATATGTATAATGTGTTTGGTTTATATGTTTTAGGTTAATTATAGGATATGTATGGTTTTGATAACTTGACTATGATAATTGTATGAGATGTGGTTGTTTATACATTTGGATATATTCGGCAAATGGTGTGAATTTGGTATAACATAGATTTTATAAAGCAACGTTTTAATATGTGCATATTTGGTGTTTATGACAGACAAATTTGTTTTAGTAAAGTGAATGTAGCATGTGCATATTTGGCTTTTGTAATGTCAATGACCAAATGAATAGTTCTTTTAGTAAGTTTGAACTTGTTCAAAAGATATATATATAAGTGATTGTGAGTATCGGCCTTGGTATATGTAGTGTATCGATAAGTATGTAATATGTTTTCGTATATATATATATATATATATATGCGTTAATTTAATAAGTTGGTGATAATATGCTTGTCTACTTGGCTATATGAAGCTTTTAAAATGTTCGATGGTTGAAATGGTATATATTAAATTTTATATATATGTGAAAGTAAGTAGAATGTAATTGATGTATGTTTAATAATGAATTCGAAATAGTAGGCAGTCATGTATATTGATACCTATTGTAACACCCCAAACCCGGCCAAAACGTTACGACCGGATCCGGTATGTCACAAGGTGAAGCGAAAATGAATTTTTGCTGGATTTAGGAAAACCGTAGATTTTAAAACTTTTCGATTAAGGTGATGTCTTTAAATCAGTGATTTGTTGGATCAAGAAAAATTCCAATTTGTATTAATCGAATATTCATTATGTTTAATGATACGTGAAAGAAAACGTGTGTTTTAAGTTTCTCGCATTTTGAAAACCCCATTTTTTTGTTATCTAGTGATTAAGTTGCATAGTGTCGAATTCTAATTTAGGAAAATAAATAAATAAAATAAAATAAACCAAATATTAGTTTAGGAAGGAATTATTACAAGAATAAAATCCCCAATAAAAGTATAATTAATGCAGGAAAAAGTTTACGAAGAATAAAGTCTTTATGGCCTCCACGAGTTCGCCTCGGCTCCCATATCCACGGTCTACTGATTACCTGAAAAGTTGAGCAAAGGGGTGAGTCACCGGGACTCGGTGTGTAAATTCCCCGTAACACATAAACGGCTCATAGCCTACAAATGCATGTTGGGTGTTAGCCCACTCAATATGGCATAGACATAAATTAATGCAACAAGTCCCAGCCCAACCTAGTTTTTCCATCCTCTACACGCCAGCCCGTACCAGCTATCACACCGTGGGGATTTCTACAATCGACCCTCCATCCGCTACACGCCACTTTGACAGTCCTGCTGTCAGTCATAATGCCGATACCAAAATCGTACAGCGTGGCTTAGCCACCGATCACTATGTGACCTCATAATATAACGTGGCTCAGCCACCGATCACTTATGTGACCTCACAATCAAGCACTTCCCCTTCAATACATATCCCATCCCACGTATTACATGCATATCATAATGAACGCAACATTAACATAACCATCATAACGAATGCAACACACTAACCACAATGTACAGGTTTACAACATACATCCATCCATGCAAGGAAACGATACAGTCAAGTACCTGGCATCCATAGCATCGCCCACAAGGGTTTCACGACTGTCTGCACAGCCTTTTCCGGCTTTTCAGCCCACACAATTAACATTGCAGATAAAATAAAGTGTGTGGAGTTTTACACACCTGATAACACGCAGAATGATATTGTCTATGTCGACACTATCACTAGCAGGAACCACTGCTATCTGCCTACTACTCTATTCTGAAGCCGGTCCACAACCCGGTGGCCAATCCCACACTTTTGACACGACATGTTTCTTAAACTTAAGGGCTGGGTTTATGGGTCCAACCCCTTCCTTTGCCTGACTGGTACTTGAGTCCATAAAAACGATCTTGATCAGAAGACTGAGTTAAGATATTGAACAAAGAACAAATACGAATACATATTCAAACGCCAAGATCCCTTACCTTGATCGACAAATCCTGAAGATTTATAAGGCTCGAATTCAGGCACCGATTGAATATTGAAGTCGACTAATCCGAATATCCCTTAACACCCTTCAATCGCAGATCAGATGCCAAAAGAACGCGAAGACAAAGCCCCCTTCAATCGGCCATAAACAAAGAACACGATTAATGCCTACGGCATCAATAAAGAAAAGAGAACTGAGAGGGGAGGAGAATACTTACCACGATCAAATAGGATCCGCTTGCAAAGATTAAGAAGCGAAATAATAGTAATCCACCGACCTAAGAACGAAAGAAGAAGTAGAACACACAGGGAAGATTCGGCCAAAATGAAATATTGAAGGAACAAGAACCAATGGATGCTTCGACTTGAAGAAGAAACCCGCAGGAAAAGGTGAGGGATAAGTTTCGGCAATTGAAGAATCAAGAAGAGGGACTAAAGAAATTCGGCTAAGCAAGAAATGGAGAAGAGGTTGGAAGTGATTAGGGGTTTCGGCTTCTAGATGAAACAAATGAAAAGAAGAAGAAAAAGTAAGAAATGAGAAGATATGATAGGAGGGTTCGGCTTTAGGTAATGCATATAAGAAGAAAGAAAATGAGAAATAGAGAGGATGATAGGGGTTTCGGCTACACAGAGAAAGGGTTCCAAAATTGCCGAAAAGAAGAACACCCAAATACCGTAAGGAAAAGAGCTCTCAAACTAAGCTACCTAACACCTCAAAAATTCGGCACCCCCAAAACCAAAACCGAAAATGCACCCTTTGAAAGCTAAAATGCCTATGACCATCACTAGAATTTGGCACACCCTAAACAAGCTAAAACCGATTCCTCCACTCCCCCCAAGCATTCAAAATTCGGCCACCACTCTCACTATATGCCAATCCCTTACTTTTCTCCTTAATTCCCTCTTCGTCACTCATTCAAAACGATTTGAATGATTCAAACTGCTTTATTTTCTGTCAGCCACACATTCGAATATTTTTGACTCAATCAACATTCTATCCTGAAGTGTCCCAGCCGAACTTCACCACTACCCCCCTTGACGCTAAAAAGAAATCCAAATTGAGTTCCACGCGACTTGAACCTGCTCCCTCTCAGCTCCCTTGTGGCGTCACTATCTGCACCTTAAGTGGCGCCTCCTTGCCACTTTACTACCTTAGTTCTTGTGTCAACAAACACGAGAAACAAACCTTAAGTCCTACCCCAGTCAGCTCTCCCCTGAAAGTGCCTAAAACTAAAATTTTGGCCAAGGTTCTAGCTTAACCCTGGGCCTTCCCAAAGACCCCAAACACACATAACAACATAAAGAGCATACCAAACACGAAACAAGATAAATGCAGAGCCCCTAAATCCCGGATGTTACAGTTCTACCCCCTTAAAGAAATTTCGGCCTCGAAATTTCCTTGTCAAAAGAGATGAGGGTATTACTGCCGCATTGCATCCTCCAATTCCCACGTAGCTTCCTCTGAACCGTGGTTTCGCCACAAAACCTTAACCAACGGAACCATCTTTCTTCGTAATACTTTGATATCACGATCCAAGATCCGCACTGGTTTTTCTTCAAACGATAGATCAGGCCTTACTTCAATCTCTTCTACTGACACAACATGAGATGGATCCGAATGATAGCGCCTTAACATAGAAACATGAAATACATCATGAATCTGACTTAATTTCAAAGGTAGCTCGAGCTGATAAGCCACTGGTCCCACATGTTTCAACACACGATAAGGCCCGATGAACCTAGGACTTAGCTTGCCCTTTCGTCCAAATCTTAGAACCTTCTTCCATGGTGAAACCTTTAAGAAGACCCGGTCACCCACTGCGAATTCTATTTCCTTCTGCTTCAGGTTTGCATAAGATTTCTGCCTATCGGATGCTTCTTTCAACCGAGCCTTAATTAGCTTAACCTTCTCTTCCGTCTCAGCAACCAATTCTGGACCCAACAACTGACGCTCATTCAACTCTGTCCAACAAGTAGGAGTGCGACACTTCCGACCATACAACGCTTCATACGGTTCCATCTGAATACTAGATTGGTAACTGTTGTTGTATGCGAATTCCGCTAACGGTAAAAATTCTTCCCAACTACCCCTGAAGTCTATGACACAGCCTCTCAACATATCTTCCAAGATCAGAATTACTCTCTCCGACTGTCCATCAGACTGTGGATGAAATGCTGTTCTGAAATATAACTTTGTACCCAACGCTTGATGCAACGCTTTTTAGAATCTCGACGTAAACCTAGGGTTTCTGTCTGAGATGATAGACACCGGTACCCCGTGCAACCTCACGATCTCTGCTATATACAACTTAGCCAATTTCTGTAGAGAGTAGTCGATTCGAACTGGTATGGAATGAGCAGACTTCGTCAAATGATCAACTATTACCCAAACCGAATCCTTCTTAGTAGGCGTAAGGGGTAGCCCACTAACAAAATCCATCGTGATTCTTTCCCACTTCCACTGCAGAATCTTTATAGGCTGCAACTACCCTGAAGGCAACTGATGTTCTGCTTTTACCTGCTGACACGTCAAGCACTTACTCACAAATTCGGTTACCTCTCGCTTCAACCCCGGCGACCAAAATTGCTCTTGCAGATCTCGATACATCTTACTTCCCCCAGGATGCATAACGTATGGGTTGCTGTGCGCTTCCTGTAAAATCTTACCCCTTAACTCAGGATCCCTTGGCATGCAAGTTTTTCCCTGAAAGCACACTACCCCGCCATTATTCACACTGAAATCTACGGTTCCATCACCTGCTCCTAACTGAAATTTTGATTTTAACAACTCATCGGCCCACTATTTCTCTTTAATCTGACTGACCTAAGAAGGTTTCACTTGCAGTTCAGCTAATATACTCCCATCATCGTATAAACTGAGGTGAGCAAACATTGTTCTCAAGTCAGAGATTACCCTACGACTTAATGCACCCGCCACTACGTTAGCTTTACCTGAATGGTACTCGATTGAGCAGTCGTAATCTTTTAACAGCTCGATCCAGCTTCGCTGCCTTAAATTTAACTCCTTCTGGGTAAGGAGATATTTTAGGCTCTTGTGGTCTGTATAAATAATGGACGTCTCCCCATACAGATAATGCCTCTCACTTTTCAGAGCAAACACCACTGCCGCCAATTCTAAATCATGCGTGGGATAATTCAACTCATGCGGTCTTAACTGCCGAGACGCATACGCTACCACCTTCCCATCCTGCATCAACACACATCCCAAACCTGTGTGCGATGCATCACAAAAAACCGCAAACTCTTTCCCAGCCTCAGGTTGTATCAACACTGGAGCCTCTATCAAAATCCTTTTCAGCCTTTGAAAACTCTCCTGCTGCTTATCAGACCAAACAAAAGGTACCCATTTCCTTAACAACTTGGTTAGCGGTGCTGCAATTAATGAGAACCCTTCCACAAACCTTCTATAGTACCCAGCTAGACCAAGAAAACTCCTGATTTTTGCCACAAACTTAGGTGGCTTCCACTCCAACACGGCCTCAATTTTCTGGGGATCAACCCTAATCCCCTCAGCAGACACCACATGGCCCAAAAAGGTAACTTCTCTTAGCTAGAATTCACACTTACTGAATTTGGCGAACAACTGCTTCTCCCTCAGGATTTGTAAAACCACTCGAAGATGCGAATCATGCTCCCCCTCCGACCTTGAATAGACCAGGATATCCTCTACAAATACCACGACGAATCGATCCAGATAGGGTTGGGAAACCTGATTCATCATGTCCATAAACACTACTGGTGCATTGGTTAACCCGAATGGCATTACCAGGAATTCATAATGGCCATAGCGAGTCTTGAAAGCCGTCTTCTGAATATCTGCTTCCTTGACCTTAAGCTGATGATATCCTGACCTCAAATCTATCTGTGAGAAAACGGACGCCCCCTTCAATTGATCGAACAAGTCATCAATCATCGGCAACGTGTATTTGTTCTTGATCGTTAACTTGTTTAACTGACGGTAATCAATGCACATACGCATTGATCCATCCTTCTTCTTAACGAATAGCACCGGCACTCCCCAAGGTGACACACTCAGTCGAATAAAACCCCGATCCAACAGTTCCTAAATCTGTGCTTTCAACTCCTTCAACTCCTTTGGCGCCATCCTATACGGTACGATGGATACAGGCGCGGGAAAAACGTCAATACCAAACTCCACCTCATGATCGAGAGGCAACCCCGGAAGCTCTTCCGGGAAAACATCAGAAAATTCCTTCACTGTTTGAACATCCTCCACAATTGACTCCTTCGCTTCCAAAGCGCAAACATAAGCTATAAACGCCTCACATCCTTTCCTCACCATTCTCTCATCTTTTAAGACGAACACCACATTAGATAGGTAGTTCCTTCTCTCACCTATTACCACCACTTCTTCACCCCCGAGAGTTCTTAACACCATGCGCTTGGTTGCACAATCCAAATTTGCTTGATACTTTACCAGCCAGTCCATACCCAAGATTAAATCAAACTCCTTGAACGGCAACTCCATCAAATCAGCTGGAAAAACTACCCCTTGCACTTCTAGAGGTACATCCCTATAAAGTTTGTTTACCACTACAGTTTGTCCTAGCGGGCTAAGTACAGTCATCTCCCTAGAAGCAATCTCAGAGTCTAAGTTCAAAGTTCCAGATACCACACTAGCAACATAAGAATGTGTCGACCCGATATCAATCAAAGCAGTATAAGGCAACCCATAAATAAGAAACTTACCGGTTATAACGTCCAGTGCATCACCCTCTTCTCGGTGTCTAGCTGCATAGACTAACCCCGGCTGTCTCGTATCAGTGTTCCCAGCACCTCTGCCTAGTGCTCCACGGCCCCGACCGAAACCATTACCTCCTCTGGTTGGACCACGACCTCCCTGCGGTTACTGACCACCTTTACCCGGCTGAGCATAACCCTGACCTACCAGCCTTGCACCGCTCTGCTCTTGTGGGCAGTCTCTAATCTGATGATCAGTGGACCCACACCTGAAACATCTTCCGTTACTCGCCCAACACTCGCCTTGTAACACCCCAAACTCGGCCCAAAACACCACGGCCAAATCTGGAATGTTACTGGAAAAGTGTTGACAAGAATTCTGTTTTGAGGGTAGAAATAATTTTTAAATTCTAAAGTAAATAATCCGCTTAAAAGGGGTTTGTCGTTTAAAAATAGCAATTTGCCGACGAATAAAACTTCCGGGTTGTGTAAAGTTCAAACCGTTATTTGTTCGAGAATTTCGAGAAAACGAATGGTTTATAAGTAATCCGAATTTTAAAAACTTCAATTTGATTTTCAGGTTGCAAATGTTTGAAATCATTTTAAATATTTATTTGCTAACAAATCCGTCTTAAACCCATAAAATCCCAAAACAGTTAAAGTGGCCTTATTACATAATAAAAATAACCCAAATAATAACCAACAGTTTAAAATATATAAAGTTTATCAAAACAGCTTCTGCATGGCCACCTCGAGTCCTCTCCAGCCCGGTCCAATGAGTTACGAATTACCTGCATTGTTTTGAAAAACAGGGTGAGTCACCAGACTCAGTGTGCAATTAATCCACATGAATCCACAAATGGCCTTGGCCCAAATCCACATCAAAACAATATACCCCTCATAATGATGCAATATGTTAACCCAACCCAACTTAGTATCCATCCGCTACACACCACCCGTATATCCATCCTCATACACACCTGGGGATTTCTACAATCGACCCTCCATCCGCTACACACCTCTTTGGCAGTCTATGCCGATGGAAACACTGCTCAAAGTCCACTTAGTGGTCTAGCCACTGATCCACGTTATTAAATCAGAAATATCCACGATGAGACTCAAGGTCATCATCAATCCACAATGAGGCTCAACGCCATCATTAATCGTGACAGAGTCACCCACATATGAATATACACTTTCCCTTTAATCATTATATCCCGAAACCCATGCACATGCATCATAATATGATAAATGGCAATATAATAAGATATGAACATATCCCGATATGCATAAATAACATACTCACAAACATCCATAATCATTTATCCACAACTTTTAACGTAGGTAGTATACTAACCTGGTTTACCGGTTTACCCAATATAGGTAATAACACCACCACAGCCACCTTTTTGGCTACCACACATGATACATGCATTTATTTAAAATAACCCAGGAAACAGTGTGATAATTACACACCTGAAAACCTGAAGAACTAGTGTAACACCCCAAACCCGGTCAATACGCCACGACCGAATCTGGTATGTCACAGAGGAAAACGTTTTGAAAAGAATCGAATTAACAATTTAATTTTAGTGAAAAACTCTTTGTTGCTCTATGGTTGAAGAAATCAGGTGTATAATAAGTTTAAATTGATAATTTACTTTGAAAACCATTTGCATTTGAATGTAGAAACTTAATATTTGAAAATCATTTAAATTGTAGAAAACACTTAATTTATATTTTACTATCAAACGATTTATATTACCCGATGGTAAGATTTTAAAACCATTGCGTTTTATTTTCTATAATTTTAGAAAACTTTGGGCTCAATTATTAAATTATCCAAATAATTTATAAGCTATATTTAAAACATATTCAAATCATATGAATAATCCAAACATAATTAAAGAGGCCTTATTACAAATCCATATAAAGGTGAAAACCAAATTGAAATAAAATAAAGTACCCAAATGGAAGTTTATGTAAAACTGAATTTTTTTAATTGCATGGCCTCCTCGAGCTCATCCGGCTCCTCATCCGCGATCTACGAGTCACCTGAAAAGATAAGGGAGAAGGTGAGTCACCAAGACTAAGTGCATAAATCCTTCCCCCGGTTAATACAACATACTTACACAATTTATAACCAAGCAATGTATATATTTATATATATAAAATGCACCCAACCTAGCCATCCATAACTCCTTTTCTACCCCGTGTGGTACCAAACCACTGGTGGTGCCAAACCACTGGTGACCCAAAGTCACGATATCCAATAATGTGATACCGAATCACTGGTGACCCAAAGTCACGAATAATCAAGTTGTGGGGCCAACCCACATGTGATACCAAATCACTGGCGACGATCCCATATCTCAAAAGTGGGGCCAACCCACGGTGGTGCTAGACCACAGGGACGAGTCGCTATGAGGTGGCAAACCTCTGGTGTCCCAAAGACACAAAATATCAACGATCCAAGTGTGGGGCCAACCCACGTGTGATACCAAATCACTGGCGACGATCCCATATCTCAAAAGTGGGGCCAACCCACGGTGGTGCTAGACCACATGGACGAGTCGCTATGAGGTACCAAACCTCTGGTGTCCCAAAGACACGGATATCAAATCCTTCCCCCTCCACTCATATTCCCAAACCAATGTATTAAGAATATCAATCATGCCATCATACTTTGATATAATCATATAACATATTTAATTCGTAGATCATGATATCAATCAACATATATTAACATCATATCGAAACGGACTTACCCGAATCCTTGCACATACCCATCAAGGTATCTTATCAAAATCTCATAGATTCCCACTTTAATAACATGATTAGTCAATATATATACATATATATAACCGGATTATAAAGTGTGTAAGGTACACACCTGTCACTAACGCAAGTACTAAAATCCGAAGATCCGATCTACCGTATTAGATCACCTTGTCCTACAATCGGCCAATACTTAGATTATAAACAAAGGCCATTCGGCCATACCACTAAATCCCGATGAGTTATCACTTGAAATACCAAGTCTTACCTAAAAGCTTACCTAAAACGATTGACAAAGAAATGAGGCTTAGATTGATCGCTTCCAACGTCCCGAGGAGCCTAAAAGAAATCGGTTTCTAAGAATGATTAGAACCTTGTTAGCAAGTGCCCAAAAATTCGGCCCTTGTCCTCAAGAGAAACGACATAAAAAGAGAAAAGAAACAAAGGAAGATACAGCCATGAACACATTCCTATCTTCCAAAACCGATTGAAGAAAACCAAATGAAGTCCTACCCTTGATGATATTCGGCCAAGGCAAACCAAATAGGATATGAGAAGTTTCGGCTATGGTTTTTTTGAATGAAGAAAACAATTGATATTCGGCTCGAAAGAGATGAAGAATTAGTATGGCAAAGAAAAATGAAAAGGGAAGAAGGATGATTCGGCTTTAACAACCAATGAAAGAAAAATCAAGAGGAATGGAATAGAAAGAGATTCGGCCAAAAAGAAACTAAAAGAAATGTTGTGATATTGAACAATATCAAAGAAAGAAAAGAGAGAAAATGGGAGTAAGAGGTTCGGCCAACACCTAATTTACCAAAGAAGAAAAGTGCACAAAGATGCACAAAGTTCAAATGTAGTTTCGGTTTCAAGAGGAAAAAAATGAAAGAGAGAAAATAAGATTTGGTTCCAACAAGAATGAAAGCTAAAACAAAACAAAATTGCACCTAAAGATCAAGGTACATTCGGCTAAGGAGGATAGCTTTGGAGAGGAAAAGAAAAAGCAAAAAGGTGCACAAAAATGCTAAAATGGCCAACCAATTCCCCCCCAAACTTCCTATCAACATTCGGCCACCCCCCTAGCCACACATGCCATCCACATTCATGGACTAATGGCCTAAGATTAGTTTCCAAAACACTCCCCATCATCCAAGTCTTTTGTCCCCCCATCCTACCATAAATCTTAAGATTCTTATCCCCAAATACATGCTTTCCTAAACTAATATTCAACTTACCATAAAATCTAAAGTCTAACTTACCATATGTATAGTTTGACCAATACTTAATGTAAGGTGCATAAAATAAAGTCTTCAAAATGCTCTCCATGCTATTCGAACCATTTCCCTCAAGCAACTCTTCATGCATCATAACCACCATGCCACTAACTCATCATGTGCTAGAATTTAACACTTAAATTAACTTAAGTGTCAGGATCACCTAATCCACTTCACTAATTTCTTCAAACTAAAAATTATTCTAGCTTAGCTAATATTTCCAAGCCTTCACAAAACTATACTAAGCACATAAAAATTCTACCCGAGCTAACACAAGTAACAAGATGATACTCAAAAAAATTTTTTTTTTCCTAAAGCCCAAGGTCCAATTGGCCCAATCCTACTAGGCCCAATTTCGGGATGTTACAACTAGACTATCAATCTCCCTAACGTCCTCACTCGAAGAAACTACAGTGATCTGCTTGTCTTTCTCAGCCGCTGGCCCACACCCCGGTGGCCAATCCCGAACAGCTGAAACTACCGCTTCTTGAACTTAGGGGTAGGGACTACGTGTCCAACCCCTCCCTTCAGTTGACTGGTACTCGATTCCATCAAATAAGATCTTGGTCAGAAGACCCGGTAAACACGTTGAATAAAACTATAACGGAAAACAAAAGAATGCTTGATGAAAGAACACCTTACCAAAGTTGACCCAAATCCCGAAGGCTATCACTTGAACTTAAGAGTTGTCGAAATCCCTACATAAGCCATGTTAGATTCGACCTTAACACCCATTTTCCAACTAAAATGGCCTTTGGCCGAACCAAAAAGTGTGCTTTTCTTACCTTGGATAATCGAAACCCGAAAGATCCTTAATGTCCCTCACGCTGGCTACAAATAAAAGGCACGAAATCAGGCCCTCATAGATTCGGCCACACTCAAGAACCAAAGTTAAGCCTTTGGTTTCGGCAAACCAAAGAAAAGGAAGAAATATTCAAATAAAAGTGAAACCCCTTACCACAATACTAGAACCGATTGGGAGAGTCGATAGAGAGTGAATGACGATACCCCTTCTAGAGATTAACACATGAAGATGAGTCACCACCCAAGAGATACTTGGCCTTGAATGATTCGGCCAAGAGATGAGACTCAGGGAACCAACAAAATAGAAGAACGAATAAAGATGAAAAAGAGAGAAGTAGTGATGAATGGAGAATTCGGCCAAGGTTCTAATGCAAGGAAGGGTTATTCGGCTTTTTGGAAGTGAAGAAGGCTATCAAAGTGAAAAGAAAAAGAGAATAAGAGGGAGGCGTGATTCGGCTTAGAGAGGAAGTAGAGAGAAGAAAAGATGAACAAAAATGCACCAAATGGTCACTTTCACTTTCAGCTTTTGGTCAAAATGGAAAGAAAAGAAAAGAAGTAGATAGCTTTTTGATTGACACCTTTCGACACAAAAACTAGAGAAGGGAGAAAAAGCAAAAGATGAATACTCAAGCTACTAAAGCAAATTCGGCACCTAACCCCCTCTTACATGACCGAAAATCCCACCATCTAGAACCCCATATTCGGCCACCACTCCTCTCCTCTCCAAATCCCCCCTTTCTCTCCTCAATTTCCTCTCCTTCACATATTCAAACAAGTTTGAATGATTCAAACAAGTTTGAATGATTCAAACTTCATGCCTCACTCTCCACCATCCATTTAAACCAGTTGACCCTTTCAAACCTCCTCCTTCCAAGTGCCCATGCTGAAACCAACTCCCACCCCCCTGACGCAAAAACAAACTCCAAAATGCTGCCCACGTAGCTCGAACCTCCTCCCCCCTTGAACTCCCTCCTTGAAGCGTCAACTCCCCTTGCTCCTAGTCGTCACCTTGCCACTCCACCACTTCACTTGTTGTGTCCATGATCACCACATTTAATCCCTTAAGGCCTAGCTCCACTAGCTCTCTCCTTAACAGCTTTAACCAAAAATTTCACTAAGGCTCCTACCTAACCCCAAGGTTTCCCGAAGCCCCCAAACACACTCAACCAGTCATGCAACACACAAGAACACATAGATACAAAATAAAATGCGAGACCCCTAAATCCCGGATGTTACACGCCCATATGAAATTTTCCACATCGAGCACACCTCTGAGACCGACTATCAGCAACAGATCTCACAACCCAACTCGGCCCATCCAACCTAGGTCTTTTCTGAAAATGCCCAGTTGACCCTGACAATCCAAAATTCCTTTTATTTCTACCTTTATCTCCATCCCGATTCTACTTTTTGGACTGTTTCACTTTCATGGCTATCTTAGCCCTTTCCACCAAAACAGCAAATTCCCTTTTCTCGCTGTGGAGCTATCAGCACCTGCAAACCATCTCTCAGACCATCTTCGAACCGAACACAATGCTTGTGGTCTGTGGCTACCATTCCTCGGGCATAACGGCTAAGGCGTAGGGATTTCGCCTCATACTTAGCCACTGATTTGTTCCCCTAAATCAGATTCAGAAATGCCCTTCACTGTGCATCCACATAACTCGACCCAATGTACTTACTCTCGAATGACAACTTGAAGAAATCCCAGGTAATGCGGACAGCCACTGTACCATCCCTGACCGTAAGCCACCATTGACACGCCTCATCTCGAAGAAGAGACACAATTCCTTTCAACTTTTCCTCCTTCGTGAAATCGAGGTCATCCATTATACGCTCAACGGCCTCCAGCCAATACTCAGCTGCATTAGGGGCTACGCCGGAAACACCCCTAAACATTTCCGCTCCATTAGGTCGAAGTCGTTCTGACACAGATTTCCGAGCCCCTGTACCCAAGCCTGCCCCAGCAACTCTCTCCAAAACCCGTAACATTGCTTGAGAGACCGCATCGTCTCCACCCGTTTGGTCCTGAAAGTCTACTTCCCCAGCTGGCGGTAGCGGCACCTCATTTCCTGACCCATGACCAGACCCCACTGGTTCCAACACAGCGATCCCGCCTCTACCATGTCCACGCACATTTCGTCCACGTCCCCTAGTACTCATGTCTACTGTCGCGTTTTAATCTGATTAAAAGTTTTATGAGTTAGTATCTTTCACTATTTAATACCGAGCGATTTTTATGGGAAATAGCTTTAGAGAGTAGTTTTCGCAAAACACATCACAACCTAGAGGTTTCAGTCTCTAAGAATCCCCTAAGACTAACAAGCATATTTCTTCATGCTAACAATCATTCTATACATGCACCGTCAAATAATTAGAACACTTACCTGGGTGGATCGGGTGCCGGTAGACTCAGATGTCATATCCCAATCAAAACATTTTCTCTAATTAACATTCACATCAATTTTGTAAGACACTGTTGAACCCATTTCACAGCCCGAGTTTTGCAACCTAGGCTCTGATACCAAAATTGTAACACCCCAAACCCGACCAAAACGTTACGACCGAATCTGGTTTGTCACAAGGTGAAGCGAAAATGAATTTTTGTTGGATTTAGGAAAATAGTAGATTTTAAAACTTTTTGATTAAAGTGATGTCTTTAAAACAGTGATTTGTTGGATCAAGAAAAATTCCAATTTGTATTAATCGAATATTCATTATGTTTAATGATACGTGAAAGAAACGTGTGTTTTGAGTTTCTCGCATTTTGAAAACCTCATTTTTTTTGTTATCTAGTGATTAAGTTGCATAGTGTTGAATTCTAATTTAGAAAAATAAATAAATAAAATAAAAAAACCAAATATTAGTTTAGGAAGGCCTTATTACACGAATAAAATCCCCAATAAAAGTATAATTAAAGCAGGAAAAAGTTTACGAAGAATAAAGTCTTTATGGCCTCCACGAGTCCGCCTCGGCTCCCATATCCACGGTTTACTGATTATCTGAAAAGTTGAGTAAAGGGGTGAGTCACTAGGATCCAGTGTGTAAATTCCCCGTAACACATAAACGGCTCGTAGCCTACAAATGCATGTTGGGTGTTAGCCCCCTCAATATGGCATAGAGATAAATGAATGCAACAAGTCCCAGCCCAACCTAGTTTTTCCATCCGCTACACGCCAGCCCGTACAAGCCTATCACACCGTGGGGATTTCTACAATCGATCATCCATCCGCTACACGCCACTTTGACAGTCCTGCTGTCAGACATAATGCCGATCACTAGGTGACCAAAATCGTACAACGTGGCTTAGCCACCGATCATTATGTGACCTCATAATATAACGTGGCTCAGCCACCGATCACTTATGTGACCTCATAATCAAGCACTTCCCCTTCAATACATATCCCATCCCACGTATTACATGCATATCATAATGAACGCAACATTAAAATAACCATCATAACGAATGCAACACACTAACCACAATGTACAGGTTTACCACATACATCCATCCATGCAAGGAAATGATACAGTCACGCACCTGGCATCCATAGCATCGCCCACAAGGGTTTCACGACTGTCTACACAGCCTTTTCCGGCTTTTCAGCCCACACAATTAACATTACAGATAAAATAAAGTGTATGGAGTTTTACACACCTGATAACACGCAGAATAATACTGTCTAAGTCGACACTATCGCTAGCAGGAACGACTGCTATCTGCCTACTACTCTGTTCTAAAGCCGGTCCACACCCGGTGGCCAATCCCGCACTGTTGACACGGCACGTTTCTTAAACTTAGGGGCTGGGTTTATGGGTCCAACCCCTTCCTTTGCCTAACTGGTACTTGAGTCCATAAAAATGAATTTGATCAGAAGACCGAGTTAAGATATTGAACAAAGAACAAATAAGAATACATATTCAAACGCCAAGATCCCTTACCTAGATCAACAAATCCCAAAGATTTATAAGGCTCAAATTCAGGCACCGGTTGAATACCTAAGTTGACTAATCCAAATATACCTTAACACCCTTCAATCGCAGATCAGATGCCGAAAGAATGCGAAGACAAAGCCCCCTTCAATCGGCCATAAACAAAGAACACGATTAATGCCTACGGCATCAATAAAGAAAAGAGAACCGAGAGGGGAGGAGAATACTTACCATAATCAAATAGGATCTGCATGCAAAGATTAAGAAGCGAAATAACAGTAATCCACCGACCTAAGAACGAAAGAAGAAGTAGAACACACAAGGAAGATTCGGCCAAAATGAAATATTGAAGGAACAAGAATCAATGGATGCTTCGACTTGAAGAAGAAACACGCGGCAAAAGGTGATGAAAAGGTGAGGGATAAGTTTCGACAATTGAAGAATCCAGAAGAGGGACTAAAGAAATTCGGCTATGCAATAAATGGAGAAGAGGTTGGAAGTGATTACGGGTTTCGGCTTCTCGATGAAACAAATGAAAAGAAGAAGAAAAAGAAAGAAATAAGAAGAGATGATAGGAGGGTTCGGCTTTAGGTAATGCAGATGAGAAGAAAGAAAATGAGAAATAGAGAGGATGATAAGGATTTCGGCTACATAAAGAAAGGGTTCCAAAATTGTCGAAAAGAAGAACACCCAAATACCGTAAGGAAAAGAGCTCTCAAACTAAGCTACCTAACACCTCAAAAATTCGGCACCCCCAAAACCAAAACCAAAAATGCACCCTTTGAAAGCTAACATGCCTATGACCATCACTAGAATTCGGCACACCCTAAACAAGCTAAAACTGATTCCTACACTCCCCCCATGTAACACCCCAAACCCGGCCCAAACACCACGACCGGATCTGGTATGTCACTAAGAAAATTTTGGAAAACATGTCGTATTTTCAGAAAATATTTTTCTAAAGTTTATCCTTTTATTCGAAAAAAATAAATAGTTGATAGTTTAAATAAAATATGCCTTTATGAATTAAAAACCCAAATTTAAATACATGCATTAGTTCAATAAGAATTTAAATAACTAAAAGTAATTAAAGCCCAAAATAAAACAAAATATAAACTAGTGGCCCATGGCCTTATTACAACGAGATTTAAAATCCATTAATTAAAAATATAAAATAATAACTTGAGTCTTTTTGTTGGATCCAGATGTTCTTTTGCATGGCCACCTTGCGCTCCTCTCCAGCCCGGTCCAATGCACTAAGTGCTACCTAAAATATTAATTAATTGGTTGAGTCGTGAGACTCAGTGTGCAACCCTCATGCACCATTAGATGTGGGCCTTAGCCCCATAAAACAAAATAAACAGTTTAATATACATAATAAAAATTAATATGCAAGCCCAACCCAAATCCTAGGTTTCCATCCGCTACACGCCCCCGTACCAGCCATTCACACCATTGGGGATTTCTACAATCAACCCACACCGCTACACGCCAAGATGGCAGTCATGCTGCTCATCAACAGATTATGGCAGAAGCCCTTATAACAGATCACGGCATTAGCCGCTACAACGTATAACAGATCACGGTATAAACCGCTACACATATAACGTGTAACTTCATCCTTTCATCAACCCAACCCATGCAATCATATACAAGCAAATTACTTATAACATTTAATCAGATTATTCACTGACCTGGCGATTTGCGTTACCCTTTTTGGGCTTCCCACATTAAGTCGAGATTTCGGCATTTATCATAACATATAAACTTATGAACATATATTAGTCACACAGATCTAAAGGGTGGGGAAGTATTACACACCTGATTAATGTAGATACCCTTGCTAAACCGATCTACGCTTTGCTTCAAAAAGTCAGAAAGATGTGAAAATAGGCCTCTCCTATATTCGGCCATAGTTAGTATTCTACCTGATTTTATATATATGAATAAACAAATCCTCTTACCTTGAAATCCTGAATGTATCATGATTCTATAACTTAGAGATCTATGAGTTTCAGCTTCTAGGAAAAATCCCGGAAAGATGATCTATCGCGCTTTCGACTTTTGGAAGAACTAAAAATTGAAAAGATGGCTAATGGAGATTCGACCAATGAATATTAAGGAGAAGAATAGGTGTAGTTTTGGCTTTTGAATCAAAGTGAAGATGAGGGAATAGGCTTAGAGATTTCGGCTTTTGTAGAGAATGAAGAAGAAGATGGAACTTTAAGAGTTTTCGGCTTTTACTCAGAGAAGAAGAGAAACGAATGAGAGAAAAACCCCAATGCCAAAATTGAAGAGATATTCCCCCTATTTATAGAAATTTCGGCACTTACCTAACCTTGCAGATAAATCCTATCTTTTTCCTTTATCTTAATCTACTCGCTCATCTAAAAGAGACTTAATTATCTCTAACTCCTCTCTCCTTTATCAGCATATTATCCACATATTTTAAATATTAAAATCCTTAAATTTTAGCCTTTATCTGCTTATTATCCTCATAAAATAAATTCCTAAATAATAGCCTTTATCTGCTTATTATCCACATATTTTAAACATTAAAACCCCTAAATTTTAGCCTTGTTGCCATCCACTCCACCTAATCCTAATGCCCAAAATTTAGCTAACTTAAATTAAAAGAATTAGGCTCCATGAAACTTAAATTTGGGCCCCTTACTCCCTTGTGTGGCGTCACCTCCTAAGATTGGGCCACAAACCCACTTTGGTATTTTAAACGTAGATACTACCTTTTAAACCCCTATAATGCCCAAACAGAAAATTTTAATCAAGGCCTCTACCTAAGCCTGAGCCCAATTTGGACCCCTAACACTTAAATTAACACATTAAACATATCCTACCTATTAAACGCATAGGCCCAAAAATTCAGGATGTTACAGTTCTACCCCCCTTAAAGAAATTTCGTCCTCGAAATTTCCAACTAACTATTAATCGTACTACCTAAGTCTCACTACCATGCTTTCGCTGCGCACTCCAATTCTAAACCCAAAATAAACACTTAGTATTCTATGGTAGAGTACACACCGGTATTCACATCTAGAGCGTCATCGTCCCCTTGTACTCATGCTATTGGTTCGCGTTTATCTGATTAAAATTTTTATGAATTATTGGTTTTCTTCCACTGATTAGTAGTTTTAAGTGTAGTTCTTTCGAATTCGCAATTCAGTCTCAAGTTCACCTTTCTTAGTTCTAAGAACTACATACATTCAACTGACAACATCCATACACCCACATTCAATACATAGGGGTATTTTCGTCATTTCACTACCCAGGGGTATTTCCGTAATTTATCCTACAGGGGTATTTTCGTAATTTTCAAAATAGAGTTCCTTGTTGATTTCATGAAATAAGGGTATTTTGGTAATTTTTGCAATCCAGGGGTATTTCGGTAATTCTGTATTCCGGGGGTATTTCGGTAATTTTAAAAATCAAGGGTATTTTGGTCATTTCACAAATCAGGGGTAATTTGGTAATTTTACAAATCAGGGATAATTTGGTCATTTTACAAATCAAGGATAATTTGGTAATTTTACAAATTAGGGGTATTTTGGTCATTTTGTAAAAATAATGTGGCTGGTCCCTTTCAGGTTTTAATTATAGATTTTGGCCCGTCAACAAATCTTCGTGACTAGGGTGAACAGTCACTACGCACCAGGTAGGATTCCAGCGAAGAGGAGGTGAGTCACTAGGACTGCTTAAGTACCAGGCTCTTCCGGATCCAATGCTAGACATTCGCATGCCTGTTGCCACACCCTAGTCTTGCGACTCATTTATGGGTTTGTTTAGTGAAATTAAGTCTTATGAGATTTAAGGAGTTGTTTTAGCTAAGCCTAGAGTCCATCAAGTTCTAATCTAACTAATCTACGTCCCATAAAGCCCATCAAGCCCACATATTTATATCACACAATGGTTCAGAATACTTACCTGGCGGACTTGGGCCGGAGACGCAGGTGCCATGCCGAGAGAACCATCCTGTACCACTTGTAAATATACATGTTTTCAAAACCCATTTTTGAGAAAACGTTTTGAGCCCAAAAACCCCAAAGCCGAGTTTTGACCCGGGCTTTGATACCAATTTGTAACACCCCAAACCCGGCCCAAACAGCATATTATCCACATATTTTAAACATTAAAATCCCTAAATTTTAGCCTTTATCTACTTATTATCCTCATAAAATAAATTCCTAAATAATAACCTTTATTTGCTTATTATCCACATATTTTAAACATTAAAACCCCTAAATTTTAGCCTTGTTGCCATCCACTCCACCTAATCCTAATGCCCAAAATTTAGCTAACTTAAATTAAAAAAATTGGGCTCCATGAAACTTAAATTTGGGCCCCTTACTCCCTTGTGTGGCGTCACCTCCTAAGATTGGGCCACAAACCCACTTTGGTATTTTAAACGTAGATACTGCCTTTTAAACCCCTATAATGCCCAAACAAAAAATTTTAATCAAGGTCTCTACCTAAGCCTGAGCCCAATTTGGACCCCTAACACTTAAATTAACACATTAAACATATCCTACCTATTAAACGCATAGGCCCAAAAATTCAGGATGTTACACCCCAAGCATTCAAAATTCGGCCACCACTCTCACCATATGCCAATCCCTTACTTTTCTCCTTAATTCCCTCTTAGTCACTCATTCAAAACGATTTGAATGATTCAAACTCCTTTATTTTCTCTCAGCCACACATTCGAATATTTTTGACTCAATCAACACTCCATCCTGAAGTGTCCCAACCGAACTTCACCACTGCCCCCCCTTGACGCCAAAAAGAAACCCAAATTGAGTTCCACGCCACTTGAACCTGCTCCCTCTCAGCTCCCTTGAGGCGTCACTATCTGCACCTTAAGTGGCGCCTCCTTGCCACTTTACTCCTATCCCAGTCAGCTCTCCCCTGAAAGTGCCCAAAACTAAAATTTTGGCCAAGGTTCTGGCTTAACCCTAGGCCTTCCTGAAGACCCCAAACACACATAACAACATACAGAGCATACCAAACACATAGAAACAAGATACATGCAGAGCCCCTAAATCCCGGATGTTACACCAATTATGGGTTGGGTTTAAATTGGTGTTACACCCGGATGCTTAATTATTTATGTGTAAACTTACTAAGCTTAAAGCTTACTCTCTTTCTTTTCCCTTGTCTTATAGAGTAAAAGTGTTGAATCGAGATACGAGGATAAATTGGAAGATCGCCCGCACTATCAGCACACTCTGGTACATGAGACTCAATGTTTTGTATATGGCATGTATAGGGGCTAGACAAGTTAGTGAATTTTTGTTGTAAATGGCTAAGTTCTGTTGGCCTTTAGATGGATAGCTTATTTTGTATAATGTCATAGTTGTTGGCTATTCTATTATATGAAAAGATGTAGTTACCTATGTGAGATTACACTTCAATTTGAGTTAATTATGGATATGTTGAATGAATATATGTTATGAGTACTATAGGGGTGGGAAGAGCTTAGCATATAGCTTTGTTCTTGACTATGTGGATAGACACACGGGCGTGTGTCTAGACCATGTGTGACACACAGTCAGCCCACGGGCGTGTGACTTGGCTGTGTGTCCCCTGCAGATTGATCTTTTAAGTCATGTTAGACCACGGGCTAGTCACACGAGCGTGTGACTAAGTTTTGAGGCCGTGTGAGTGAAGTCAGTGTACCCCACGGTTGGGAAGCACCGGCGTATGCCTTAGCCATGGGGCAATGGCAGAATGCTTGGGTTTTTATGCACGGTTTGGGGACATGGGCGTGTGTGTCTATGCACGGGCGTGTCTCATCTTGCACGGGCGTGTGAGCCCTGTATAAAAGAGAAAACTTTTAAGATTAGGAAAAAGTTCCGAGATAGTCTCGAGAGCCCTTGTGTATATGAGTGAGGCCTCGTATGTCGAGAGTGAGGTTGTTGAGGTTACTTAAGAGAGTAATCATGATGAGCCTAAGTGGCAAACATGAGGTGTTAATTCGGTAATGCCTCAGGCCCGGTTCCGGCGTAGAATACGGGTAAGGGGTGTTACAGCAGCTAACTCTAAATCATGCGTCGGATAATTCTTTTCATGTGACTTCAACTGTCTGGAGGCATAAGCTATAACCTTTCCCTCTTGCATCAACACACAACCCAAACCATCCAATGATGCATTGCTATAAATCAAAAATTCTTTTCTCGACTTAGGTTGAACCAACATTGGTGCCTCAATTAACTTTGCTTTCAATTGATCGAAACTCTATCGAAATTTCTCAGACCATTCGAATTTCACATCTTCTTGTGACAATCTGGTCATCAGTGTAGCAATCATCGAGAACCCTTTTACAAAACATCTATAGTAGCCAGCTAACCCCAGAAAACTTCTGACTTCGGATACATTTCTCGGTGGTTTCCAGTCAACAACTGCTGAAATCTTGCTCGGATAAACTCTAATACCTTCCGCTGAAATAATGTACCCCAAAAATCTGACTTCTCTGAGCCAAAACTCACATTTGCTAAATTTAGCGAACATTCGCTTATCTCTCAAAGTTTGAAGCACAATTCTCAAATGTTCGGCATGTTCAGGCTCATCTCGTGAATAGATCAGAATGTCGTCAATAAACACAACAACGGATCTATTTAAATACGGTCTAAAGATCCGATTCATCAAATCAATAAAAACTATAGGAGCATTAGTCAATCTGAAAAGCATAACAAGGAATTCATAATATCTGCACCTCGTTCTGAAGGTAGTTTCTGGCACATCTGAATCTTTCACTCGCAACTAATAATAACCAGATCTCAAATCAATCTTTGAAAACATTATTGTCCCTTTCAACTGATCAAACAAATCATCTATTTTCGGCAATGGATTCTTATTCTTTATCTTAACCTTATTGAGCTATCGATAATCAATACACATTCTCATTGACCTGGCTTTCTTCTTTACAAACAATACTGGCGCACCCCATGGTGAAAAACTAGGTCATGCAAATCCTCTATCGGTTAACTCTTGCAACTGAAATTTCAACTCTTTCAATTCTGTCAGAGCCATTCTGTACGGAGCTATAGATATTGGCGATGTTCCCGGTACCATTTCAATAGCAAATTCAACCTCTCTGATCGGTGGTAATCCCGACAATTTTTCTGGAAACACATCTGGAAACTCACAAACTATCAACACTGATTCAATATTCAACTCAGACTCTTTTGTATCCAATATATAAGCAAGATAAGCTTCACAACCTTTTCTCACATATCTCTGAGATGACATAGATGAAATCACAGTAGGCAATCCATTAAACTCATCTGATTTAATTCGAAGAATTTCACTATTTTGACATTTCAATTCAATAATCTTTCGTCTGCAATCCACGACGGCATCATGCAGAGTCAACCAATCCATTCCCAGAATTACATCAAACTCATCAAAAGGTAGTAGCATCAAGTCAGCTAAAAAACAGTAACCCCGAGTCATTAATGGGCAGTTCTTACAAACTTTATCAACTAAACCATACTTGCCTATGGGGTTCGATACTTTAATCACAAACTCAATAAAATCAACAGGCAAATTCTTACTAAACACTAAATTCATACAGATATACAAATGAGTCGATCCATGATCGACCAATGCAATCACATTAGTGTCATAAAGAGAGAACGTACCGGTGGTAACATCAGGCGACGACACTTCTTCGCGACCGCAAATGGCATAAGCTCTGGCTGGCACTCTAGCGTTAGATCTCACAACTGAATCTCTAGTCACACCTTTGCCGCTAGACACATTCCCCGTAATTCTCGGGGGTCTCCCTCTAGTAGTCGTATTGCTCGGTCTTACACTCTAAAATTTATTTTTCTCGGATAATTTTGGGCAATCTCGAATAAAATGATCTGGCGGGCCACAATTGAAACAAGCTTTATTACTCTTATTCCAACACTCTCCAAAATGTCTTCTCCTACACTCTTGACACACAGGTTTGTTGTTTTTCACACTGCCAACACTCAAGACGAAAGTAACTTGAGCTTTAGGATTCATATGTTGATTTCCGCAATCTCTATTCTGATATCCCACTGAAGCATGTGATCGACTAAACAAATCTCAGGATTTCTTTGATGAAGAATGATAAGGTTTATTCATTGATCTTATTCTCGAATCTCTAGCCTTTGAATCAACTTTCCCCTTTTCTTGGCTAAGTTTTTCGGCTTTGTAAGCTCGATCAACCAGGACAAAAAATTCTTTCAATTTTAGAATTCCAACCAAAAGTTTAATGTCTTCATTCAAACCATTAACAAACCATTTGTACATGATTTCTTTAGTAGAAACACACTCCCAAGCATACTTGCTCAACCGTACAAATTCTCTTTCATACTCAGTTACATTCATACGGCCCTGTTTTAACTCTAGTGTATTCCACCATTGGTACGCAGTGTCCCTCAATAACGATATGGCACATTTTAAACACTTAGCTGGAGTACATGATAGTTCATTGAATACCCGAATAGTGTTTTCAAGCCAAAATTCATCTCTCTCAGGATCATCATCAATGGTAGCTCTGAACTCTTCAACCCCGTACTTTCGAATCTTACCAACTGGAGGCTTATTTACTCGTTCGAGTTCCACAACTTGAGGGGCTACAGGGATCGGTTGGGGAATAGGTGGGGATGAAGGTTGTTGAGCAACTGGATTTGTCCGGACATATTGAGTGAACCACTTATTCATCATTTGGAAAAAGGCTTCTTTAGCCTCTCCTCCGTGACTACTCGATATGTTTCTAGATTCAGACGGCACTACTCCTTGAGCGGGAGCTGGCACATTACCCTCAACATCATCAGCTACAGCTCGATTAGGATCCATTTACTATACAAAAACACAATTTAAATTGTCAAGAGTCATCACACTATCACAGGTTATATATGGCATGTATATCTAGACTCTCACACACGCTACGTTAGTCCTAGAATCGACTAAACTGTAGCTCTGATACCAATAAATGTAACACCCCTCACCCAATTCAATGCTGAAATAGGGTTACGAAGGATTACCAGACTTACTACGCATTTAAACATACTTTTCACAAACATTTAATCATTTCATACATTCATCATTCAATCTCAATCAATTTGTCCCTAATACGAGCCTACGAGGCCCTAAACATGCATTGGGAGTGGTTCGGGACCAAACTGATAACTCTGAAATTTTTTTAACACTTAGAAGTTTTTTCCCAAAAACAGGGACACATGCCCATGTGGCCCGGCTGTGTGTCTCACACGGCGAACAGACACGTCCGTGTCACAAGTCGTGTGGACATTCAAAATGGAAGTACATGGCTGTGTCCCAGCCCGTGTCTGACCTCGTGTAACTCTTTGAATTGGGTCACACGGCCAACACACACCTGTGTGGCTAGCTCGTGTGCCCTAAAAATGGCTATACACGCCCGTGTGTCAGGCCGTGTGTTAGGCCATGCCAAACCTATAAGGTATATTGACTTTGCCACACGGCCAAGTCACACGTTCGTGTGTGAGGCCGTGTTGAGCATACTAACTTGATTTCAATTCAACACTAGGGGACACACGATCGTGCAACATGACCGTGTGTCACACACGGCTGAGACACACGCCTGTGTCTCTGCCTGTGTGGACAAAAATAGGCTACTTACCAAGCCATTTTTCCACCCATTACGGTACACACCTACATCAAACCAATTGGCCCCAACCCATAGCTTATCTAATCAATTAAACTAGCAAATTCAAATACCATTATGCATATTCTATACCACTTTTCTCAATATACACTAGTTGCAAAATAGACCAATTCATTTATACCAAAAGTTTCATATACTATTCAATTAATTTATGCACCTTCAAATATGTATCAATATGCTCAATTCCACAATCATACTAATTCACAAATCATCACCCATTTGACACTCAAATTACCTATTATCAATAAGCATCATGAATCCAATCTTAATCATCTAACACATTTCACAAGCTTAAACACATATATATATGATTCAACCATACCAAAATAACCTATAATGAACCATCACTCATGGCTATAAATACAAACTAAAATATATACATTCACAAGCCAATTCAAATGGAAAAATCATTACCAAAACATAATCAACATGACTATAGTCCTTATACATGCCATATAACCAAAACACAATCTCAAAAGTACCAATTTGATAGTTGGATAGTGTGACGATTTCTCCGACGATCCCCGAGTCCGAGCTAGATTTGAAGTCATTATAAAACATAGAATAATAAACAATGTAAGCTTTATATCTTAGTAAGCTCGTATGAAATAAACTCGATATAATCATAAACACATAATTCAACAATTGATAATCAATATGTGAATTCACATCAACTAACAAACCTTTTAATTACTCATTCACAGAACTATATATTTTCTTCACCATTTCTTCGATCCAAAGCTAATAAGGTTTCTGCACATACCTGTACCATCTCATACAAATCTCATTCTCATTCACATCATTCATTTACCTGTTGAACCATTCGGGATAGAAGTCGAATACTCAAGAGTCTCGTACAATAAGTACCTATACCATGGCCGAAGCAAAATCAAGGTAACTTATATTCGAAATAATGATATCATAGCCTGAAGCCAAATTAGCCGATATTCATGGCCCGAAGCCAAATCGGTATAACTCACACCCGAAGTGCCGACATCATGGCCAAAAGCCAACTCAATGTATCCCTTAATGACATATCACTAGTATCCCAAACTATGCCTAAGGTTTAATTGTGATTTCGACTGTTGAATTACCATCGAGTCATTGTCGATCTTATCCGAACTCTCATATTCACAATTTATGCAATATCAAAGCATTTAAAATACTTTTATAATAAAATTTATCACATACAAACTTACCTCAGATATGAAAACGACGGAATAGGTCGATTAGTCGATAACTTTAGTTTTCCCCCGATCTAGATCCGAATTCCGCTTTTCTTGATCTAAGTATATTCAAAATTATCTAATTTAATAATCTCTCTATTTAATTTAATCACATTTAAGCACATTTACACTTTTACCACAAGAATTTCACAACTTTTACAATTTAGTCCGTAGGCTCATAAAACAAAATTCATTCAATTTCATCATAACCCAAGCCTAGCTAAATTACTATTATACCCCAAGCAACCCATATTTTTTATTTATTTTACTTTAACCACAAAGTTTCAACATTTCACATATTAATCCCTAATTTGCATTTTCATTAAAAATCACTTAACAGAACTTGTATATCTATCAACAAGCATTCATAATCTATCAAGAAACTTCAAAATATTGTTGTATTCATCAATGGAAACATCTAAAAGCTTTAACAGTTTTGCAAAATAGTCCCTGGGCTAGCTAGACCTAGTTGCAACGATCGTAAAAACATAGAAATCATTAAAAACGAGACAAAAACCGTACCTAATTGACCAAAAATACCTAAGCCAATTGTAAAGCTTCTCCCATGGCTATTTTTTCTTCTGAAAATCGGTTGAAGACATTAAAGATGACAACCTTTTAATTAGTTTTATTTATTTTTACTTAAATTAACCAAATTACTAAATTAACCTTATTATTAACTTAAAATTTCAATTATGCCAAGCCATTATCATCCACTATCAACATAAATGGTCTATTTATAACTTAAGGATCTCCACTTTAATATTCCATGGCTATTTGACACTTTTAGATATTAAAACTCAAGTTTTACACTTTAAGCGATTTAGTCCTTTTTATCAAATCGACCAATCGAACGATAATATTTCTTTACGAAATTTTCACACAATTATTCTATCATACTGTAAAAATTAAAATAATAATAAAAGAAATATTTTGACCTCAGATTTGTGGTCCCGAAACCACTGTTCCGATTTGACTAAAAACGGACTGTTACAATATCCAATGGATCCACCATGCAATGTTGTCAATATAATCATACATACAAGGCATAAAATTTGTTGCTTAATCACTTAGTTTAGGATGTTAAAATGCTAGTAAAAGCATTTTGCTAAGCAATTTTAACATGAATAAAATTAAGCATAGCAAATATCATTTTCCCAATATTCATATACCCATTAGAACACCTTTATCAAATGTTCAATAAATCAACAATTCATGCTCCAAATACCAATTTATTCCATACAATTTAATCACGCTAAAAACATAATACACAATTTAGCAAACCAATTGTTATTTTGCTCTTTTATAAAATAAAACCTATTTTCGCAAATCCAACCATCTAATATGCAATTAAGTCATTAATAACACCAATTAAACCTTTAATTTAATACATAATTAGGGAAATTTACCTCACTTCCACACTTAGCTCTTTAAGCAAAAATGTGTTCAAACAAGCAAGTTTGAGCTTCAATTCTGATTTGCATGTTCCTCCTCTTGATGTGGAACTTTAATAGAGATAAAATATCCATTACAAACTAACAATAACAACAAGAAACACGAAATTTGATAAAGTATACAAATCAAATTCATTGCTCTAAACTACCTTACCAATGTTGCACAACTAAGCCGAAATATGAGATTCATCAACTTCTAATCTTCATTACTTGTCCAATAACATGTATTCTAAGTGCTAATTTCATCATTTAATCTGTTTCATAATCTTCCCGAAAAATCATCCATGTGTTTGATCAAATACGAATTTCTCAAAATTGATCCATAAAACATGTTTGATCTTTTGGTTTAAGATTAAAACCCTCTTATTAGACCTGAGCTTAGACATCCATTAATATTTGGATTAAAGATCCACCATTGTTGATCCTCAAGTTCAAGAAAGAAGAAATTAAAGTTGAAAATCTGTTATAATCACTTTAAGTAGCAAATAATGATTGAAATCAACTTAAAAACAAGTTTAGTGATGAGGATAACCTTCAATTGAACTCAAATCATTGATTTGGAAGTTGAAATCAAAATGCTTGAAGAAATTCGAATGACTTTTTGCCCAACTTTGAAAATTATTTCGAGATATTTTAGAGAGAATTTTGGGAGAGAAAAGGTTTAGATATATTCTCTGATATTTAATTCATGAAAACAAACAAAAAAAATGAGAGAAAATGTAACACCCCTTACCCGAAACCCTTGCCGGAATCGAGTACGTGGCATTACTAGACGTGACCATTAACTCAGAGAGTAAAATTTTTAAAGCTGTCCAACTGCGTCACGCTGACTAAATCGGCCATAACTCGAGTTACAAAACTCGAAATTTAGATCCGTAAATTTTCCTTGAAACTAGACTCATGTAACTATTCACCATAATTTTTTCCAGAATTTTTCATGTGGCCAATTAGTACAGTTTATTCTTCAAAGTTACCCTTATTACACTGCGGGACAATTCTGACCTGTCCCTATAAAACTGCAGTTATCTGATTGCACAAATTTCCTATGGTGTTCTTGTTTATACCAATGAAAAATAGACTCATTTAGGGTTCTACACATATAAACCATGATTCCTAATTATTTTTGTACAATTTTTGACAATTTTTCTGAAACAGAACAGTAGCTCACGAATTCATTTAGAGCAGGTCTCGTTAGAACTTAATTATCTCATAATATACAAATCTTTTACCTATTCTGTTTCTTTCATGTAAAAATAGACACACTAAGGTTCAATTTCATAACTCACTCACCTCCACATTCAATCCACTCAATTTTTGGTGATTTTTCTAACTCACGTCAATGCTGCCACTACAAGCTGTTTTATTGCACTCAAAAAAATAAACCAGCTTCTAACCGAACCTACCCACATCTCAAGTTCAAGGATTCAATTCATATACAAACATTTCCTTAATAAAAACGATTAACTTGATTAAGAATGCATAGACATTGCCACCATGAGCCAACTTACATTCAAAACACACCAACGTACTTAACAAAGATTTTAGCCATTTTCGCATGGCTATTTTTAGTTGTTTTTACACATGAACCTTAAGATTCCATCAAACAAAAACCGAGCCTATCCTATACATGCCTTCGTTTAAAACCAAAATGAAAGAGTACCCAAAATGTAGGTTGATAGTGTGAGCGACCTTCCGATAATCCCGATGAGCTTGTGGCTTGCCCCCTAATCTATAAAACAGAGGAAACATCTCACATAATTAAGCTTACTAGCTTAGTAAGTCCTAACTCATAATAATAGAACATTTAATTATCTATGAAAAGAAAACAATCCACATATGGCATTTCACATAGGCAATTAAGTAAATAGTTTACACAAAGCCAAATACTAATAATTCGGTAACCTACTTTCTTAATGTTTATACATGAAAACCAATTGTTCCATAATAGCACGTTTTAAGCTCGACTTCCGTCAGATTACATCCATCAATATTAATTTGGCCCAAGTAATATTAAACATAGCATACCTCGCATACTTACCTGAACCATATTCTTGACAATTTAGCTCTAAATTGTCTTGACAAAGATTAAATTCCTCTTTGGTAAAATACATCACCGGCATCAAGCCTGCAAGGCGTAAAAGCCTGAAAAGTAACACCGGCACAAGGCCTGCTAGGCGTAAAGCCCGATAAATAACACCGGCACGAGGCCTGCTAGGCGTAAAGCCCGATTATGTCACCGGCACGAAGCCTGCTAGGCATAAAGCCCGATTATGTCACCGGCACAAGGCCTGCTAAGCATAAAGCCCGATTATGTCACCGGCACAAGGCCTGCTAGGCATAAAGCCCGAATGTCAAAAATAACTTTACATACTTTTCGCATTTCACTGTCACATATCAAAGCATATGCATTTATTCACATTTAGTTAAATACATTTGAAATTCAACCCAATCCATCATCATCACATTCGGCCAACTCATGGTTTTACACCAACTCATACAAATTCTATCATTCATTAGATTTTGTAATTAACCTCAAAACATAAGATTGCTCAAGAACTTACTTATTCATTTGCATTAGCCAAATAAATTCACTTCAATGCTATACAGTTATTCTCGGCTATATCATGAATTTGTACATTAAATTTCCACAGTTTATCATTCACTAAATTTGTGATTAACTTATTAACATATTTTAGATAAAGGACTTACCTCGGTTGTCGATAAGCCGTGCAAATCGGCTACTCGATAATCTTTGCTTTTCCTCGATCTTGTTCCTTCTCTTTTTGTTCCCGATCTAAAAATGTTAAATAAATTTTGTTCATATTCACCCTATCCCTTTTTACTCAACTCAAAACAAATTACACACAATTTAATTCAAGAAAACTAGGAACCGAATCCTTACTTCATACATTTAATTTAAACAATAACCACCCCAAATTCAAGCATTTTACTTTTTCAATTTAATCGATTGCACACCACAATATAATTTCAACTCATTTGGATTTCTTTTCCATGGCCGAATGGCCCTTAGGTCTATAGGATCCTCTATAACCCTTCCTCCTATCACTTTAATGTACTTTAGTTTAAAACTTATCTTCTTACCTATGGCCATACATTCACTTTATAAGTATACATATATAACCGAATACAATAGCTCAAATTCATTCTCTCTTATGGCCGAATATGCCAATTCAATAACCATGCATTTTCCTCAACATATAACCAAGCAACAAACTAAATAACCATAATTTATTCCTCCAAAGCCCAGCCGAATATTAGCTTGTTAAAATCCAAGATTTTAACTTAATTTTCATTAGCATCAAACGCAAGCAATACTATATAAAATGACTTATTAAAAACAAGCTAAAATACTCACCCATTTTTCTATTTAACAACCAATTAGACTAACCATAGCTAACATGTTTCCATCGAACATGAAAAAGCCATAGAACTAGATCATGGCCGAACCTAAGGGGAGCTTAAAACTCAAGTTTTGCACCATAATTCGATGGTATAAAAGACTACCCACACAACCATGCAAAAATCATCAAAAATGAAGCTTAATACCTTACCTTAGAGACACATGCATCAGCCGGATGAAGAAGGTAAGTTTCTTCTCTTCTTCAAGGTGAGATTCGGGTAGATGAAGGAGGAAAGAGATGTAAACTAATTTCCTTTTTGTTTAATTCTACTAACACCTTATTTTAGCATGCTTTTAATATAATATATTATTTATGTTTATAATATATTTATAAAAGCTTAATATTCTTAGCATGCTTACATAAAATAATGTCAAAAAAAACAACATTTTAAAGCCATGAGTTATTTTATTACATGCTTGCTGTCCACCTCTCTAACAAGGGGAATTTGACATGCAAATCCCTTTGTTTAAGTCTCAATTCACTTAGCCCCTTATTTGTTTCATGTTTGCTATCTTAGTTCCTTTGGCAATTTAGTCCTTTTTGCCAATTAAACACCCAAACAGTTAAATTCTCCAACAAAACATTCACATGCAACAATTCACCCATAATGGATACAAAGTAAAATATATATATAAAAAATATATATATTCATTGGGCTCGGATTCGTGGTCCCGAAACCACCATTCCAATTAGGGTCAAAATCGGTCTGTCACAACTCTCCCCCCTTAAGGATTTTCGTCCCCGAAAATCTTACCATTAAATAAGTTCGGATATTGTTGTTTCATTGACTCTTCAGGCTCCCACGTAGCCTCCTCAACTCCGTGACGATTCCACAGAATCTTTACTAATGGAACCCTTTTATTTCTTAACTCTTTGGTTTCCCGAGCTAAGATACGGATCGGTTCCTCATCATAGGTCAAATCAGATCGAATTTCAATCTCTAACGGGGTGATCACATGGGACGGATCTGATCTGTATCTGCGAAGCATCGAAACGTGAAATACATTGTGTATCTTTTCTAAGTCAAGGGGTAGTTTCAATCGATAAGCAACAGGCCCTATACGCTCGGTGATTTCATACGGTCCGATAAATCTCGGACTCAACTTGCCTTTCTGACCGAATCGAAGTATTTTCTTCCACGGAGAAACTTTCAGGAACACCCGATCTCCGACCTGAAATTCAATGTCCTTGCGTTTTAAATCGGCATAGGACTTTTGACGATCCGAAGCAGCTTTCAAATTACTTCTAATTACAGCTACCTTCTGTTCAGTTTCTTTAATCTAATCAACCCCGTGTATCTTATTCTCACTGAGCTCAGTCCAATACAACAGTGTGCGACATTTTCGACCATATAAGGCTTCATAAGGTGCCATTTTTATGCTAGATTGAAAGCCATTATTGTAAGCAAATTCAATCAAAGGTAGGTATCGTTCCCACGTACCTTCAAACTCGAGAACGCAACACCTCAACATGTCCTCAAGTATCAAAATAGTTCGCTCAGACTGACCGTCTGTTTGCGGATGGAAGGCTGTACTAAAATGAAGTTTAGTACCTAATGCATCTTGCAATTTCTTCCAGAATCGCGATGTAAATCTTGGGTCTCTATCTGAAATAATGGAACTCGGTACACCGTGTAATCTTACAATCTGCGACACATACAATTCGGCGAGTTTGTCAAGTGAATAGTCGGTACGTACCGGTACAAAATGAGCTGATCTAGTCAGTCTATCAACGATAACCCATACGGCATCTTTCTTACTAGGTGTCATAGGGAGACCGGATACAAAATCCATGGTAATTCTATCCCATTTCCATTCGGGTATCATGATCGGCTGAAGTAATCCGGATGGTACCTGATGCTCAGCTTTCACTTGTTGACAGATTAAGCATTTGGAGACAAAATCGGATATATCTCGTTTCATACCAGGCCACCAATAGAACTGTTTCAAATCATTATACATCTTCGTGCTACCCGGGTGTATCGACATTCGGCCATTATGGGCCTCATTCAGAATCGTCTGTATCAAATCTGAGTTCATCGGAACACACAATCGACTTTTATAATTCAAACAGTCATTTGGATCTATCTGGAAATCTGATTCTGTAGCATTTTCACACTGAATCCGAATAGCAACTAACTTTTCGTCAACTTTCTGTGCATCACGAATTTGCTGAATAAACATCGGTCTTGCTTGTAACTCGGCTATGATCGAACCATCATCAGACATAGCCACTCGTGCTTTTAATGCGCGAAGAGCAAATAACGATTTTCGACTTAACGCATCCGCAACAACATTAGCTTTCCCCGGATGGTAGTCGATCACTAAATCATAGTCTTTCAGCAATTCTAACCACCGGCGTTGTCTCAGATTTAGATCTTTCTGAGTCATTAAGTATTTTAGACTTTTATGATCTGAGTAAACATGACATTTTTCACCGAATAAATGGTGACGCCAAATTTTTAATGCGAACACAATGGCTGCTAACTCCAGATCGTGAGTTGGATAATTTCTTTCATGTGGATTCAATTGTCTTGAAGCGTAGGCTATCACCTTGCCCTCTTGCATTAGAACACAACCCAACCCATTCAAAGAAGCATCACTAAAAATAGTAAATTCTTTACCCGATTCGGGCTGAGTTAACACTGGAGCCTCGGTTAAAAGGGCTTTCAATTGCTCGAAACTTTTCTGACATTTTTCTGACCACTCATATTTGACATCTTTCTGTAGTAGTCTCGTCAAGGGTGTAGCTATTACGGAAAAACCTTTTACGAATCGTCTATAATATCCCGCGAGGCCTAGGAAACTTCGGATCCCGGAAACATTCTTTGGTGGTTTCCACTCGAGTATAGCTGCTATTTTGTTTGGATCCACCCGAACACCTGACACTGAAACAACATGACCCAAGAAGCTAACTTCATTCATCCAGAACTCACACTTACTGAACTTTGCATATAACCGTTGATCTCTCAAAGTTTGTAGTACTACTCTCAAATGCTCAGCGTGTTCCGCTTCATTTTTGGAGTAGATCAATATATCATCAATAAACACTACTACAAACTGATCCAAGAACCGTCGGAAGACCCGATTCATTAGATCCATAAAAACAGCAGGCGCATTAGTAAGTCCAAAAGGCATAACCAAAAACTCATAATGTCCGTACCTCGTTCGAAATGCCGTCTTTGGCACATCTGAATCTCTGACTCGTAATTGATAATAGCCCGATCTCAAATCTATTTTCGAAAACACTGAAGCCCCCTTCAACTGGTCAAATAAATTGTCAATCCGAGGTAACGGGTACTTATTCTTTATAGTTACCTTATTTAGTTGCCGGTAGTCGATACACATTCGCATTGTCCCATCTTTCTTTTTCACAAATAAAACTGGTGCACCCCACGGGGAAAAACCCTCTCTGTCAATTCTTGCAACTGCGCTTTCAATTCTTTTAATTCAGTAGGCGCCATTCGGTACGGGGCTATCGAAATTGGGGTCGCATCTGGCACTAGTTCAATGCCGAACTCAATCTCTCGTACTGGGGGTAAGCCCGGTAGCTCTTCAGGAAACACATCGGTGTATTCACATACAACTGGTACCGATTTCATTAGTTTCTCGGACATTTTATTATCCAGTACATAAGCCAAATAGGCCTCACACCCTTTTCTCACATACTTTTGGGCTACCATTGAAGATATTACCGTAGGTAACCCATTTACATCACAGGATTTTATTCTGATTGTCTCACCATTTCGGCATTTCAAATCAATAAACTTTCTTTTGCAATCCACCACTGCCTCATGTGAAGTTAACCAATCCATACCCAAGATTATATCAAATTCATCGAAGGGCAACAACATCAAATCAGCTGGAAAGCAATAGTCTCGTACCATCAACGGGCAACCTCTACACACTTTATTTACAAGCACACATCTACCCAAAGGGTTGGACACATGAATTACAAATTCGGTAGACTTAACTAGCAGAGTCTTACCAAATTTTAAAGTTTCACACACATAAGAATGAGTCGAACCAGGATCAATTAGTGTAATCACAATAGTATCAAAAAGAGTGAAAGTACCGGTAATGACGTCGGGGGAGGAAGCATCCTCTCTAGCTCGCGCAGCATATGCTCTAGCCGGAGCTCTAGCCTCAGATCGATCTGTAGTGTTCTTCGTTCCTTTCTGGCTACCACCTACATTGCCTGAATGTCTGGGTGGTCTACTTCGCATTGGCACGTTACTCGGTGTAGTGTTCTGAACTGCATTCTGCTCAGCTAACTTCGGACACTCTCTGATAAAATGATCTGACGATCCACACTTATAGCAAGACCGATCCTGAGTGCCATTTCCCACAGTACTTGCATTCAACTCTATTTTGTGGAATGTTACCAACACTGGCTATTGAGGTAGCTCGGGAGCTCATAGGAGGTCGATCCCGTCTAGGCGGATCTGTAGTAGCTTTCTGTCGGCTGTAGTCATCTCTGGGCTTCTTGCTCGTGGAATGAAAAACTTTACCCGAAGACCTTTTTCGGATGTCTCTGGCTTCTGTGTCAGCCTTTCTTTTCTCTTTCCTGAGCTCTTCAGCTTTGCAAGCTCTCTCAACTAAAGTTACAAATTCTTGGATTTCAAGAACGCCAACAAACATCTTTATATCTTCACTTAGGCCGTCTTCGAATCTTTTACACATAATGGCTTCAGTAGAGACACACTCTCTAGCATAACGGCTGAGCCTGACAAATTTTCTTTCATACTCCGTTACAGTCATTCGTCCTTGTTTCAGCTCAAGGAACTCTTTTCATTTTTGATCAATAAATCTTTGGCTAATATACTTCTTGCGAAATTCAGTTTGGAAGAAATCCCATGTCACTTTTTCTTTCGGAACCACTGATACTAGTGTATTCCACCCGTGATATGCAGTGTCCCGTAATAAGGATATAGTACACTTCAAGCATTCATCCGGAGTACAAGACAACTCATCAAGTACCCGAATAGTGTTATCAAGCCACATTTCGGCTCTCTCAGCATCATCATCGTCATTGGCTTTAAATTCTTCGGCCCATATTTTCGAATTTTGTCAACTGGGGGCCTACTAGATCTCATTGGGTCTATCATTGGGGGAGCTAGAGGATCCGGAGTTGGATTATTCGGGGGCAGAGGTTGGGGCACAGCCAGGTTATTTTGAATAAATTAGGCAAACCACTCATTCATCATCCGATAAAAGGCTTGCTTAGTTTCTCCTTCGTGGCTACACGAAACAGGTCGAGAGTCTATCGGCGCTGATCCGTGGGTACGGTCAGGCCCCACGCTCTCCACATCATCAGCTACAGCTCTTTCTGGTTCAGAGTCCATTTACTATACAAAACAAAGTTCAGGCTGTCAGAAGTCACCACACTATCAACATATAACCACAGGCATGTATAGCTAGACTCACACGCGCCACGGTAGTCCTAGAATCGACTAAACCGTAAGCTCTGATACCAATCAAATGTAACACCCCTTACCCGAAACCCTTGCCGGAATCGAGTACGTGGCATTACTAGCCGTGACCATTAACTCAGAGAGTAAAATTTTTAAAGCTGTCCAACTGCGTCACGCTGACTAAATCGGCCATAACTCGAGTTACAAAACTCGAAATTTAGATCCGTAAATTTTCCTTGAAACTAGACTCATGTAACTATTCACCATAATTTTTTCCAGAATTTTTCATGTGGCCAATTAGTACAGTTTATTCTTCAAAGTTACCCTTATTACACTGCTGGACAATTCTGACCTGTCCCTATAAAACTGCAGTTATCTGATTGCACAAATTTCCTATGGTGTTCTTGTTTATACCAATGAAAAATAGACTCATTTAGAGTTCTACACATATAAACCATGATTCCTAATTAGTTTTGTACAATTTTTGACAATTTTTCCGAAACAGAACAGTAGCTCACGAATTCATTTAGAGCAGGTCTCGTTAGAACTTAATTATCTCATAATATACAAATCTTTTACCTATTCTGTTTCTTTCATGTAAAAATAGACACACTAAGGTTCAATTTCATAACTCACTCACCTCCACATTCAATACACTCAATTTTTGGTGATTTTTCTAACTCACGTCAATGCTGCCACTACAAGCTGTTTTATTGCACTCAAAAAAATAAACCAGCTTCTAACCGAACCTACCCACATCTCAAGTTCAAGGATTCAATTCATATACAAACATTTCCTTAATAAAAACGATTAACTTGATTAAGAATGCATAGACATTGCCACCATGAGCCAACTTACATTCAAAACACACCAACGTACTTAACAAAGATTTTAGCCATTTTCGCATGGCTATTTTTAGTTGTTTTTACACATGAACCTTAAGATTCCATCAAACAAAAACCGGGCCTATCCTATACATGCCTTCGTTTAAAACCAAAATGAAAGAGTACCCAAAATGTAGGTTGATAGTGTGAGCGACCTTCCGATAATCCCGATGAGCTTGTGGCTTGCCCCCTAATCTATAAAACAGAGGAAACATCTCACATAATTAAGCTTACTAGCTTAGTAAGTCCTAACTCATAATAATAGAACATTTAATTATCTATGAAAAGAAAACAATCCACATATGGCATTTCACATAGGCAATTAAGTAAATAGTTTACACAAAGCCAAATACTAATAATTCGGTAACCTACTTTCTTAATGTTTATACATGAAAACCAATTGTTCCATAATAGCACGTTTTAAGCTCGACTTCCGTCAGATTACATCCATCAATATTAATTTGGCCCAAGTAATATTAAACATAGCATACCTCGCATACTTACCTGAACCATATTCTTGACAATTTAGCTCTAAATTGTCTTGACAAGGATTAAATTCCTCTTTGGTAAAATACATCACCGGCATCAAGCCTGTTAGGCGTAAAAGCCTGAAAAGTAACACCGGCACAAGGCCTGCTAGGCGTAAAGCCCGATAAATAACACCGGCACGAGGCCTGCTAGGCGTAAAGCCCGATTATGTCACCGGCACGAAGCCTGCTAGGCATAAAGCCCGATTATGTCACCGGCACAAGGCCTGCTAGGCATAAAGCCCGATTATGTCACCGGCACAAGGCCTGCTAGGCATAAAGCCCGAATGTCAAAAATAACTTTACATACTTTTCGCATTTCACTGTCACATATCAAAGCATATGCATTTATTCACATTTAGTTAAATACATTTGAAATTCAACCCAATCCATCATCATCACATTCGGCCAACTCATGGTTTTACACCAACTCATACAAATTCTATCATTCATTAGATTTTGTAATTAACCTCAAAACATAAGATTGCTCAAGAACTTACTTATTCATTTGCATTAGCCAAATAAATTCACTTCAATGCTATATAGTTATTCTCGGCTATATCATGAATTTGTACATTAAATTTCCACAGTTTATCATTCACTAAATTTGTGATTAACTTATTAACATATTTTAGATAAAGGACTTGCCTCGGTTGTCGATAAGCCGTGCAAATCGGCTACTCGATAATCTTTGCTTTTCCTCGATCTTGTTCCTTCTCTTTTTGTTCCCGATCTAAAAATGTTAAATAAATTTTGTTCATATTCACCCTATCCCTTTTTACTCAACTCAAAACAAATTACACACAATTTAATTCAAGAAAACTAGGAACCGAATCCTTACTTCATACATTTAATTTAAACAATAACCACCCCAAATTCAAGCATTTTACTTTTTCAATTTAATCGATTGCACACCACAATATAATTTCAACTCATTTGGATTTCTTTCCATGGCCGAATGGCCCTTAGGTCTCTAGGATCCTCTATAACCCTTCCTCCTATCACTTTAATGTACTTTAGTTTAAAACTTATCTTCTTACCTATGGCCATACATTCACTTTATAAGTATACATATATAACCAATTAGACTAACAACCAATTAGACTAACCATAGCTAACATGTTTCCATCGAACATGAAAAAGCCATAGAACTAGATCATGGCCGAACCTAACGGGAGCTTAAAACTCAAGTTTTGCACCATAATTCGATGGTATAAAAGACTACCCACACAACCATGCAAAAATCATCAAAAATGAAGCTTAATACCTTACCTTAGAGACACATGCATCAGCCGAATGAAGAAGGTAAGTTTCTTCTCTTCTTCAAGGTGAGATTCGGGTAGATGAAGGAGGAAAGAGATGTAAACTAATTTCCTTTTTGTTTAATTCTACTAACACCTTATTTTAGCATGCTTTTAATATAATATATTATTTATGTTTATAATATATTTATAAAAGCTTAATATTCTTAGCATGCTTACATAAAATAATGTCAAAAAAAAAAAAACAACATTTTAAAGCCATGAGTTATTTTATTACATGCTTGCCGTCCACCTCTCTAACAAGGGGAATTTGACATGCAAAT